>CM076846.1:33830799-34323299 GCA_039519185.1 Astragalus membranaceus | reverse complement strand
ACACTCTTCTCCCTTCAACGGCGTCTCATCTCCTTTCAACGGTGTTCCTGAACTCTTCTTCTCTGCAAGATCGAACATCTGAATCGCGTTTTTGCTTTCTGGATTGCTGAATCATCCAACGCGATTTATCTCTAGAGCGTCTTGTGCAGCATCACGTTTTTCTGCTGAATTATCTCCTGAATCACGGTTTGTTCTCTGGATCATTTTTTTGTTCTCTGGACTGTTTTGTTCTGATTCACGTTTCCCTGGTTCGCATTTCTGAATCACAGTTTGCTCCGTATCCTCCATAATACAAGTTTTGTTCCAAGATTTCTTGAACAAAAAAAATCGATGCATGGGCTGTCTTCGTTCGCTGGAAATTGGTGCCTGTTTTTGTCAAATTGGTCCACAAAACAATAAATACAATTTTGATAATTGTTTGTGTATTCAATCTTTTGATCTGTGCCATATATTGTACTTATTATGGTTTTTTGGTTCCTGAAAATATTTATTTTGGTTGCTTGAAGTTGATGGTTAATCCCTAGTTATCATTATCAAGCAATCAAAATACTTATTTTGGTTTTTAAGATCGAATTATGGATTTGGACCTTTTGGTTGATGGTTCTAGCCTTTTAGGTGACATTTCTTAATGGTTAATCCTAGTAATTCCAATGTTATTTTTGTTTTATACTTTTAGCTGCTATATAGTTAATCCTAGTAATTCCAATGCTATTATTGTTTTATACTTTTATTTTGAATATGTCAAGAGTTTTTAAAGTAAAAATTTGTTAAAAATGCTTTATAAAAAATCTATTTTAAAAAGCAGGTGAAAAATCTTATTGAAATTGAAATGTTAAAAACATGTAAGTTTTTTGTTCAAAAATATTGAAAAAAAAAAATTCAGACGGGCCGGACCGCCAACCCGCCAGCCCATCACTTAGCGGGCCGGGCCAGTCTTTTGAACTCGCCATTTTTGGCGGGCCGACTCGCCCCGCCCCGTTTTTAGCGGGCCGAAGGCAAAACGGGCCGGGCCGGGCTGGACCGTTTTGCCATCCCTAATCTTCAACCAATGCTCCTGCACAGGCTTACGCAGCCACCAGCGATGACTCTTCCACTAATCAAGATTTCTGTGGTTCCCAATCTGATCGTGGTGGTCGCAATGGTGGTCGAGGTCGTGGACGCAACAATACACAATGTCAGGTGTGCCACAAGATTGGCCACGACACATCAGTCTGCTTCCATCGCTTCAAACGCAACTATAACGCAGGCAACACACCAGGTCTTCGACAAAATGCTCCACCAGGCTCACGAAGCAATCAGGCTTTCCCGTGGCACTATGCACCTCCATGGCACCTACCTATCTGGAATCAGTTTGCCAGACAACAACAACAGAATCCTCCCTCTCAGTTTGCTGCCTATCCATACATGTCTTCTCCCATGATGATGCCTCCTCAAGTCCCTGCACAATCTCCTCAAACCTTCTTTGCTGGTGCAGAAACTCCTGGATCACTTCCTGATCCTTGGAACAACGATTCAGGTGCGTCACATCATGTTACCAATAATGTCAATAACATTCAAACTGTCTCACCTTGTCCTAATCCTGGTGTTGTCAAAATTGGCAATGGCCAAGGTCTCCCCATTGCTGCCATAGGCTCCACCCAATTTACATCCTTTCTTAGTCCAAAACGCAATTTAATTCTTAGAGACATACTATATGTGCCATCCATTACTAAGAATCTTCTCAGTGTCAGTAAATTTTCCAAAGACAACAATGTAGAATTTAAATTTCGGCCTAACTCTTGTGTTGTCACTGCACAGGGGTCCAATGAGCCTCTTCTCCAAGGACCAGTGGGCAGGGATGGTCTCTACTACTTCAACAACTTGATTGCTACCACTGTGCCTTCTAAAATCTCTTCTTTAAATTCTGCCACTGCTAATTCTGTTTGTACTAGCATCAGTAGTTTTAATTCTCTGCATAACAAATCTGCTGTAATTCCATCTGCCAATACGGCCACTGCTGCATCCAATTCCTTTTCCTTATGGCATGGCAGACTAGGGCATCCTAGTGCTGAGACACAAAAACGTGTTCTCCATCATTGTAAAATTCCATTCTTAAATAAAACCATTTTTTATTTTTGCACTTCATGTTGTCTTGGTAAAGCACATAAATTACCTTCCCATGCATCCACCACCACTGTCACTACACCCTTTGAATTAGTATTCACAGATCTATGGGGACCAGCCCATGTCATGTCTTCCTCTGGTTTCAACTATTATATAGCATTTGTAGATTCTTTTGCACGCTTTGCTTGGCTTTATCTATTGAAGAAGAAATCTGATGCTATCACTGCCTTTCATGTATTCAATAAGTTGGTTGAAACTCAATTTTCTACTAAAATCAAAGCTGTACAGAGTGATTGGGGTGGAGAGTTCAGGCCCTTCACTCAGTTATTTGAATAACTGGGCATTCTACACAGAATCATCTGTCCACACACCCATCATCAGAATGGCATGGTGGAAAGAAAGCACGGGCAGATTGTAGAGACAGGGCTTACACTTATGGCTCATGCCTCACTCCCCTTCAAATATTGGGATCATGCTTTTCAAGCTAGTGTCTACCTCATCAACAGACTACCTACATCAGCACTTCAACATGGCATCCCCTTTATCAAATTACGAAACAAATCACCTGACTACACATTCCTCAAAACATTTGGATGCTCCTGCTTTCCTTTAATCAGACCCTACAACAAGCACAAGCTGCAACTCATATCTCAAGAGTGCCTGTTTCTTGGTTACTCCACCAACCACAAAGGCTACAAGTGTCTCAACCCTGCTGGCAGAATGTTTATATCCAAAGATGTAATATTCAACAATTATAGCTTCCCTTACAAACATCTCTTCTCTACCAGTAACTCTGCTATTAGTCACAACCCCTATGTCTCACCCTCCATACCTACAGTCACTTCACACACACCCTTCCCACCACCAGGCTTCACGCCTCTCCCTCCTACACCTCCCGCCTCTCCTCCACTACCAACTACTCATATACAACCAAATAACACTCCTACAGCTACTGCCTCTCCTGCAGTTCCCATCTCACAACCTAGTGACACTCAAACAGCTTCTGCCACCCCTGTTCCAGCAGCCTCTCCATCACCTGAACCATCCTTCAACCCTACTAACACCCACCCTATGCAAACAAGAGCTAAAAGTGGCATTGCTTGCCCAAAAATTCACCCTTCTCTGTTCCTAGCTCATGTTGAGCCCAAAACAGTCAAGCAGGCTATCTCCAACCCCTCTTGGCTGGCAGCCATGAAAGCTTAATATGATGCTCTTCTCAAAAATAACACCTGGTCCCTTGTTCCCTTACCTCCAAACAGGACACCAATAGGTTGTAAGTGGGTGTTTCGTGTCAAAGAAAACCCAGATGGCTCTCTTAACAAATACAAAGCACGCTTGGTTGCAAAAGGTTTCCACCAAAGATATGGGCTGATTACAAAGAGACCTTCTCTCCTGTCATTAAACCAGTCACTGTCCGTACTGTTCTCACCTTGGCAGTCTCCAAATCCTGGCCTCTGCTTCAGCTAGATGTGAACAATGCCTTCTTAAATGGCCTACTTGAAGAAGAAGTATTCATGATTCAGCCTCCTGGCTTTGAGACATCTAACAAAACTTTGGTGTGCAAGTTGAATAGAGCCCTCTATGGCCTCAAACAAGCCCCTAGAGCTTGGTTTGAACGCCTTAAGAGCACTCTCCTCTCCTTTGGTTTTCAAGGCAGCAGGTGTGATCCCTCCTTGTTTACCTACAAACATGGCTCCACTCAAGCCTATATGCTAATCTATGTGGATGACATAATTGTGACTGGCAACAATCCTGACTTCATCAAAGGCTTAATCTCCAAACTCAATACTACCTTCTCTCTCAAGGACCTTGGCAGCCTTGACTATTTCCTTGGAATTGAAGTAAAGAAACAAGCTGATGGCTCCCTTGTTCTTACTCAAGGCAAATACATTCGTGATCTACTACAAAAGCATAATCTCCATGAAGCTCACTCCTTGCCTACTCCTATGGTATCCTCTGTCAAATTATCAAAAACTGGAACTGATCCCTGCAAAGATCCCTCACTGTATAGGTCAGCTGTTGGAGCACTGCAGTATGCCACCATCACACGCCCTGACATCAGTTTTGCTGTGAACAAGGTCTGCCAATACATGGCACAGCCCCTAGAAACTCACCGGGTTGCTGTCAAAAGGATCCTTAGATACCTCAAGGGCACCATCTCATTAGGCATTCACTTGAAACCCATCACTACAAGTCTTGTGTCTATTTCAGCATTTTGTGATGCTGATTGGGGATCTGATACTGATGACAGAAGATCAACATCTGGGGCCTGTGTTTTCCTAGGTGGCAATCTGGTCTCCTGGTGGGCAAAGAAACAAGCTGTGGTGTCAAGATCTAGCACAGAGGCAGAGTACAGGGCCCTTGCCTTAGCCACCACTGAAGTACTCTGGCTCCAGTCCCTCCTGACAGAACTAGGCATTCAGTTCTCTATTCCCACTGTGTACTGTGACAATATGAGCACCATTGCATTAGCTCACAATCCAGTCCTCCATGCCCGCACTAAACACATGGAGCTAGACCTCTTCTTCCTCAGAGAAAAAGTCCTTCAGAACCAGCTCTGAGTCAAGTATATTCCAGGAACTTCTCAGTGTGCTGACATCATGACAAAGGCTCTTCCCAACACCAAATTTGAAGAGTTTAGAACCAAGCTAGTTGTCTGCTCCACTCCCAGCTAGGCTTGTGGGGGGAGTATTAGAGGAAACCTTTTGCCACGAGTTGTCTACCGGCGCCAAAATTCCGCCGGAAAGCCCAACAAATCCACCGGAAAGTCCATATTTTCGGCGGATTTGTTCCCCCGAAAAGTCCAAGTTTTCTTGTAGTGTTAGAGGATACAAATGGTGTCTAATTAAGATATAGGAAAGAAATGAAATGATCAAAACTTTGGTAGTATCGTAGTGTGCCACAGTGGGAGATTTAAAGGCTTCATTATCTTTTGTAAAATGAAAGATCATTTAGTTAAGTGTCTACGACTATCTGTTTTATATTTTGATGAAAGAATTAATTATGAAGAATCAGTGTAAAAATGATTGATTTTGAAAAGGTGACCTTTACAAAACTAATTTGTGTTTGATAGAAAATGTTTTTGAAAGTGGATTCAAAGTAATTAATTTTGCTTAGTTGATAAAAATTTTGATGTGTGAAAATAAATAATTAATTTTGTTTAGTTGATAAATAATATTTGGTGTGACAAAAACTCTATTTAGAGGGAAGAACCACACGGCCGGCAAAGTCCGATATACACCTGGCCAACCAGGTTCTCCAACGTAGATTAGTTACCTACAAAGTCAATGAACGCACAAATAACATGATAACAAAAAAAAAAGAAAAATATTTAGATTGTTATATTTTTCAACTTCTACGTTGAATCATGTAGCAATTCGAGTTGTTATCTTTATTTCCACACTTGAATCATATAGCAATTGGAGTTATCTTATATTTCCTCATTATTTACTACGCTTTTATTTAAAAAAATATCATGAATAATGGAAAGGGATGTATACAAGAATGTATTCAATTCGTATAAAACTCATAGGCTCCACATCATGAAAAACTTCTTATATCCTCTACTTTTATTCACAATACAACTGTGTATTATTAGAATGAGAATGACACTATGCGTGCCTTTCCTATAGCCAATCCCATTATTTTTTGTCAGCCCATTACCTTTTTGTTCTCCATCACATCCTGAGAATATTTTATGCATGCATACCACTTGGCTTTGGTTCTCTTCCATTTACTATTTAGAACTATTCATTTCTCTTCATTACATCGACACTTATGCATTGACCTTTCAAATTTCAAAGACGGCAATTTCCTCTCGCTCTTTCATTTGCCATGAGTATTAACAAAAGTCAAAGGTAGTCTTTGCAAAAAGTTGGTATTTATCTTCCAAAATCAGTTTTTTATCATGGTCAACTTCATGTTGGCATTTCCCGTGTTACCTATAGAGATGGTTTGAAGTTACTTAGTTTGGATGATGAAGACAATTATACAAATTTAATGTCTAATTTGAAGTTACTTAGGTACATGGACCAAGTTGCTTTGTGTAACATCCTCAAAATAATTAGTAGAATTATTTGGGTGTTAACCCAATTAAATTAATTTAGTACTTGACTGGTAAATTTATCGAGTGCTAAAATTATTTATTGGTTGTCATCGGACCGTTAACCGAATAATACGGGTCAAGGAAGTTTTGGAATCGAAATAAGAGATTTAGATCAATATGGTAATTGGATCACGTTACCACGTATATATTAATAAATATATATATATATATATATATATATATATATATATATATATATATATATGTATGCGTGAATGTGTGTGTGAGTGAAGAGAAGAAAAGAATTAATTAAAAGAAAGGAAGAAAAGAAAGAAAGCAGCGAGAGAAGAGAAACAGAGAGGGAAAGGAGAGAAAAGAGGAGAAAAGAGAAAGAAAGGGTGAGGAGGAAGAAGAGGAAAAAGGGGAAAGTTAGGCTCATCAAAACGACTTCCTTCCAATACGAAAAATGCTCAGCGTTACTTCCTCTTCGATTTGGTACCAAGATCTTCATCATCAACTCACTCTCTCTCACTTTGCCATTTTCGAATTTGAGAGGAAAATTTGGAGTTTTGATGGTTGTAGCTCAATGGAAAGCTCAGGATGATGTTTAGGAGCGAGCTCAAGGTGGATTACTCGAGTATTGAAGATCGATTGGATGATTGGGAGCTAGTTGGATGAGTTAGGGTGGAGAAATCACATTTTGGGCTTAGGTGTGAATAGTGGCTTGAGGTCGAAGGAGATGATGAATAGTGTCCATGGAGGATTTCGAGCAATTCGGTGTTTTGGTCAAAAAGGGGTCTCGTGATCGAGTGGAAAGCTTCGGAAGCAGATTGGGTGTCGCCGGAGCGGGGAGTGTTCGTGTGGTTACTCGGTGATTTCGGCTCGCTCGTGGCTCACGCTTCAAGGGTGAGTTTTACTCACGTTTAGGTTTTTAAATTCAATAAACATAAATTGTGAAATGTGTTTCGGTTTGATTCGTGTCGAAAACGTATTTTGTACGAAAATCACGTTTTAGGTCCAATCGGTTTTTGGATTGTTTGATTGATGATTTGATGATGATCATTGTTGTTTGAATATGTTTTCGGACTGTTTTTATATTGGGACTGGACTGGAACAGGTATCGGAATTGGTCGGAACGACGAAAAATGCGAAAACGGGATAAAATTTAGTGCTGTCAAAAGCGCACGACCCGTGCGTCCCAGGCGCACGGACCGTGCGCCCCTTTCGGTTTGTGTTTTAAAAAAATGCATTACAGGGCGCACGACCCGTGCGTATGGGCGCACGAACCATGCACTGTGTTCTGTTCAAATTTTCCAAACTTGCCCGAAACGATCCCGAACGATTCCAATCCTCTTCTAATCCTTTCCTAACCCTTTTCCAATGATATTAGGCTTATAATGCCATGATTTTGAGTATAATTAAAAAGGGCTTTATAAAATGCTTTGAAGTTATAAATTGTTTCCATAAACCGAAATAATAGTACTCGTGTCCGGATATGTTTTATTAATAATAAAGCGGACTATGAGTCCTACGTGGTACGGTATAACTGACGCGGGATGATTATTATTTATTCGTCTAAACCGGTCTACGATTCACGATATATATATTATATCGACTATAGGAAACGGCCCAATGCGGGTATTATGTTCAGTTATCGGTCAAATGTAAATGGACTAAATGTTCATGTGTCTGTAGATATATTTATTATATCGAGTTGGGTGACGACCCATGTTGACATACTAGGAGGGACAGTCATGATCCCCTACCCTAGGCTCTGAGGCCAATAGTGAAACAATTATTGGCAAGGGGTTCGCCGGGATTAGCCTCGGGGCAGTCGGTGGTGTGTCGAAAAGTATTAAGTAACGTTCGCCGGGATTAGCCTCGGGGCAGTCGGTGGTACGTTACTATGATTTTGTAGTGTGGTTCGCCGGGATTAGCCTCGGGGCAGTCGGTGACGCACTGAGTTATAGCAGATTCGCCGGGATTAGTCTCGGGGCAGTCGATGGAATGCTATGTGTAAAATAATGCGGTTCATCGGGAGTTAGCGTTCGCGCAGTCGATGACGTGTTGAGTTAATAATGTTTTAAAACTGGACCGAGAGTGCTAGTAGGGGTCTCGGTAGAACTCACTGAGATTGTATCTCATTGTTTATATGTTGTTGTTTTACAGATAAGCAGGGAAAGTGGGGATCCAAGAGGCACGAGTAAGTGGTACTCGGATGGTTGCTGAAGACTTAGCTTTATGTTTAAGTGCATATCTTTCCTTGTTATCTGTATATCGAGACATTTTGTCTTTAGCATTATGTATTTATTTCCGCTTTCTTGTAAGATATTGAACACTGTGTTTCACTGATTGTTTATGGTCTTATTTATGTTTAAGACTGTTCTGTTGTTATTCAGTGAAAATTTTATAGTGGTGTTCAGTATTTCAACAGGAAATATATCTCTGATGTTTTAGGGGATGGTGCACTCGGGTATTTTTACTCGATAAAAATACCGGGGTGTTACACTTTGGATGATCGAGATATGATTTCGATGTCTTTCTAATTAGTTCTATTTGAGATGTTTTGATGTGCAAGTTATATTATGGAAACTTATGTGTTTTTAAGAGGTGGGAATTTTTTTATGTTACATTTGAGTGTACGACTTACTAACTAATAATGCACTTATTGAGTTTTATTTAACAGATACACTAACCCTCCCCATGCATCGCACGGGTGATGAGGCTAGTCTTTTTTTGTAGGAAAGAGATCAGATTTGACAAGTACCAAAGCGAAAGAATTTTAATTTTTCCAGGAGGTAATCCGAATTTTAATTTTTACCGTATCTAAACTTGATGAAACGTATATTTGCATAGACCAAGCCTATATTTAAGACAATTAAATATTATGTATCCATTTGTCTTGGTATATTTAACTCTTAATTGTAGAATTGTAGAGAAATAAAGCTCCTATTTGCATGTGCCGCCAAAATTTAATCTTCTCTTGAAACTTGTGAAGTTCATTGAAACTTGATACTTTAAGAAATATGTGGCACAGCCTAGATTGCTTATCATCATTGTATAAATATGTAATCATTCAGAAGATTCATTTCACTGAAATTCAGTTCTAAATTTTCTCTAAGATTTCATTACTTATTGTAAATTACTTTACAACAAGTCATTGAACCCAACCAAGACAAATAAAAATTCACAAAAGTGGCCAAACTCGAGTATAGAAGCCAAAAAGATTGACAAGATAAGGATGAGGAAGTTGGCCACAACACAACAATTGACTTCAGACTAGAAATACAGAAACTTATAATAGAATTTGACTCATTTTAAACTAAGATCACAAAAAGACATATATATATATATATATATATATATATATCAGCAACATAAAAAGAGTATTTTTTTTTTTGAAGGATTACATCAAAAATAGTGATAAGCATCTGGGATGAGCATACTCTCTATAATGATAAGCAAGACCTTCCTCGTCAATTTCAAATTCTGGGATAATAATAAATGCTAGTGTTTAGAGAAACTGCTAGAGACCAGAAAGATATTCACTCATAAATGCCAAGAACAAGTAGGGTCATATATCCCCATACAAGTAAATGTCAAACAACAAAGTCAATAAAGTTACAGTGTTCTGGAGTATATTACACACATATTAGTCATCAATTCAATTGCCACACAAAACTACAACTTGTTATCAAATTAACAAACTAAAGTGAAAACATAAAAAAGAAAAGTCAAGAATTTGCTACATAAGAAACTAATGATAAAAAATGTAATCAAATTAAGTATGATAAAAAATGAAACCAGTCAAGACAAGTTGTCAGCAAATAACTTGGTTTAGGCATTACATCTAACGGCTCATGACTGAGTAGTGCAGGGAATTATGCACATGGTATATATAGTTACATGTTCATTCCTCTAATTGGACGAGGGTTTTTCTTATAATTTACAATCATAGAACTATACATTCCTTGACCATCAATCTCTTCAATCCTTTGGGTACTTAAATCTAGCCAGGCAAGCTCCACAGCT
This sequence comes from Astragalus membranaceus, assembly GCA_039519185.1. Taxonomy (NCBI): domain Eukaryota; kingdom Viridiplantae; phylum Streptophyta; class Magnoliopsida; order Fabales; family Fabaceae; genus Astragalus; species Astragalus membranaceus. The sequence goes on along the minus strand of CM076846.1, from coordinate 34,313,119 downwards.
TCTTTTTTGAAGAATACATTGCCCTTATTCCCCGCTCTCATAGGAAACTGAGCACCAATAATGGGTCCAATAACAAAAAGTTTAGTCCAAGATTCCTTGACACCGAGTTCTCCCAAAATCCATATGTGAAAAGAAGCTGTCATGTCATGATTAGCTATGTATGCAACAGACTCATTTAACACCGCGAGGTTTTCACGCTGGAATGTATATTTCATGTCTTTGGGTAGGGTTGTTGTAAAGAATATCTCACTGGTAAAGTTAAACGACACAATATCCGTTCGAATCCCAAACCAGTGGCACACTTCATTCGAGTTCACCTCAAAACCTCTTGGCCATGGAAAAGGCATATTGTCACCATCGAGTTTCCTCCAAGAGTTACTTTTAAGGCTATATATCTCCCAGAAAGGGTCATACCTATTTACTTGAAAAAAATCGCGGTCATTATTTAGTACATAAATCCTATTACCATCAAAGTTTTTGGGATATCGAGCACGAATCACCTTATAGTCATCTCGAATGCGATCATAACCAAATCCCTGAGGATTGGAATAAATCTCAATGTTATCATATGGTTGAACGCTATGAGGAATGACCTTAAATTCCCCTGTCGCTGGGTTCCACATTACAATTGTAGGTTGATAAAAGACACAAAGAATGCCATTAACACTACTAGAACCCAAAACAATTGGATCCCGATACCCTAGAAGAGGAGGTGGCCAATCTATTTTGACCACGTACAACGTACTGGGAGAGAGATATCGTTTTGTTCTTTGGTGCAGGAGGAGACACGTGTCATCGTCATCAATGGAATGAAGTTTGGATATGAAATTGTTGCGGAACTCTTTCATGAAATGGGGGTTTTCGAATAAAAGAGACCATGATTTGGATGCAGAGGTAAATCGCTTGATGGGTTTGAGAGGCAGTTTGGAGAGAACAGAGAAGACAATGTCGTTGGGTATGTGTACTCTAATAGCCTTCTTATTTTCCACAGCCATAGATACAATCAAAACTAATCAAAGGAGGAGGAGAAGAAAAAAACAAAAACTTCAAAACCAAAACAGTAAATATTTATCTAATCTAATTGATGAATCTTAATCGGAACAATGAGATGAAATCCGAGAAGGCGATGGTGTGGTACCTGATGCACAAAGGATGGGGATCGAAGTGTGAATCAACGGCGGCGGCGGCGGCGCAGGACTTCGTGTCTTTCAAGGTTTGCAAACTCGGGAAGGAGTGTTGGAATTGCAAACTCCTTGCAAAAGCGCTGATGAATGATGATGGATTATTGGAGTGCGCTGCTGGAGCCTGTCCAATTACGGCTCACCAAGTTATGGGAATCAAGGCCCATTATTAGTTTCTGAATTAATACTATTTTCTAGAATTAAAAAATATACTAGTTTGTGGACAAACTCCGGGTTCGAATGGTCCGAGTAGTAACTGGGCTCGGATCCCACCATAAGGTCTTGGGTTAAAATCTTAAGTGTGGCAAAAATTCTGTTGGAGGGAAGAACCACACGGATCGCCAAAGCCGAGTTTACACGTGACAATCATGTCTATAGTAAATTATTATCATAATTTAGCAAGGTTATCTGATAAATGTAGTTTTTTTAAAGACGCTTGATAAAGGAAGTTGAAATAACAATGTAGGAATCATATTAGGGATAAGATGTGAGTATACCTTAATAAGTAATAGAATTCCTTTAAAAAAGAAAATAGAAATACTTGTAATTAGGAGTGCACAAAATAACCATGGTTATAAAACCAATCCATATCCATCAAATGTCCCCATTTGATATAATTGGTTCCATAACCAAAGTTGCATAACTGGTTATTGATTTGCAAAACTGGTTATTTAATCGGTTATACTGGTTATATCCATAACCTCTAACAAATATTTAAAAAAAAAAACTTAAAAATACTTTTCTGTATTTTAAACAATAGGCTAAAATGCACTTTTGGTCCTTTAAGTTATTTATTTATTTCCCTTTGGTCCTTTAAGTTTTTTTTCTCAGTTTGGTCCCTCAAGTTCCAAAATCCTTTCACTTAAGTCCTTTCCGTCCATCTAAGTTAACGATTGATGACGTGTCAGTTATCAGATGACGTGGCACCTGCTGACGTGGAATATATTTAATGATGTGAAATTTTAATTTTTTTTTGACAAAAAATCAAATATGACGTGACAATTATTTTTTTTCCGTTTCGGTATGGTCCTCTAAGTTTGTATTTAGTTTCAAATAGGTCCCTTAAGTTTTAATTTAGTTTCAAATAGGTTCTCTAAGTTTGTCTAAAGATTTAAAATAGATCATCTATTTTTAATCGTTTCATTTTGGATGTAAAGCTAATTACGTGATCTCATTTACGTAATTCAAATGATGTTTTATTGGCATTTGGAATTTTTTGGTTGACTTCATTAATAACACCACTCAAAGGACCAAATGAAACTTGATGAAATACTTAAAGGACCAATTTGAAACTAGAGGACATACATAAAGGATCTAATTGAAATTGTAGCATAAACACAAAAGGACCTAAATGTTGAACCAAGGGCAAACACTCTTTGTTTTGTATGATAACAAATTACATCTTGGCTACTAATGGTTGCAGCTGTATGAAAGTACAGGTTCAAGCTGCATAAAGTACAGGACTGGAATCAAAAACAGGAAGCATTAAAGTGGAGCAGCTTGGAGAAGAAGCCACCTTTGAAGATGAAGACCTAATTGTTTTTTCCGCTTTCTTTAGGACACAGTGTAAGGTCCTATCACTTAAGGTCTATGACAGTTTAAATAGCTGAGAGATGATTTTTGGAAACATGCATCATGCATCAAAATTAGGGTTTGAAAATATGTTATGCATGCATGGCAAGCTTTGGAAAATATTTTATGCATGCATGGCAAAGATCTAAAAACAATTTTGTGGAAAGCAAGAATCAATTTCTATTATGTACCAAAGGCCAAGAATCGATTTATAGTATTTTCTAAAGGCCATGAAATCGATTTTCAAGCAATCCTAAAGGCCAAGAATCGATTTTTTAATCATATGTTTAAAGCTTGAAATCGATTTCTACATATACTCAAGGCAAAGCTAAAATCGATTTCCTTCTTTTTACATAGGTCTTGAAATCGATTGTCAAGCCATCCCATAGGCCATGAATCGATTCCTAATTGTTTTAACTAAGTGAAGAATCGATTTTCACCTATGAAAGATGTCCTGAAAATCGATTGTTACTTGTTTTCAAAGAACAAAGAATCGATTCCCATGTTTTCCAAAGAGTAAAGAATCGATTCCTCACTATTTCAACTATCCAAAGAATAGATTCTTGAGGCTTCTAAGATGATAAGAATCGATTCATCTATATTTTAACTTCAATCAACAATCGATTCTTTTCATTTCATTAAACATTTGTTTCAGATCTACGCGTTCCTAAGCCTATAAATAGGCAGCCTCAAGTTATTCTTCAACACACCACATTTTCACAACAATTCTCTTCTTCTCTCATACGAATTTCTAGATCCTGAGATAGAGAAAAATAGTGCTATGACTTTCATATCATTTTTATAGATCTACTCATCTCTCACAGCTATTATATTGTCATATTATCTGAGGTGATTGGATCATAGCTTCTATATTGTAATCTACTTTTGTGGGGTCATTTTGAAATCCTAGGAAGCGTTCTTGGGTCTCTCAATCAGGAGATTGAGTTGGTTTGAAATCCTGGGAGGTGATATTGGGTCTTTCAATCAAGGAAGATTGAAGTGGTATTGAAATCCTGGGAGGTGCTCTTGGGTCGTTCAATCAGGAGATTGAAGCGGTGTTGAAATCCTTAGCTGTGTGCTCGAGTTCTCAGTTCGGGGGAATTGAGAGTTGCTATTTGAAAGTTGCCTGTTTGTAAACAATTCTTCATATAGTGGTTGTTATCAAGTCCAAAGGTTGCAAAGCCGGAGGCCGAGGACGTAGGGCTTTTATCCCGAACCTCGCTAAATTCCTGGTGTATCTCTAACCCTATCTCTTTACATTTCTTACTGCTTATATCTGTCCATATTATTATACTATTTTTGATCTGTTTAAAATATCACTCAGTGGATTTATTGTATAACTATATCTCTACTCTGATCTGAATCTGTTAATCTGGTTAGAGTTATACTCTCTGAACTACAGATCTGTTTATCTATTATCTTCTCTATCACTACTGTAGATCTGCTATATTCAATATCATTGCATTACTTATAAAACAACCTTATTGTGAATATTGAATATAGAGAAATACCTCATTGTGCCTGATCTGCCTGTTTGCATATATCTGATAAGTTCAAATCTCTTTTTCCGCATTTGATTTAAATAAAGTTATCATTTATTTTGAAAAGAATCCAAGATTTACACATAACCTTATTCACCCCCCCCCCCTCTAAGGTTATACTATTGTCTAACAAGTGGTATCAGAGCTAGAAATTGCATATAGAGCTTTACATCTCGCAATTTAAATTTTATTTATCTATCTGTGATCATGGGTTCTTTTATGAAAGAGGGGATGTCCTTCAATAGGCCACCCCTGTTTGATGGAACTAACTATGACTATTGGAGTAGTCGAATGAAATGTCATGTGCAGGCTATAGATTTCACCCTTTGGAGAATTATTGTTGATGGACCACTGATTCCTATGAAGATCAAAATTACAAAACCAGGTGGTACTGATGGAGACACTACAAAAAGTCAAGCCATCGGCAAAGCAGAAGAAGTTCCAATTGAAGACATCTACACCATCGATCTGAGCGAGCTGAGAAAATCTGAGCTTGACAAAATATCTCAAAATGCCAAGGCTATGAATATTCTTCACCTATCACTTTGTGAAGAAGAGTATGGAAGAGTAAAAGGGTGTCAAACAGCAAAAGAAATCTGGGATTGTCTGGAAGCTACACATGTCGGTACAAGCCAAGTAAAGGATACAAAAATCAGAATCCTAACTTCTGAGTATGAATCATTCAAAATGAAGGAAGGTGAATCTGTTGCAGCTATGCACCAGAGACTGAATCTGATTATAAACAACCTAAGGGCTCTGGGAAAAAGGTATTCTACAAAAGATATAAATGGGAAGATTCTTGCATCTCTGACTGGTGAGTTCTTTCCAAAAACTTGTGCAATCACTGAAGCCAAAGATATTGGCACTCTACCCCAAGAAGACCTTATTGGGTCACTTCTGGCCTTTGAGGTAGTATTGGCTGCCAAAAAGAGTCAAGAAAAGGAAGTGGTGAAAGAAAAGAAATCTCTTGCCTTTGCTGCTAAAACTCCTAAAGTAGCAAGGAAAGAGGTTGAGCCTGATGAAGAAACCGATGATGAAGACATGGCTATGCTTACCAAGAATTTCAAAAAATTTATGAGATTCAAAAAGTTTGGAAAGGGTGATTTTTCAAAGAAGCCCGGATACAACAAAGAAGACAGGTATGAGAAAAAGGATGATCAACTAAAGTGTTTTGAATGCAACAAACCGGGTCACATCAAAGCAAACTGTCCAAAGCTGAAATCCAAGTACAAGCAAAGGAAAGCAATGAAGGCAACATGGGACAACACTGATACTGAGAGTGAGACCGAAGAAGAAGAGGAAGTCGCAAATGCTGTCTGTCTCATGGCAAAGAACACAACTGAAGCAACATGGGATAATCTCAGCACTGATGGTGAATCAGATGAAGATGAGCAGACTGACAATGCTGTCTGCAATATGGCAAGTGACGCATCTAAGGTTGGTCCTTCATCTAAAAAGAAAAACGTGTGGATGGTTGATAGTGGATGCTCAAGGCATATGACTCGTGATGCTTCACTATTCCTGAAATTGAGCAACAAAGCTAGTGGATCTGTAAAGTTTGCCAACAATGAATCTGCTCAAGTAATAGGTAAAGGTTGTGTGGGTAAGGAAAACACAATTAAAATTAAAGATGCTTTATTAGTTGATGGTGTTAAATTTAACTTACTAAGTGTTAGCCAATTATGCGATAATGATTTTGATGTGCACTTTTCTGTTGATAAATGTGTTATTACCCACATGACTTCTAAACTCTACATTACTGGCTTCCGAGAAAACAATGTATACTATGTTGATTTTGATAATGTAAGTGATGATATAGTATGCATGCCTACCTTGATTGATGATGTGGATTTGTGGCATAGACGCTTAGGACATGCTAGTATAGAACATCTAGCTAAGATAAGTAAGAATGAGCATGTTAGAGGTCTACCTATATTGAAATATGAAAAAGGCAAATTATGTGATGCATGTCAACTTGGTAAAATGCACAAAACCTCTTTTAAATCAAAACCGGTTATTTCCACCAAAAATGTGCTTGAACTGCTACATCTTGATTTGTTTGGTGAAATTGATGCCGTAAGTCTAGGAGGGTCTAAGTATGTCTTTGTTATTGTTGATGATTATTCTAGATATACTTGGGTTATCCTACTTGCAAATAAAAGTGATGCTTTTAACGAGTTTGCTAAGTTGTGCAGAAAACTACAAAATGAGAAAAACTTAGCCATCAAAGAAATTAGAAGCGATCATGGAGGAGAGTACGAAAATTCATCATTCAAGACTTGGTGTGAAAAGTATGGCATTCATCATAACTTTTCAGCTCCAAGAACTCCTCAACAAAATGGTGTGGTAGAAAGAAAGAACAGAGCTATACAAGAGATGAGCAGGACAATGCTGAATGAGCACAACCTTCCCAAATACTTCTGGGGTCATGCAGTGGATACAGCTTGTCACGTACTAAATCGAGTATACTTAAGGCCATCTCTCAACAAGACGCCATACGAGCTGTGGAATGGTAGAGCACCAAATATTTCATATTTCAAGGTGTTTGGAAGTAAGTGCTTCATCCTTAATACCAAAGACAAGTTGGGTAAGTTTGATGCTAAGTCAACCGAAGGCATCTTCATGGGGTATTCAAAACATAGTAGAGCTTATATTGTTTATAATAAAACTGATAAAACTATGCAAGAATCTATTCATGTTTCTTTTGATGAAACTAACCCTTTTGTCAAGAAAGCTGATGATGAGGATGAAGTGATAGAAGTGATCGAAAATAGATCACCTGAAACTAACAATGAAAGTGTAGAAGAAGCCGAGGTGGAAGTTGAACCTCAAAATGAAGTTGAAATGGAACGAGAGCCCCAAGACATCGACGACCATATCCATGGAAGAACACACGATGATCTGCCCAAGACATGGAAATCAGTTCGAGATCATCCCCTGGCGCAAATTATTGGTAGTCCATCAAAGGGAGTAAAAACTCGTTCTTCTCTTAATCTTTTATGCTTTCATAGTGCTTTTGTCTCTCAAATAGTTCCAAATAATATCAAGGAAGCTTTAAATGATCCAGAATGAGTTTTGTCAATGCAAAAAGAACTTGAACAATTTGAACGGAACAAAGTTTGGCATTTAGTCGAAAAACCGGTCGACCGGACCATCATAGGTACTAAATGGGTTTTTCGCAACAAACTTGACGAAAATGGTACAATTTTATTAAACAAAAGTCGTTTAGTTGTTCAAGGTTTTAACCAAATTGAAGGGGTGGATTTTGAAGAAACTTTTGCTCCTGTGGCTAGGTTGGAGTCCATTCGGATAATATTGGCATTTGCCTCTTATATGGACTTCAAACTACATCAAATGGATGTCAAAAGTGCCTTCCTAAATGGTTTTTTAGAAGAAGAAGTATATGTAAAACAACCCCCTGGTTTTGAAGATTTTAAAAATCCTGATCATGTTTTCAAACTTGACAAAGCTCTTTATGGATTAAAGCAAGCCCCTAGAGCTTGGTATGAGAGACTAAGCAAACATTTAACTGCCAATGGTTTCAAAAAGGGTAAGATTGATTCTACCTTATTCCTTAAAACCAAGGGCAAACATATCATAGTAGTTCAAATCTATGTTGATGATATTATCTTTGGATCTACTAATGATGATTTGTGCAAGGAATTTTCTGAGATGATGACTAGTGAATTTGAAATGAGTATGATGGGAGAGCTTAACTTTTTCTTGGGACTTCAAGTAAAACAATTAAATGAAGGAATCTTCATATCCCAAACAAAGTTCTCAAAGGAATTGCTGAAGAAATATAACATGAATGACGCAAAAGAAATCAGCACTCCTATGGCAGCAGCAACAAAACTAGATAAGGATGAGCAAGGTAAACCGGTAAATGAAACTATGTATCGAGGTATGATAGGTAGTTTCTTATACTTAACTGCGTCTCGTCCTGATATTATGTTTGTTGTATGCCTGTGTGCTCGATTTCAAGCATGCCCAAAAGAATCACATTTAAAAGCTGTAAAACGGATTCTTAGGTATGTTAAAGGGACCATAGACTTTGGTTTGTGGTACCCGAAATCGAGTACGTTTGATTTAGTTGGTTTTTCCGATGCTGATTTTGCAGGTTGCACTCTTGATAGAAAAAGTACTAGTGGAACTTGTCATTTTCTTGGTCCTTGTTTGACCTCCTGGTCTAGTAAGAAACAGAACAGTGTTGCTTTGTCCACCGCTGAAGCTGAATATGTGGCGGTTGGAAACTGCGTTGCACAAGTTCTGTGGATGAAACAAACTTTGGAAGACTTTGGTCTAATTTTTGAAAATGTGCCTGTTTTATGTGATAATACAAGTGCTATTAATATTGCTAAGAACCCTATACAACACTCTAGAACTAAACATATAGACATAAGACATCATTTTATTAGAGATCATGTGTCTAGGGGGAGCATTGCATTGAAATTTGTAGGCACTGATGACCAACTAGCGGATATCTTCACTAAACCCCTAGCCGAAGCTCAATTTTGTAAAATCCGTAGAGAGCTAGGGATGCTTGATTATGCCAGTTTGTAAAGTGATTTTGTTTGTATTCACCCCCCCCCCCTCCTTTTTGATGAAAACAAAGGGGGAGAAAATATGCAGGTTACTACTATATGGGGAGAAAATATATGCTTATGCTTAGGAGGAGCTTTTTCAAAAAAATCTCATTATTATCACCCCCTATGCATAATGTAATTTGTTATCATCAAAACGGGGGAGTTTGTTGAACCAAGGGCAAACACTCCTTGTTTTGTATGATAACAAATTACATCTTGGCTACTAATGGTTGCAGCTGTATGAAAGTACAGGTTCAAGCTGCATAAAGTACAGGACTGGAATCAAAAACAGGAAGCATTAAAGTGGAGCAGCTTGGAGAAGAAGCCACCTTTGAAGATGAAGACCTAATTGTTTTTTCCGCTTTCTTTAGGACACAGTGTAAGGTCCTATCACTTAAGGTCTATGACAGTTTAAATAGTTGAGAGATGATTTTTGGAAACATGCATCATGCATCAAAATTAGGGTTTTGAAAATATGTTATGCATGCATGGCAAGCTTTGGAAAATATTTTATGCATGCATGGCAAAGATCTAAAAACAATTTTGTGGAAAGCAAGAATCAATTTCTATTATGTACCAAAGGCCAAGAATCGATTTATAGTATTTTCTAAAGGCCATGAAATCGATTTTCAAGCAATCCTAAAGGCCAAGAATCGATTTCTTAATCATATGTTTAAAGCTTGAAATCGATTTCTACATATACTCAAGGCAAAGCTAAAATCGATTTCCTTCTTTTTACATAGGCCTTGAAATCGATTGTCAAGCCATCCCATAGGCCATGAATCGATTCCTAATTGTTTTAACCAAGTGAAGAATCGATTTTCACCTATGATAGATGTCCTGAAAATCGATTGTTACTTGTTTTCAAAGAACAAAGAATCGATTCCCATGTTTTCCAAAGAGTAAAGAATCGATTCCTCACTATTTCAACTATCTTCTAAGATGATAAGAATCGATTCATCTATATTTTAACTTCAATCAACAATCGATTCTTTTCATTTCATTAAACATTTGTTTCAGATCTACGCGTTCCTAAGCCTATAAATAGGCAGCCTCAAGTCATTCTTCAACACACCACATTTTCACAACAATTCTCTTCTTTTCTCATACGAATTTCTAGATCCTGAGAAAGAGAAAAATAGTGCTATCACTTTCATATCATTTTTATAGATCTACTCATCTCTCACAGCTATTATATTGTCATATTATCTGAGGTGATTGGATCATAGCTTCTATATTGTAATCTACTTTTGTGGGGTCATTTTGAAATCCTGGGAAGCATTCTTGGGTCTCTCAATCAGGAGATTGAGTTGGTTTGAAATCCTGGGAGGTGATCTTGGGTCTTTCAATCAAGGAAGATTGAAATGGTATTGAAATCCTGAGAGGTGCTCTTGGGTCGTTCAATCAGGAGATTGAAGCGGTGTTGAAATCCTTAGCTGTGTGCTCGGGTTCTCAGTTCGGGGGAATTGAGAGTTGCTATTTGAAAGTTGCCTGTTTGTAAACAATTCTTCATATAGTGGTTGTTATCAAGTCCAATGGTTGCAAAGCCGGATGCCGAGGACGTAGGGCTTTTATCCCGAACCTCGCTAAATTCCTGGTGTATCTCTATCCCTATCTCTTTACATTTCTTACTGCTTATATCTGTCCATATTATTATACTATTTTAGATCTGTTTAAAATATCACTCAGTGGATTTATTGTATAACTATATCTCTACTCTGATCTGAATCTGTTAATCTGGTTATAGTTATACTCTCTGAACTACAGATCTGTTTATCTATTATCTTCTCTATCACTACTGTAGATCTGCTATATTCAATATCAATGCATTACTTATAAAACAACCTTATTGTGAATATTGAATATAGAGAAATACCTCATTGTGCCTGATCTGCCTGTTTGCATATATCTGATAAGTTCAAATCTCTTTTTCCGCATTTGATTTAAATAAAGTTATCATTTATTTTGAAAAGAATCCAAGATTTACATATAACCTTATTCACCCCCCCCTCTAAGGTTATACTATTGTCTAACACTAATTTAACCATAACATAAGTCAGACAAGTGTTCATAAACACGCATATGCTGCCAAAAACATGCCCAAAATAGATTGGGGATCCAAAACTTGGACAAAACATATTTGTTCCAAATTACAAACTTTAAAAATGATCCTAGATATTAAGTGTTGGCTTCTTTCCTTCGGGTTGGCATTTTATGTCTTAAAATTCTAGTCTCCTGTGTAACTTCACCAGCTGAAGTGGATGTCCCTCCAGCAATGGAGTTGGATTTTTTTCTCTCAACAAACCCAAAGTTTTTGGCCGAGTTACTTTTGGTTGTGATGCATATTTGGGTTTGGGTCCAGGTTTGGTTTTTGGTGCATGTTTGGGTTTGGGTTGTGATGTTTGGGTTGTGGTAGTTTGAGTGGTGGTAGTTTGGGTGGTCATTGTTGTCAAACTCGCGAGTTCACTCGTACGAGTCTACGAGTTTACGAGTTTACCCACCCAAAACGAGTCAAATTTAATGCAGAGTCACAAATGTTGTAAACTCGGGTAGACTCGTATTGACTCGCGATTCAGTACCGATTCCACCGAGTTTAAAATGTTATTTGAAATTTTAGAAAAAAAAAGCCCAAAACGACTATGTTTTGGCTTTTCCTTGTTAATACTTAGACGCACCCAAACAAAACATCAGTTACTTCATTTTTTTCGTTTGACGTTTCGTTCTTCAGTTCACTGCAACCCGTTTCCACCCAAAACCCATCGCAAGAAATTTCTGGGTTTTCCATTTTCATTTCTTGTTATGGATCAGCAACGTCATTCCTTTCGCGCTCCTTCTGCAGAACAACTGTCAAAGTTTGTGTTTCTCAAGAAGACGCTTCAGCGCTTGCTTTCGTTGTCGTTGTCGTCGACTCAAATTTGATAGAATTTGGAATGCTAGATTTACTTTTGCAAATTATAAATAGGTTATTTGATTTGCAATCATCATGTGGCATATAATGACATAATAAGTCCACATTTATGTATTGATGAAATGTCTTCATTGTTATTGATACTGTTTGACACTGCAATAATTTTTTTACAGATTTTTTTAGTGTAATTTTTTTCATAGACTCTTTCGACTCTACGGACCCCTCACAAGTCAATGTAGACTCTTGAGTCTGACAACCATGTGGGTGGTGGCTGTGTGGGTTGTGGCTGGTGCAACATGTGTGGTAGTTTGGGGTGTTTCAGGTTGGGTCCTTGTGGTTGATTGGGGTGGGGGTCATGGGGTTATTGGCAAGATGACCTTTTATGACCACTCTGCTTGCAGATGTTGCACTCCTGAATTCCACTTCTCTTGAGCCTTATATACTATATTTGTCAACCTAATTTTTGGATTCTCTCTCACAGTTGATATTAGCTTATTTCCCAACCATGTTGAATGCATAAATCGGATACTAAACTCCATGTTGCATGTATGTGTATCAATACAAAAAATGGTTTGTTCATAGAAGAAAAAAACGTGAGAGAACGAATGAAGAACAACGAAATCAACACACAAAAACGCAAAAATGGTACCTTTGCATCGTCGTTCCTCCGCCGTTGAAACACCCTTCCTCCGTCGTCGCTTACCACCGTTCCCTCAATCTCTCCTTCATTTTCCCTTTTCCTTTCAAACCCTAATGTGTTTCCCTATTTCCCTTTCTTATTTCGTTCTTTACTGGTTACTCATTATAAACCCATAACCCAGTGCACCTTCCTTTCTTATATCTATTTTTATTAATTATTTAATTCCCCCTTTTCCTTTCTTGTTTCTATTTCTCTTATTTCTTTAATTTGTTATTTATTGGTGGTTTTATGAAATCTATCATGTTTCGAGTTGGTCCTTTAATTATGTCATTTAGTTTCATGTTGGTCCTTTGAATGGTGTTATTGTGTGAACACAAAAAAAAAAATAGGGACCATTTTGAAACTAAGTTAAAACTTAAGGGACCAATTTGAAACTAATTCCAAACTTAGAGGACCAAAGCAAACAAAAAAAATAACTGCCACGTCATTTTTTATTTTTTCATTTTTTGGCATAAAAATAAAAATTCCACATCATTAAATATATTCCACGTCAGCGGGTGCCAAGTTATCAATTAACTAACACGTCATCAACCGTTAAGTTAGATGGACGAAAAGGACTTAAGTGAAACGATTTTGAAACTTGAGAGACCAAACTGGGAAAAAAAAAGACTTAAAGAACCAAAGTGAAACAAATAAATAACTTAACGGACCAAAAGTTCATTTTAGCCTAAAAAATAATTTTTCCAGATTTTTAAGTCGAAAAAAAAATTCAAGAAAATAATTTTTTTTAAAATAAGAAATAAAAATATATATAAAATTTTATATGTAGCACCCCGGTATTTTTATCTCGTAAAAATACCCAAGTGCACCATCCCTAATTCATCAGAGATATAAAATTCCTGCATAGATACTGAACACTGCAATATAGTTCTCGCTGAATAATAACAAAACAGTCTTAAATACAAATAAGACCGAACAGGTTCTCTGACCATAATCTTCAGCAAACTATAATGCTCAATATCATACAAGAAAGCGGAATAAAATTACATAACTTTTACAACAGTTAAAGTCATAATGTCGTGATACATAACTAACAAGGGAAAACATAACTTAAGCATAAAAGCTAAGTCTTCAACAACCATCCGAGTACCACCTACTCGTGCCTCTTGGATCTCCACTTTCCCTGTTTATATGTAAAACCACAACATATAAACAATGAGATACAATCTCAGTGAGTTCTACCGAGACCCCTACTAGCACTCTCGGTCCTTTTAAAACATTTTTAAGATTTGACACAACACCGACCGCAATCCGCTTGCTAATCCCGGTGAACCATACAATAAGGCTTCGACCTAGTAAGACACCGGCTGCAATCTACTTGCGTCTCCCGATGAACTAGCATCCTAGGCCGTTCTACGTACCACCAGCCGCAATCCACTTGCATCTTCTGGTGAACATAGTACAATAACTTTTGACACAACACCGGCCGCAATCCACTTGCATCTTCCGGCGAACCCCATAACCAATAGTGTTTCCTAAGGGCACAGAGCCTAGGGTAAGGGTTCATGACTTCCCCGCCTAGTATGTCAACATGGATCGTCACCCAAACTCGATATAATATATATATCTACAATAATATGAACATTTAGTTCATTTACATTCAAACCAATAATTGAACATAACACCCGCATCGGGCCGTTTCCCATAGTCGATATAATATATATATCGTGAATCTATGATCGGTTTAAACAATAAATAAAAATCATCTCGCGTCAGTTATACCATACCACGTAGGACTCATAGTCCGCTTTATTATTAATAAAACATATTCGCACACGTGTACTATTATTCGGTCTTTCGAAACAATTTGAACTTCGAAAACAGTTCTTTTTACCTTTTTAAATTGAATATTTAGTTAGGCCTCGGAATAAGCTTTCAAACGCATCTTAGAACACCTCAATCGGGTTCCCGGATCAAAAGTTATTGCAAAAACAAAATCAGTGAAAAACTGTTGAAAATCTGCAAACCGTCGCGACGCGATACGAAACCGTCGCGACGCGAAAACAGTCAGAATTATTTTCATTGCAAACTGAAGCATGGTCGCGACGCGAAGGAGGGAGGTCGCGACGCAATGGAGACCTGATGCTGCAGAATTTTGGCGGTTTCGCGTGAAAACCGCTATTCCGCTCAATTCCGATTCTCGTTCCGATCGAAAACAGATTTGACAACCAATACAATAGACCCAATACAAACCACACAATCAATCCAATCAAAAACTCAATCAAAACGGATTGTATCAAAAACGACATATTTTCCAATTAACGGTTTTTAAGTCAAAATCTTTCGAAATCAAATCACCAAAAATTCCATTTCAACAGGACACAACTCGAGACTCGCTCCGATCGATTCCTAACCCGAAACAGACAATATCAAGTAATATTCCAGACCAGCGAAAGCGATAAAACGATCAATCAATTAATTCGAAAAACAAAAATCCTAAACGTGAGTAGAACTCACTCTTGAAGCGTGAACCACGAGCGGGCCGAATCCACCGAGTAACCACACGAACATTCCCCGCATAAACTCTCCGTTCCGACGACGCTCAAATCCGCTTTCAAAGCTTTCCACTCGATCACGAAACCTCTTTTTGACCAAAATACCGAATTCCTCGAAATCTTTCCTGAACACTATTCATCTTCTTCTTCAACCTCAAGCCACTATTCACAAAAACCCCAATTTGAACCCTAACCTCTTGATTCTTCACAAACCCCAAATCGGACTTCAATACTTGTGCAATCCACCTTGAGCTCGCTCCCAAACACCATCCAAAGCTTTCCTTTGAGCTTGAACAACAAAAACCTCTATTTCCTCTTAAATTCGAAAATGGTGGATTTGAGGAGAGTGAGTTGATGATGAAGATTTTGGTACCAAAACGAAGAGGGAGTAACGCTGAACGTTTTTCGTGTTGGAAGGAAGTCGTTTTGATGAACCGAAACCTTCCCTTTTTCCTCTTCTTCTTCCTTACCCTTTCTTTTCTTTTCTCTCTTTCTCTCCTTTCTCCTCTCTGTATCTCTCTCTCGCATTCTTTCTTTCTTTTCTTTCTTTTCTTTCCTTTTAACACATACACACACACACACTTATTTATTTATTTAATAAATAAGTGGTAACGTTGTCCAATTACCATATTGATCTAAATCTCTTATTTCGATTCCAAAACTTCATTGATCCGTATAATCCGGTAAAGATTCGATGACGACCAATAATTAATTTTTGCACTCAATAAATTTACCAGTCAAGTACTAAATTAATTTAATTGGGTTAACACCCAAATAATTCTATTAATTATTTGGAGGGTGTTACATTCTCCCCAACTTGAAAGAATTTTGTCCTCAAAATTTCGTCAAGTCTTTCATCTGCCTAACCGCGGATCGACATTCTCAGAAAGGTCTTAAGTTGCTGGAACACAATCTTGAATTAACGAAATGAGTGTAGAAAATCTTCCCAATCCGGCACATCAATCTTCAAGTATGATTCACTACTACCCTAGAACGCTTCTAAGGTTTATAGTCCGAACTCTCTCGTTACGAATCAACACGAGAAACTCATCATTCGCCTACATCGGCTCGACACTGTGTTTGAAAACACTTCCGAAGCTTCATTCCAATTATCCTCGTTTAGTCCCCAACTTTGATTAATCTAAATCAAAGGGTTTAATACAAGACACTTGATAGACATACAGGTTGAAAATGAGATCCACAAATTGGTATTCCACGGTAGAGATAAGTACAAACATGATTTTCTCGAAGGGTGTAAACACGTTCTCAACAATTTTTTTTTAAAAATTACATAACAGTTCTCGTACACATTGACAATTGTGACGGAAAGTCATTTGTGAAACTTCTTGACTCGCCCCCAAGATTTCGAGACAACACTTTTCAAAAGGTGAAATGAGGATTTTACATTAAGCTTTGACCTTAAACGTAGAAATAAACCGTGGGAACATCAATTAATTTCGAAAGTAATGAAAATCACATCAGTTGTTCTCAAAACAACTATCAAACAGAACGCAGAACCCTTCTTCCTTTATTGTAACTTTCCTCACAATATATTTATCTACGACGCACCCAATCCCTTTCCGAATTAGCCAGTAGCGTTGAGTTTCCCCTCAACCTAAGCACGCCTTCTATGATTTTCCTCAATCAGATCCTATTAGCCTCTTGATTCTTCCCAAAATTAACATTAGCATGCGGGTTTTCACAAAACGATTTTTCAAAACTACCATACCGCACGCCAAACTTCACTTTGGAAATTCCAGTCCCTTGCAGCAGATCCATCAATTAATCCTCTGGTGCTTATTCGCAATGTGAAAAACAGTCAATAGTTACCTCATTTTCATATTCGTATTCACGTTTGACTTGTCAAACGGAATCATATAATACCATCTCATTGTTAACTTTCACAAAAAAGAGATTATCAACTAATACCTTGCCACTAATACATCAGTTTTACATCTTTGTACATCTTGGTGGATCCAGGATGTACAGAAAGTAAACCTCGCTGCTGTTGTGCTTTATATATATATATATATATATATATATATATATATATACACAAATATATGTGCAAGTATACACAATCGTAACAAGAATCTAATAGTAAGTTGAGATCGTACCCACCGGAATTGGATTAATTTCAAAGTTTAAATTGATAGCTAACTAGTGAGAAGTAACAAAATAAAACACAATTTTAGGAATGCAAGAATGTAAAATAACAGAAAATAAATAATCAAGTTAAAATGCGTTGGAAAATATGATGAGAATGTAGTTGGAATGCTTTCCGCTAGTAAATCACTTTTAAAAGCGTTGTGTTACATTTGATGCCGTAGCATTGGATGTTGTAACAACTGATGTGTGCCTTTCGGTCACTAACGTTAGAGATTCTTTACAAGGGACAACATGTTTGCGCCCTTAAATAGGTTCACTCCTGTATATGAAGTATTCACAATATCACCCTATGGACTATGCTGCCTATGTCTAGGTTGAACACAGAATTACATAGTTTCCTTTGTTAAAACACTTATCCACATTTGCTCTCGAGTTCCAATTATAAACCATGTCTGAATTTATAATTTGCATTCACTTTTAGTTGGCCAATTCTAAAGAATGAATTTCACTAATGGAAAAAAGGCTTTTTATATCGGTTAAAATTGACATTTCATATCGGTTCCCGAACCGATGCCGAAAAAGGAGATATAAAAAATAGGGACATTTCATATCGGTTCCTGAACCGTTATGAAAAGTTGTTTTTATATCGGTTGCCCCTATAACCGATATGAAAAGTCTCTATTTTTTTAAAAAAAGAGACGTTTCATATCGGTTCCCATAGAAAACCGATATGAAAAGTCTCTTTTTTTTAAAAAAAAAACAGACTTTTCATATCGGTTCCCATTGAAAACCGATATGAAAAGTCTCTTTTTTTTAAAAAAAATGAATTTTAACATCGGTTTTCTATGGGAACCGATATGAAAAGTCTCTTTTTTTTAAAAAAAAAAATTTGAGGTTGTCTTTCATCAACTCTAGATCCTTCTGTAATACATAGTTATACAATACATAGTTATACAATATATATATATGAACTTCAACAGGAGGTCCATCCAGCAGCAAATTTGTCCCACAACACAGTTATACAATAATAATATGAACTTCAACAGGATGCGGACAGTTACAAATATGGACCTATTTCAAACACCTGATTGTCCCACAACACATAGTTATACAATAATAATATGAACTCCATTAGACTTCCTTAGTTCTACTACATACAAAGATGGACCTATTTCAAACACCTGTTGCAATATCCTCAACCTTCGCTGTCAAATCTGTTGGTGAATAATTGGATGTAAATCTTATCTTTCTCTCAGAGACATCCTAAAATTCAAAGTACATTGTGTGTTAAATTAATTTCACTTACATTTAAGTGGCAAATTTTCTTCTTTCTAAAAATTAAAGTCTCAGAAGTGTTCGTGTTTCAGAGATATCAACATTTATTATTTTACAAAAATCAAAAACTACACAACAAAAGGATATTGACCTTTTGATAGAGAACTGAAAGATTTCTGTCATCAAAAGGAAGGTATCCTGTTAGAATCACATACAAGATAACACCACATGACCATATATCTGATTTTGCACCATCATAGCCTCTATTGGCAAGAATCTCAGGAGCAACATAGTTAGGACTTCCACAAGTTGTATGCAACAATCCATCTTCCTGAAATTTTCACACACTTATATAAGTAACCAAAATGATGCAATTTAATTTGAACTATGGTTCAAACAATATCTCATTCTTCTTACCCTACAATGTTGGGGCAAAGCACTGAGGTTAAAATCGGTTAGCTTTATGTCGCCTTTCGTATCCACGAGTACATTCTCTAGCTGCAATAACACACCATTTTTTTTTTGTAAAACTGCAAGTCATATGAGCCTAAGAATTGGTAATCTGGAACATAGTGTTCAAATCAAGATTCACAATGCTATAAGTTTTTAAGTAGATTTTGAAAGAACCTTAAGATCTCTGTGGAAGACACCTTTGTTGTGGCAGTAGCTCACACCATCAATCAATTTTTGGAACATCTTCCTACCAAAAGCTTCTGTAAGTTTACCTTTGGTTGCCTGTTAACACAAGTAAGCTCATCATTCATTGTCATTGGCAATAATCAATGTTTTAAAGACCGAACCAAGGAGTTTGAACCGGCCAGACCTTTCCAACTTTAAACCACTCAAACCGGTATGAACTAGAGATCAAACCGCTAAATAACCAAACTGTAGGCATAGCCGATTCCTAGTTCAACCGATTGAACCAACGGTTCTGGTTCAGTTCTTAAAATACTGCCAATAATGGATCATGTATATATATAAAAAGCAAATTTCTCTTACAATTTTGTCAAATAACTCTCCTCCATTCACAAACTCAAGTACCGTATAAATTTTGGTTTTGCTAGCCAAGACCTGCATAATCATAAGTACAAATCATCATAATTAGAACACCAAAGTTTAAATGTCAAGGTGTATACGTAGTTGCATTGCAATGGATCATTTTATCGCCCTTACTGTTTTTTATAGCAAATGTTAGTTTTTTATAGTTTTGGCAGTTATTCACCAGCTGAAGTTATAAATTTGATTCTTTCAGCAAGATTGGACTATAGTCAGTAAAGCTACCAGTTCTTGTGTTCTGTGAAAGAAAAGTTTCAAATGGATAACAATGCATGAGTAAAATTAATTGTGGTGCAATATGCACAGAATTTTGTCCTAATGATAAATATTAGCACATGATTCTGTAAATCATTATATCTCCACCCTTGTTGCTCTAGGGGGGCAGGGGATATCTCTGTTATGGAGTGATTAATTTACTAGAAGAAATTATGCTTTTTTATTTCAATTCAGGAAATAATTTAATTTAGGTATTTGTAATCTAACCTCTCTTATTGCTGTGACTTCAGCATGAGCAGTTGGGTCAGTGTTTCTGAGAACCATGTTGTGAGAAGTAGCAACTACTTCATCATTACAAACTATAACAGCACCAAAAGGACCTCCATCTTCACAATCTACCCCTTTATATGCCTCTTCAACTGCTTTTCTTAAAAACTTGTGGTCTCTCTCTTGTATAGCTAATTGGCCAATGCAAGACCAAAAATAAATTAGTAAAGAGTCTAGAATAAATTGTTGTTGCATAATCAAAGAAAAGAGTGCAAGGGTAACAATAAAGCTAATTAATTGTTCAGATTCCAGTAGCATTACCTTCCTTATGGCCAGCAAATGCAGAAGCTACTGCAACAGTTCCATCCTTAGTTTGCACCACTGGGATGATTGAAAAGGGAAAAAATCTTAAAAAATGTAAGCAAAGAAATAGAAGATGATGACTAAGAATAACCTGATTCCAGTGTTGGTTCAATGCAATTAACAAGTCATCATAAGAATTTTGCCTTCCTTTTAAGAGATGAAGATCTGTAGCCAAGTGCCTTTTCTAACATGCATCTGACCTCAAATTGGTCTTCTAATCTTCTCTCTAGCTGCAGAATCTGCCACAAGGTAATACTTTTTATGAACTAAACAGACTTGGTAACTATAAAATGAACCAAAAAACAAAAACAAAGACAAAGAAACAAAAAGAAGATGACTACTAAATGGGCCAAAGTGCAATAAATATGAAATGACTGCAGAAAGAATACTCCAAAATAATTATGAAGAAAAGTTCTGGTACTGTACCTCTTGCTTTAGAGCACTATGGACTTCTTCACTTGTAGGGCTTCGTTTATCCCTAGCTTTAGCACATTCCGTGACGTAACCATTATCCTGGAACCAAATCAAACCCATACTTGAGACAGTAGAACAACATGTGCTGACCAAATAATCATCCAGTAGTTGTGTTTCCCTTGCACATAATCATAGCATCCGCAGAGGAATAAGAAGGCCGCGAATCCGAGCTCCAAGAAATTAAGTCTGTACATGTTCAAACAAGAAGACAGAGAAGACATACAAACACATTAGCCAAAACAGAAACTAGAATAGAAGGATTAATCATTAATCAGAATATTTTTGACAGTTCAGTCTGCAATAATTCTAAGTTGGGTTTTATTAAATCTACTGGCATATATGTCAGAATTCAGAAAAGCTGCGATTAAGGAGTATGCTGCTTACTGGCAAATGGAATTAACAAGAATTTCGAAGAAATGTTTACCTACTTAAAAATTCTTAACTGACAAGATGAAGAATAACAAAAATATTAGTCAGAGAGTGCTACATATTATTACCTTGCAATTACTAAATTATATGCTTCTTTTTTAGTCTATTGAGAAAAAAGGTTCCCAAAGAGGAGAAGCAACTCACTGAGCTAAGTCCAAGAAGTTTCTGATTTGAAAGAGTCACAACCTACAAACAGCAATATGAATAATTTAATATCCCACAATAAATTGATACAACTAATTCAAAGTTTGGCACAAAACCTACCAAAAAGGCTTCACTAATATCATAGTAATCAATTTGTGAAGCATCCAACCCAGCATTGGAAATAGCTTTAGGAATAGCAAGACTTGGTGCTGTTGGAAAATACTCTGGTTCTTGTACATAACTAAATGATAAAAAAAAATATATAGTAATTTTATATTAATTTTACTAATTTTGTATTAACTTAATTTCTCTTAATTTCAATCTACATTAGACTTCTTTATTTTTGTAAATTTGAATGTACCTGAGCAGCATCAGCATATCCTCTGATTCTTGCAATGACTTGAAGGCCAAGCTTCAATGCAATCTCTCCACTCACTAGAACTAGTGCACCTGCACCATCACTGTAAAAACAAGAACAATTTCATTTCTAGACAAACTACTGGAAGCATTGAAGTTTGAACATATTCCAGATTCCTTGTGATAAAATACTAACCTCATACTAGAAGCATTTCCAGCAGTAATAGTACCTCCATTCTCTTTGAAAGCTGTTGGGAGTTTGCGCATCTTTTCTGGATCAAACTTGCACATAAAAGGGAAAAAGGAAAAGTATTAGTTTATATTCAAATTTATGTATCGACAATCTTCCTAACTAGTACTCCTTCCGTAACAAAATATAAGTAAAAAAGTAAGTTTATCCAATTCTCATCTAAATTTAGATCAGATTCATGTATTTTTTTTTACAACTAGAACTATAATAAGAAGAAAGAATGATTGATATATGGTTGAAAGTAATTTGGATGATTACTTTATCTAGACTCTCATCCTTATCAACAATAATGGATGGTTTTCCCTTTCCACCAGGGACTTCAACTGGAACCATTTCCCATTTAAAAGCACCACTTTCATGTGCAGCAATTCCACGTTCATAGCTCAATATTGCAGCATTATCCTGAAAGGAAAAGTCAGAGAAATCAGCAAAAAAGTCTATTATGATGAAAATCATGCTGAATTTTTAGTGAATAAATCAATTAACCCTTTAACATTAACAGACCTGTTCTTCTCTTGATAATGAATATTTTTCTGCAATGATTTCACCACAATCTCCCATGTCAATTTGATTATAGACATCCAACAAACCATCTTTCAATATAGCATCAACAACTGTATCATGTCCAAGGCGGGATCCTTTCCTGAACTTTCAAGTGTTGAATCAGCAAAATTTCAACACAAAAACTACAATCATAGACTAATGTTTGAGATCACACTAGTACTAATTGCCAACAGCCACTTTCAATTGAAGAGACCGCGATGAGCTGGTGAGGGCGACAGAGAGTGAGAGGCAAACATTTCTGTACTGGTCAATGACGGCCATACTCCTTCAGTCTTCAATATCCTAGCAGTGCAATGCAATCCATTTCTG
Organism: Astragalus membranaceus; assembly: GCA_039519185.1. Taxonomy (NCBI): domain Eukaryota; kingdom Viridiplantae; phylum Streptophyta; class Magnoliopsida; order Fabales; family Fabaceae; genus Astragalus; species Astragalus membranaceus. Next base: position 34,290,323 of record CM076846.1, on the reverse strand, counting down.
TACTGAATTGAATGTGCTTATGTATTGTGCTTTTGCATCTTCACCTGAAAAAACAGGGAAAATATTGCGGACACATAAGCTATTTAAAATTATATTTACAATTATAGGGATCATGATCAGTGGAGACACTATTTGGCACATTACTACATCAAGTTTTATCACATGATATCTCATTACAACTAGAGAACCATGGTCTAGGAAAATTGGTCAAAACAATGTATGTTGTTGTATGCATGTGTGTTCTGGTGTACAAATTTTAAATGTCAGAAGTTTCTCTGCCTTTACATAGCTCATCATTCCTTTTCACTATATGAGTAGTGTTACTAAGGAACCGTAAATTTCAGGACATCCAGATTACTCTATCTAGGTCATAAGCACAGTACTGTTGATCTAATCATCATATACACAAACAAAACCTTGGTTTGGATAACATTGAACTCTAAAATTTCCGCTCAATCTGTTTACCAACTTATATTATAACCCCAGAAAAAGATAAAACCCCTTTTATCATAATTGCATTTAGAAGAGCTTGATTCCTTGAGCCTTTGAATGGGTGACTTTTTCCATCACAAATGCAAACAGTTTGATAAAGGAAAACAAGATGAGAAAGTGATTGTTATTAAAGAGATAACAAATCTCAAATTTCCTATCACTGTCTTCATTCCTTGTTATTGTACTTGTTCATTCTCAAAATATTTGGAAAGGTTAATTGCAATTGCAATGCAGTAATACTATAGAAACAATCAAATCAGTTAAAAGTTATTTGAAAAGGTTAATTCTAAAACCCATGCAGAATTACAACCAAACAGGTCAACATAAGTACATCAAACAAGAGGTGATAAAAAATTGAACCTTGACGGTGTCAAAGGGGTGGCCAACGGCAACGACGGCAACTCCAGCGAACAAGCCAGCCACGAAATCCTTATACCCTGAAGTTGAAATCTCGGCCATGTCGCTCAGTCTGTAGAAACAGTAGAATAGAAGTGGAGTTGTAAGCTACTACGTAGTAAAAAAACCTCATATATTCATAAACAGATGAACCAAATAATCAAACATTTGGTGAATGTGTAAAAAAATCCTATCAACTGAGAAAATCAACAAACCCTAAACCCTAAATACACAAAATCAACAAATCCACAACATATGTAACAAAACCCTAATTACCCAAATCCACAAAGCCTATCAACTGAGAAATATTTCTCAAAAAAATTTTTTGAGAGAGATCGAGCGAGACAGAGAGAGGCAGAGAGAGAGAGAGAGAACGAACCGAGAGACAACGAGAGGGAGAAACGCGACGTCAACTTCGTTCTCTAGCAGCTTCGTGAGTGAGTGAGACGAGAGGGAGAAACAGTGACTGAAAGAGAGGGAAAGGCGCTGTGAGTGAGAGAATCGGTGACTGAAAGAGAGGGAGAAACAGTGACTGCGAATGAGAGTGAGAGGGAGCGAAGGGTGTGCGAATGAGAGTGAGGGGGTGAGCACCAAGGCATGAAGTGGAGTGGCCGGCGGAGGTGAGGGCGGTGTTGAAGAGAAAGGCGTGCGAATGAGAGTGAGGGGGTGAGCACCAAGGCATGAAGAGAAAGGCGTAGGTGATTGAGAGTGAGGACGGTGGGAGAAAGACACGCGAGAGTGATAGGGAGTCAATGGTGAAGAGATGCGTAAAAGCCTAATGTTTTTGGTTTCAATATCGGGTGGTTTTGTGACCCGTTATGGAAGGCAAAATTTTTGGACTTTCTATAACGGTTATGCAAGAGAACCGATATGAAAGATGGTTTTTCCACTTTCTATATCGGTTCCAGTGGCAACCGATATAAAAAATGTAATTTTAATTACAAAACTGCCACCGCGTCACTTTTAATATCAGGCCGTTTTTAACCGATATAAATGACCGTTATAAAAGGCATTTTTTCCACTAGTGTTTGAAAGAATTATCATGCAAGAACTAAAATGAAAACATCAATATATAACACAAAGCTAATTAAAAGATCATTACAAAGTGTATGACATCTCAACTACAAAAGAGTTTAGCTCATGCTTAACATTACTGAAATAATAATCGTGTTCATGTTACTGAAAAATACAAAGGAAAAGAAATAGAATAGAAAATACACAATTAATTTCCTTTGCATGAGTGAGCCCAGTAATGCTGCAGCATCGCTTCCAGCATTCCTTGTAGTGACGTGAAGTTGAAGGAAGAAGTTGTCAAGTTCTTCCCTCTCCTTCGAATCCAGCTCCAATATGATTGTAAGTGATAAATTCTGGTCTACTTGTGAATGAGGAGGTGAAGAGTATTTATAGTCTTCATGGGAGAAATTTCTTCAAGGTAAAGTTTGCTTGAAAAGGAGGTTAATTGAACTTGCATCCACTTGTTTCAAAAGGATTGATTTGGTTGCAAAACTACCACCAAAGGGGTCCTATGGCGTAAGGACAAGTGTCCCTAAAAAGTGCAAGTTGCAAGTCATGTTGCAAATAAAGTGGCGCTGAGGAGAGCAACTTGGGCCACTTGCTTAACTTTTTGACTTTTAGTGCATAGTGACGACATCATGGTAATGTTGTGGCATCCATTGCTCTTACATCTAATGTTGTGGCATTTCAGACCTCTAATGCTCTGACATTACTCTTTTCTGATGTTGTGGCATTCCAATCTCTCACTGATGTGGCATTAATTGCTGTAACATTGAACAAACGCATGAAAATACCACAAAACGTCAAAAAGTGTCAAGTTCTTTCTCAAAACATTCTTTAACCATTGTTTTGCGAATTTGATTTTTTACAGGACAATATTATTGAGATTCAAGTAATAATTTAAGTCTTAGAAGCATAAATGACTCTATATAAAATAGAGTCATCACACCCCCAAACTTAAACCATTACTTGTCTTCAAGTAATGACACTTGGAACAAGACAACTAGATTAGACTTTGAAAATTAGAAGAACAGATCAGCTACATCATTTGTTCAAACAGATTTTCAAAAATGGACTTAGAGGTTCAATCTTCATATTTTTCACAACGCACACGTGATGCTGCAGCATTGGATGTTGTGGCAACACACACACACACACACACACACACACACACACACACACCATTGTTTACAACATTCAAAATTATTACCGCTCATTTGTGTGAGTGTGTGACTGCTGAATTTAGGGCAATTCTTAGCTAGTTTTAAAAGTTCTCCTAGCTTTGGAAAGAGTGGTTTGCTTTCAATCAAGTCAAAGATTTTTCAAAAAGTAGAATACGCTAACAACTTCATCATAAGTATTGGGGGGCTTCAAAGCATGACAAAGGGTTTGGTTCAAGTAATTGCTCTTGTTTTTCTATTTTTGATTTTTTTTTCTTTCTTTTCTACTTTGTTTTTCTAAGCAACTACAACATTATTTTTCTCTTTTCTTTATTTTTCCTATTGTTTAGTGCACCAACCTTTTTGCATTATTAATACTTTGGCCTTAGTATAATCGATGCACCCCCAAACTTAGTTTCATATGCTATTCCAAATTTTTAGTTGAAATTTGACATTGATCTTAGCTTACTAACACTAGTCTTAGCATTAGATTCTTTCTAGATAGCTAAGTTTCTTTCTAAGTTCAGAGTTTATGTGTGGAAGCAACAATAAGACTAATCATTGGTAAACAATGCTACTCTAACACACATTTAAATTTTCATTAAATCTAGCCTATAAGCCACATATCCTATTTCTGAAAGATAGAGAACTTATAGCTAATCATGCTTCTAATCTTTTAGCCTATATTTTTAAAATAAAACACATCAGAACACATATTTACATAAATCACATATTACTAAAGGTTCACAAAATATATAGCATTCAAGTATCCATATCCTCGCGTCAAAAAAAAGTATCCATATCCTCCCCCCAACTTAAAAACCAACAGTGTCCTCACTACACCTGTATAATCAAGGGGAGAATAGTAAGCAAAAAGTAATTAAACATAACCAAAGTTTTAAAAGTACTAGATTGCTGCTGGATGCAATTATGGATGCTACAGCATCTAGCAGGTTTATGTAAACTACAGATATGCAAACATAAAAAGGTTAAGTTACTGCTTTGAAGCACCACTCCTCAGCCTGCTACTTGCTCTGACCGGTGCATGCTTGATTTTTTGCTTCCTCTGCTTTGGATCTTGAGTAGCTTCATCAGTGGATGTTGCAGCTTTGGATGCTCCAGCATCATACTCCTTCTCCGTAGTAACAGCTTCCTTCTTCTCCATTGCTGGCTGGGCAAGCATCATTTATTTCCTTAGGGCAGCCAGAGTTCTGCTATTGTTGAGGCTGCTTCTCTGTGGATGCCGCAACAGCAGGCCTGTGTTTGGATGCTGGAGCATCAGGCTTGTCTGTGGATGCTGGGGCAATGGGGTTGTTCTTTTTTGCTGCAGCATCACCTTACTGCTGCACCTCTGCCTCTTCAGTGGTTTCTTTCTCAGTATCGCCTTCTTCTTTCTCCTGATCTTGGTCTTCTCCTCCCTCTCCTTGATCTTCTTCCTCCTCAGCTTCCTCTCCAGCTTCCTCCTCAACTTCCTCCTGGATATCCTGCAATTTTCTTTTTAAAGGTGTATTGGTTACACCAGATTTTTCAGAGAATGCTGCAGCATCAGTGATCACAACACCTTGCTGCTGTTGTTGTTGTTGATCTATTTCCTTTATGGCTTCAGTGGGTGGATTTTGTGGTGGTGTGGGTTCTTTGGTGATTGTGGGAGGTGTCTGTTCTTTGGTGGTGGTTGTTTCTGTTTCAGCTGGTATGTTGGAGGTGGATTCAGGGGTGGTTGTGTTGGCTTTTGTGTGGGGTGGATGTTTTCTTGGTGGGTGGAATTTTGTGAGTGGGTGAGGTAGTTTCTGTGGTGGTGGTATTTGGTTTGATTGGGGTATTGGTGGTGGTGTATTTTTTTTCTTAGGGCTTCTTCCATGATGACCTCTTCAATGTTCTCACTCTCATCACTGTCTTCTTTACTCTCCTCTTCTGTTTCAGAGTCCTCCTCTTCTTCATTCTTTTCCATCTCCTTCACTTCCTTGCTTGTCTCCTCCTCTTCAGTGGTTTCCTCCAGATCCTCAAAACTCAAAATTGGTTCTTCTTTAGTGATCACAGCCTTCTTCTTTACAACCTTCCCTTTTTTCTTAGTTCTCTCTACAAACTTAGCTTTCTTTTCCTCCTCACTGTCATCTTCATTTTCTGGATCTTCTTCTTCTTCCCCCAAAACCCATGCTGGAAATGCTGGTGTCTCAATTTGGCTCTTTCCCCTTGTGAGCTCGTTGAATATTGCCTGCTCCCACTCAAAATGGTCCTTCTGGAATTTCCACATTGCCTATTGCGGCAACATAAATTGCTGCGGCATTAGGGTAGATGAAGAGGTCCATCATTCTTTGGCTTCTCCTTAAATTCTGCAGAGAAAGCACTTGGAGGGTTCTTCCTGTCTTCATGCTTGTCAATTGCGACTCCAACATTCACACATAGATTTGTAAGAGTGGGAGCGCCTCTACAAATATTAATCCCAAGGATTTCTCATCTAGCAATAGTCTGGTGAATAAGAGATGTCAACCCTTCAACAGATGAAATAAATAAATATGGAGATAAGGGATCCCTTTGACGGAGTCCCCTACCCGTAACAATTTTCCCCCAGGTTCCTGATTCACAATAACAGGGTAGCACACAGACTCTAGATATAACTATAAGTACCATCTTTGCTAGAAAACAAAAATTTGAAAATAACTTACAACCACACTCTCTTCACACGGGGTTGGTCTTCAACAACACTACCATCCTCTCTCCTCAAAGCCAACTTGGGCAAATCTTAATAATATACAAGATCAGGAAATCTAAAGTGTTTCCTAACTTGTTCAATACTACAATGCATTTTTTTGTGACAACTATAGTATATTGATACCTACGTTCTAGATTTCCAATTTCTGCAATAATATTACAAACCACCCTTTCATGTTTAAGGGTTTGAAGGGTGATGATTTACTTTGTTACTCTTGAGAATTATCTCTATGTCCTTCATGCCAACCTAAGAACAAGAAGTTTGTACAGTATCCTCATCATTCATCGGAAATTGATGAGATTTTGGAGCTCTGGTGGCGATTACTATAAGCAACATTTATGTATACATCAATAAAATTCTAAAGAATGAAGAACAATTGACAGTCACAAACACTATCTGTATCATATGTTGTTGAAATTAGATTGTGTCAATTAATAGTAAATTGTAATAATTGATCATGAATTCAAATAAACTCGTCCTAGCTGTTGGGGGGTTGGTAGCAAAGAGACCAAAACAAAACTAAGAAGAAGATAAGAGGAAATCAAATTTCTTATTCACACAAATTGCAACTATATATGCAAAGAATACAAATCAACAATTCGGTTAATCACCAACCAAATGCATAACATAAACTAACTAACTGAAACAAAATTTGTTTTATATTACTTACAACACCATCGCTTAATACAAAACATACAAAAACAAACAATATTACAAAATTCAAAATGAAACAACTCCTAATTCCCTCCTTAGCCTTGCAAACTGACCAGCTTTCAAGGCTCTTTGGTCAGCACATCAGTAACTTGTTTCTCAATTGGGAAGTAGGTTACTACAATCTTCTCATTCTGGAGTTGTTACTGTTGAAAGAGAGAAAAGAGAGACATATGTTGAGTGAATACTGTGTGTCTTAACCAAAATCAGCTTTTCATTCTCTTCACAGTGATACCAACAACATCATCATCACCCTTCTCTATCTCAATTCGCCATTTATGAGCACTTCAAGCTCAATTTGACCAAAATGGAATCCTAAGCTTGCATGTAGTATTGGGAGCTGAATAATCAGTAGCTAGAACACACCAAGCATCTACATGGTAATTTCAGTCGTTTGGGTAGTTGTTGGAGCAATCTCAGTAGCAAAAAGGGGCTTAGATTCGAAATAGGAGCTGTTGGGTTCGATTTTGGAAGTGGTTGAACATGCACGTGAACTCCAAGTGTTTCAGATTTTGCGTGATGTTTATCACGTTGGGTGAGTTTTATACTCGCTTAGGGATGTTTTTCCGGTACTGAGTTACATGTCTGTGAATCCATGTGTTTCGCGTTTTTATTTCAAAAAGAATCGAGTCCAAAACCGTTTTTAAGAAATTACGTTTTCGGTAGCTTATATGATTGATTGAATGATGCTGTGATTGCTTGAATAAATTGTTGTTCCGGACTGGAATGATGTTTGATTGAGTTAGGGTATCGATCGGAACGGACATTGGGATCGGAACGGAATGGAAAATTACACGAAAACAGCATTTTCTGGAAACTGATGTGGACACACGGGTCGGGTGCCCTGGCGCATGGACCGTGCTCCACCGTCTGTTACTTGTGCGCAAAAATTTCAAGATGCGCACGGACCGTGCGCAAGTTCTGTAACTTTGTGAAAATTTTTTATAAAACGCGCACGGGTCGTGCGTCTATACGCACGGACCGTGCGAAAGCTTCTGTTACTCTATTTTAAGGTGCACTTTAGTCCATTCCAAATGATTCCAAGTTCCTTCTAATCACTTCCCCAATGTTACTCAATGATTGTAATGTATGATTATCATGATGGTGTGTGCTTGAGATAAAATTCTTAAGTTATGAAAGTTACGAAAAACCGTACTTTAGTATACGCGAGTGTACTCAAGTCAAGTTAAGATAGAGGACTATAAGTCCATACAAGTCGTGTAAGTTTCAATTCATGTAAAAACAAGTTAAGTTCATTTCCCTTGAGGAAATGAAGAATGGCATACATATAATAATATATGTATATCAAGGGTGACGACCCCAGATTATTAGCATACTAGGGCAGGGAAGTCATGAGCCCGAACCCTAGGCCCCTTCCATGTAGCCCGCTTTCCAAGGTCAGCGGGATTGGGTTCACCAACAGCCAAAGAAATAACCGGATAAGGTGGCTCGAGGTGTTGTGCTAAGTTAAAGAAAAGAATAAGACATGAATCGTAGTCACTTATTAGGGCTACGGGTTAGAAGAAAATATGTCCACATAGTCGCTTATTAGGGCTATGAGTTCAAAGAATAAAAGCATAAAGAACCGCTAGAGTTAGTAAGGGGTCTCGATAGGAATCACTGAGATAATGTTTATCTCACCCTTTATTATTGTGGTTTTTACAGAGAAACAGAGGAAAGCAAAGGCGAAGAAGCACAGTTAGCCGAGGTGACTCACGGAGTTATTGGAGGAATCAGTTTTAAGTTATTGCCTTTTCCCTTTGGTTGACTTTGTATTATCGATTGTATAACTATTACTAGCTAACAGTTGTAAATCGTTTCCGCTACTTATGTTTTGAGTATTGAACACCAGGATTGTAAAAGTTTTAAGTCATGAGACTTAAGTACTTTGTTAAGTTTAATGAGGTTCAGGGAACCATTTGATAATTATTTATCGAAAGTTTTTAGTTGTGTTCAATATTCAATAACAGGAAGTTACTCTGATGTATGCCAAGTGGTGCACTTTGGTATTTCTACAAGCTAGAAATATCGGGGTGTTACATTATGGTATCAGAGCAGTTCAACCTAGTCGGGATTAGATTAGTTTTAGGGTTGTTTGTCCCTTGAGTAATTCTGCTATCTTGCTTCTTATGATGCTAAGAGACATTGAGGCTGATCAACTTAATACTTGGTGTATCGTTTGCAGAATTATGGCAGGAGGATCAAGGAACACTCAGCCAATCAATCCGCATTCTGCTTGGATGCAAAATATGATGGAAAGGCAGCAAAAGATGCTGGAAGACATGCTGCTAATGCAACAAAATGCTCAAGCTCAACCCCAACAAGCTCCTGAGCCGCCAGTTAACCCAAGTCAGGTCTACTCTGAATTTTTGAAGATGAAACCCTCCGAGTTCAGATGAGGACCTGATGTCATGGAATCCAGCATTGACTGGATGATATTGAAAAGATTTTTCTAACAATGCAAGTTACTGATGAGGGTAAGCTGAGATTGACATCCCATATGCTGAAGGGAGAAGCCAACAACTGGTGGACTAATGCTAAGGCCATGATGGCAACTATGGGAACTCCCCAGACTTGGAGAATTTCAGGCAAACATTTCTGGAGCAATTCTTTCCGACTGCTATGAAATTTGATAAGGAGAATGAATTCTTAGCTCTCACCCAGGGAAGTTTAACTGTGGGTCAATACACGGCCAAATTTGAAGAGCTGTACCAGTTCTTCTGTTTGGCTGGGTATGCTTCCAATGACAGATGGAAGACTGACAGGTACAAGTATGGGCTGAGAGAAGATATTGCTCAGAGTCTAAGTTCTTTTGCGTATACCAACTACGCAGCTATGGTACAACAGGCTCATATTGCTGAGAGTGACTTGAAGAGACTGTATGTAAGCCGAAAGGCGTTCAATCAGAATAGGAAGAATGTTGGATCATCTAATGTTCAGATAGGTCCCAGGCACAACGCAAACAAAGGGAAGCAAGTTCAATCATCTAATACCCCGAGGTTCAGTATGTGTTCCAAGTGCGGGAGGTATCACCAATGCAAGTGTCATCTTGGGTCAAACCATTGCTATTACTGTAAGAAAGAAGGTCATTATGCATCGGACTGCCCTGAGAAGAAGAATGAAGGTAACCATGCTACTACAACTCATGGGAGAGTCTACACTTTGGACGCTCAGAATGTCGCACCGTCAGATAATCTGCTAAGGGGTATGGGATCTCTTTTCTATAACTCTGTTAGTATTTTATATGATTCAAGTGCAACTCATTGTTTTATATCTCAAGTTTGTGTCGATCGGTTGAGATTGGCTTTAACTCCGTTGCCTCAACCAATCTCCATTAAAACTGCTGCCGAGGGTAGTATTCAGACCCAAGCCATATGTGAGAATTGTCTTCTATCCATCGGAGACAGAAATTTTGTAGTAGACTTTATTTGTTTACCAATGAAGGGTATCGACATTGTCCTAGGTATGAGTTGGATGTCAACCAATCATGTAACTCTTGATTGCTTTCATCGGACTATCGGTTTCGCCTTCGAGTCAGTGGAGCTACAACCGATCAATCCTGAAGCTGTTATCTCATTCACTTCTGCAAGTCATTGTCTATTTCAAGGCGCAGAAGCTTATGTCATGATGTTGTCTGCATCGGTTGAGACAAGTTTAGATCTATCTTCTGTACAAGTTGTTAACGAATTCCTAGATGTATTTCTCGATGAAGTTTCTTCGTTACCTCCGGATCGTGAGGTGGAGTTCTCTATAGAATTGGTTCCGGGAACAGGGCCAATTTCTATAGCTCCTTATAGGATGTCTCCTCTAGAGCTTAAAGAGTTGAAAACCCAACTTGAAGAGTTGATATCTAAACAATTTATCCAACCGAGTGCCTCGCCATGGGGTGCTCATGTATTGCTTGTCAAGAAGAAGGATGGAAGCATGAGATTATGCATTGATTACCGTCAGTTAAACAAGGTAACTATTAAGAATAAGTATCATCTGCCGAGAATTGATGATTTGCTAGACCAACTGCGGGGAGCTTCAGTATTTTCTTCAAAGAAATCAAAAATCAATTTGGTTGTTTTATTCGTACTTTAAGTAGTGATAATGTGAAAGAGTATTTTTCTGCATCATTTAATTCTTTTATGGTTGAAAATGGTGTCATACATCAATAACCTTGTCCCCATACCCCACAACAAAATGGGATTGTTGAACGTAAGAACCGTCATATCATTAAAACAGCACGCACTTTGCTTATTCATGCTAATGTTCCTTTGAAGTTTTGGGGGGATGTTGTCCTCACTGCAGGGCACTTGATTAATAGAATGTCATCCTCTGCTATCCAGAATAGGGTTCCTCATTCCATATTGTTCCCATATCTCTCCTCGAGTCTTCGGTTCAACTTGTTTTATTCATGATCTTACTCCGGGACTTGATAAATTGTCTGCTCGTGCAGTTAAGTGTGTCTTCTTGGGCTATTCACGCATTCAAAAAGGGTATCATGCTACTGTCCCTCCACACATCGCTTCTACATGTCTGTCGATGTCACATTCTTTGAAGATGCACCCTTCTTTGCATCTCCCATTGAATCTGAGTCTGTCTCTCAAGTATTACCTATTCCTGACTTTGTCCCGGTGGTTCCCCTCCCACCCATCCTTGATCAGATAGATCACCCTTCTCCTACGAAGCTTCATAGTCCTCCTAGTCCTCCTCCCTTGCAAACTTATCAGCGTCGTGCTCGTCTCCCTCCTGTCGACCCACCTCCTACAGAAGATCCTAGTGACTCATCTCCTGTCCCGGTTTCCTCTCCTACTCCGGATCCGCCTACAGAGTCAGACGACCCTCCTGTTGCCCTGCGTAAAGGTACACGTTCCACCCGTAACCCTCATCCTATTTATAATTTCCTCAGTTATCACCGCTTATCACCTTCACATTATACCTTTGTGTCTGATATTTCTTCCATCACCATTCCTAAGTCCACACAGGAAGCTCTTTCTCATTCAGGTTGGCGACAGGCTATGAAAGATGAGATGACAGCCTTAGAATCTAACCAGACATGGACTCTTGTGCCACCTCCTCCTGGTAAATCTATTCTTGGGTGTCGTTGGGTATATACCGTCAAAGTTGGTCCAGACGGAGGTATTGATCGTCTGAAAGCCCGTCTCGTGGCTAAGGGCTATACTCAGGTTTTTGGTCTTGATTACCGCGATACTTTCTCCCCAGTGGCTAAAATGGCTTCTGTCCGTCTATTCATTTCTATGGCTGCAATGCGACATTGGCCGTTGTATCAACTTGACATCAAGAATGCATTTCTCCACGGTGATCTCGAAGAAGAAGTTTATCTCGAGCAACCACCAGATTTCGTTGCTTAGGGGTAGTATCGTGGGTATGTCTGTCGACTTCATAAAGCTTTGTATGGTCTTAAACAATCTCCTCGAGCATGGTTTGGGAGATTCAGCAGTGTCATTCAAGACTATGGCATGATTCGGAGTGAAGCTGATCACTCGGTTTTTTATAAATTCTCCTTTCACAAATGTATTTATTTGGTAGTCTATGTCGATGATATTGTCATTACAGGTGATGATCATGATGGGATTGCAGGACTTAAACAACATCTAGTCCACCACTTTCAGGTCAAAGATCTTGGGAAGTTATGATATTTTCTTGGCATAGAGGTAGCTCATTCTAAGGAAGGGATTGATATTTCTCAGAGAAAGTATGCTTTGGATATCTTAAAAGAAACCGGCATGCTAGATTGCAAGCCTATTGACTCTTCTATGGACCCTAATGTCAAGATCCTACCGGATCAGGGGGAGTCATTTTCAGATCCAAGAAGGTATAGGAGGCTAGTTGGGAAGTTGAATTACTTGACCATGACGAGGCCAGATATTTCATACGTTGTTAGTGTGGTGAGTGAATTCCTAAATTCCCCTTGTGACAGTCATTGGGATGCTATACGGTTAGAATCCTGAGGTACATCAAAGGAGCTCCTGGAAAAGGTCTTGTTTACACGGATAGAGGTGATTCAAATGTTGTCGCTTACACAGATGTCGATTGGGCTGGTTGTCCCTTTGATAAAAGGTCCACATTTGGGTATTGTGTTCTTATTGGTGGAAATCTAATTTCATGGAAAAGTAAAAAGCAAAATGTTGTTGCCAGATCTAGCGCTGAGGCTGAATATCGAGCTATGACACTTACCACTCAGGAGCTTACATGGCTGAAACATCTTCTCCAAGAGTTGCGCTTCTGTAAAATAGGCACTATGAGTCTCGTCTGTGATAATCAAGCAGCCCTACATATTGCGTCCAATCCAGTCTTTCATGAGCTAACCAAACACTTTGAAATTGATTGTCATTTTGTTCGTGAGAAGATTGTGTCCGGTGACATTGCTACTTCATTTTTTAGTTCTAATGATCAATTGGTAGACATATTCACAAAAGCTCTTCGAGGACCAATGATAACTTACATATGTGACAAGCTGGATGTCTACAATCTATACGCTCCAGCTTGAGGGGGAGTGTTAAGATGTGTTGTAAATAGTAGTTTTATTATGTGTTCGGCCCAGGCCCGTTAGGTTTTCTCTATTTAAACTCATTAGTGCTTGTACTCAAAACACAATAAACAGTTAATAAAATGGAACTACAGCTGCTCTGTAGTCGCAGACGTAGGCAAAAATTGGCCAAACTACATGATCAATATCGTGTTTAATTATTTTAACAGTATTCAGGTTTGGGATCTTGACACGTTAGAGTGTACAATGACACTCCATGGGCATACTGATGTAGTCACATCCCTTATTTGTTGGGGCGATTACTTGTTGTCTGGTTCATCCGACTCTACTATTAAGGTCTGGTTTGCCATTGAAGAGGGAACCTTGAAAGTGATATATTCACATGCTGTGGAAAATGTAAGTTACTAAACTGGTATAACATTTGTGCTAAAGTTGATGTCAAATATCATTTTTTTTTTCATTTATTGTATAATGGTCATAAAAGGATTTTATTGTTATTACAGGGTGTTGTTGCACTTTCAAGGATGATTGATGCGGAAGGCAAGCATGTATTGATTTGTTCCAGCAGAGACAGTTCAGTTCACCTTTATGAATTGCCATAGTAAGTAAACTAAACTTGCAGCCATGTAGTTGTTCAGCAAATGAAATTAAATTTTCTCCTTCTGAGTCCCGATCTTGTTGTGTATTTTTTACAATTTAAAGGTTTTCAGAGAGAGCTCTATTATTTGCCAAAAAAGAAGTTGGATCACTTGCGATAAGACCGGATGGACTCTTCATCACTGGAGACAGATCTGATTTGGTGACGGTTTGGAAATGGTTATAATCCTTGTGACAGCATCCTGTTGATCCTTTTAGGCAGGATGTCACAATCATTCAACAATATTAATTGTGAAAAGTATATAGTGTCAAGGGTATACGGTATGGCCTCCCCTTGTTTGAGTCATTGATTGTATAAAGTAGATATTGTGTCAAGGGTATTTGGTCTGGCCTTCCCTTGTTTGAGTCTTTGTACCAATGGATAATTTCAGTGAATTTTAGTGAAAACGAGGTTGTAGTTCAATAATGAAATGAGAAACAGTGTTAGGCCCCTGGATTTTTAGATGATTGGAATAACTCTTGAGTGCTGCACAAACCTTACCTAGTGGATAAGAGAATAGAGCACTTAGAGGTAGGAGAAGATGGCCAACACTTAGGATAAACTAAAGTTGTCCCTGATTTTGAAAAAGTTAAAGAATAGGTTTCCTATTAAGTTTAGGGTAGCTCACAATGACAAATAATCATATAAAAATTGGGTAGTGCATCCATCAAAAGAATAAGTTGCTTGTTGAGTAGTAACTAGGCCATTTCTTGGGTAAGGTTATGATTCGCGTCAAAAGGTGAGTGACATAAAAAAAATAATAAGGTGCTTGTTGAGTAGTAACCGGGTCATTCCCTGGGTAAGGTTATGATTCGCGTCAAAAGACAAGCGACATACAAAAAAAATAATAAGTTGTTTGTTGAGTAGTAACCGGGTCATTCCCTGGGTAAGGTTATGATTTGCGTCAAAAGACAAGTGACATACAAAAAAAAATAACAAGTTGCTTGTTGAGTAGTAACTGGGTCATTCCCTGGGTAAGGTTATGATTCACGTCAAAAGACAAGTGACATACAAAAAAATAAATAAATAAGTTTCTTGTTGAGTAATAACCGGGTCATTTACTGGGTAAGGTTATGATTCGCGTCAAGTGACATAAAAACAAATAAGTTACTTGTTGAGTAGTAACCGATTTTGTAGGTTTGTTATGAATTTATGAAATTTAAATTATTTTTTAGATTAAAATTTATTAGATAAAACTAAATTATTTTGTAAGTTTATGTAAAATTAAAATTGACTTATTTTGTAAGTTTATATAAACTCATAATATTAAAACTAGTGATTTATTAATTAATTAAAAATTTTCTAAACTTCAATGTAGGTTATTTATAGGTTTATATATGATTTTATAAAATTTATAATAATATTTAACATTTTTTAGAACAAAAAAATAATAGTCTTATTATAAAAAATAATTTTTAACTATGTAATTTTCTTTTTAAGAAAAAATTCCATGTATAAATAGTTCTTTTTAGTAATTTTTAACTAAGTAGTTTTCTCCTCTCATACAATTCATAACATCCAAACAAGGGTGGGGTTTTCCCTCCCCTCTGAAGCCTTCCCCTCCCCTCCCCCTTTGACTCCCAAACAGACCCTTAAGTTTTCCACCCTTGCACATTCAATAAGTATATTATATATGTGTTACGCCCTTAGTAAATGCACTTTCTGATTGTATTATGAGAAAATGGGGTTGATCTTGTAAGGGAAGAATTAGTTGTATTTAGTTAGCTATTGTTAGTTAATTAGTTAGTTAGTTAGTTAGTTAGTTAGTTAGGGTGGTTAGTAGTTATTTGATATTGTTAGTGTTAGTTAATTGGTTAGAGGTAGTTTGTTATTGTAACCACTACCCTACTCTTCTATGTGATTATAAATAAGAGCATGGGGAGTGGAATAGGACATATTTTGTCATTTTATTGAGTTGAGGTCTTCTGTGTGAGGCTAGATAACCGGGTAATGTCGGGGGCGGAGAGCCTACTCTCTCCAGTTCATTTCTGATATTCAATAAAATTATTGTTAGGTTCTTGTTCAATTTCTTGGTAGCATAACAATTGGTCCAACCTGTCGGATCTCAGTCATGGCAAGAGGCGAGAATGCAAAGATTGTAGCCTTAGATGGAAGGATGACGCGTGTAGAGGAAAAGTTGAAAGGTGTTGCCGGCGAAATAGAGAAAATAAACACGCGGATGGCTACGCAGTTCACTAATGTGGTGAAAGCCATCCAACAACTCACCAAGAAGAGGGAAACAAAAAACAACGGTGATGGGTCTGTCACCAAGCAGACAACAGAGAAGACACTAGAACCAGAGGTAGATGTTGAGAAAAAGACAGAATCAGTGGTGATTGCGAAGGAAAATGACGGGCCAATACACTCTTGGGTCAAAAAGGGGGGAATCTTTCGCCTTTGAAGGTGATGTTTCTCCGGGATGGATTGCTGGAGTTGAAAAGCTCCTTGAGGTACATCAAGTGCATGCGTTAAAGGAACGACCAGACTTCATCGAATCTGCGACATATCTTCCACGGCGAGTACCGCCGCCCAAACCGCTAGACTTGGGCGTTTCCAAGAACGGCGAGAGAGGTGCGTGAAAGTGTGTGTGACGAGAAGAAGGAGGAAGCCAACGACAATGTCCGAGCCACGACTACCACCAAAGCTGCCAAACACGGGCCCAATCACAACGACGTTTCTGTCGCCTCTTCCACCACCTAAGCCACCAGATGCGACATCTCCGCCGATAAAAATGCGCGTGCGTCGAACGTTATCGCGGGTTCGGGCAATAGATCGTGGTACGAGCGATGCTGACAGGGGGAAGGGGATTGCGTGTTTCTGTCCTATGCGCTATGGGTTGGGTTGCAATCTGGGCCAAGCTGTAATGTGAATGGGCTGCTTCCACAGTGAGTCTAGTCCGAGTCAAATTAACTACAATGGACCTGATCATAATAGAAATCTTGTGACCCACACCCTCAAAAGGCCAGCTTTGAGTGAATGGTATGACTAAATGGGCCAAGCCTAAATTTCTTTCTTTAATTTTAGGCCCATGCTTTTCCGACATCCCCTTCTACTCACCTCACACCCCCAAACCCTGCGAAATGACTGATATGCCATTAATGAGGCGCGTTGTGTTCACCGAATCGATTAGGGTCTGCCGAATTTATTCGGCCAGGGGAAACCGAACAGGTGTTTTTTTGAGACACGCCCCTTTTTTCAATTTTTAGAGGGTTCGGGGCACCCCCACCGAATCTTCAACAGTTTCAGATACCCATTTTGTTACTTTCATGACTGATACCAAACTTAACCCCAATTCATTAGCTTTTTCTTCAAATTTCATATCCTCTCCATTCACATTCTCAATCTCTATTACAACCACTGTCTCAACCACTTTCTCATTAACCAAATTGTTTGAGTTATTATAACTAGTTCCTTGCTCAAACTCAGACAATTTATCACATATATTTTCTTGATCAAATTTCTCTGGAACCTTAAATTCCTCAGGCTCCTCCTTATTACTGGATCTTGAATCTTCACCCACCACTCTTGAAGTTCCAACTTCGTCATTAACACAAACTCTGTCACCAACCCTCAAGCTACTACCATCAATTGCAACATCTTCAACCAAACTACTTAAATTTTCATTATCATGCATCCAACAGTTCAAGAACGGGATGCAATAAATCATCTCTACCTTTGCTCCCAACTTGATCCATTGACAAGTGATTCCACTCTCAAACCTGAAAGAAACTCCTAACACCACTTACATACCACTATAGAAACCCCATCCACAAAACTTGAAGGTAAAAAATGCTTCTTTTTAATTACAGAGGAAGAACAATGTGATCAAATGAAAAGTGGGGGTGTTCGGTGGGGGTGCCCCGAACCCTCTAAAATTTGAAAAAAAGGGTGTCTCAAAAAAATACACGTTCGGTTGGGCCTATTCGAATATATTCGGTTGGCCTCAACCGAATCGCACGTAAACACGTCCTCTCATTAAGGGTAGTTTTGGAATATTTGGAGTTAGGGGGTGTGGGGTGAGTAGGGAGGGGTGTGGGAAAAGTGATGGCCTAATTTTAAATGTGAAAGCATTTGGACAGTTTTCAAACTCTGTTATGGACTTGAACAAGGAGTATCATATTAAGCCCAAATCTACGATGGATGTTCAGATGGTTTAATTCAAGGGATTTGCTTTCCCCACACCCCCTCCTACTCAAAACACACCCCTTCACCCTACACATTTACTAAACTAACCCCACTTAAAATTGATTTTCCCCCTTTACCCCTCTCCCTCTTCTTCTCCTTCAACACAACACACCCCTCTAAAATCCCAAACCTCCCCCCCCCCTCTCCACTCCAAACCCACCCATCCTCACCTTCATCATTCACTCCTATTCAACTACCCAACATTGGCAACTAGCTCAAGGTAATAACCCTACCAAACTTTTTTCATTTTGATTCTGTTTTCAGTTTTTCACGCCATTTTTTTTTCTGTATTCGCGCTCCGTTCGAACAGGGTCGTTCGAACATGTTCGAATGATCTTGTTCGAACAAGTGTTTAATGGGGTGTGACTTTGCTAGGTTCGAACACCATCATTCGAACGTGTTCGCATAAGGGCGTTCGAACAGCGTTCGCATAAGGCCGTTCGAACAGTAGCAGATGAAATGACAACTGACATCGTAGAATCCCAAGATTTTACTAGTTCGTTCAAAACGGATACGGTAATAATGAATTAGTTGTTTTAATTTTAGCGAACTATTCAATTTATTTAACTGACACTTAGTAATTGAATTTTAGTTATTCCCTAGTCGTGAGGAGCTGCTGACGTGGGTGCGTGCGGTTGGAAAATCTCTTGGGATGGTGATTGTTATAGGAAGATCTGACACCGGACGACGATCAGGTAAACAATACTGCATGTTGATTTGTGATAAAGCTGGATCTTACAAGACAAATGTTGAGGAAGGCACGAACACTAGAAAATGTTGTTGTCAGTTCAGACTGAAAGGGAAATTTATTAAGAAGCTTGGAGGATGGATTTTGAGGGTTATGAATGGAACTCATAACCATGGTATGGCTACTTATCATGAAGGACGTCTGTACATTGGTAGGTTATCTTCAGAAGAGAAGGATCTAGTGGCTAGAATGACTAGGAACCATACTCGGCCAAAATTGATACTGAATGAGCTGAAATTGATGAAGCCTGATGATAACTATACGGTTGTGAAACAAATTTACAACTGTCGTCAAAGGCAAAGGTCGACTATGCGTGAGGGTAGGACTGAGCTCCAACAACTGATGTTTTATTTGCAACGCGATAATTATGTTTACTGGACTCGACTTGCAGAGGGAACTACCGTTGTGAAGGACATCTTTTGGGCACATCCAGATTCCATTGAGCTTCTAAACACCTTCCCGGTTGTTTTGTTGATTGATTCCACCTATAAAACCAACCGGTACAGGTATCCGTTGGTTGAGATCGTTGGTGTAACATAAGAAAGCAAGCTGACAGTGCTACTACAATCCCTACTCCTCCACTACATAAGAAACCAACACCCACACCTATTGTTACAGAAGCTGCTGCTACTACTGTTTCAACAGCTCTTATTTTGACACCAACACTTACTTTGACACCAGCTCCTCATCCAAAACCCACACCTATGGATGCTGCACACATTGATGTTTTTAATACTTACATAATAGGGATGCCAGAATACATGCGTTCCTATGTTCAAAAAATTGTTAATGTGGTAGGTGATGAAATTGTGGCTTCCGGTGTATTGCTGCATTTCTTGGTAGGGGTGAGGAGGCTTGGCAGTCAGTCAGAACTGATCTGATGGAGGAGCTTAACCAATACAATGACTTCTACACTAGACTGTATGGTGGTATTGGTAAGGTCACATTTTTGATGAGGGCATTGTTGAGGGCACATCATGGACATAATGTTGAAGATAATTGGATGACTACACCAGATATGGGGTATCTAATCAGTAACAAGTACAAAGTCGTCCTGACTTGTTGGTCACCTAATTGTTGTTACACAATTTTTCCATTCAGTGTTGCACCATTCAGAACTGCCCGACAGTTCAACATCCTTTTGGTACCAGAACACAAACACTTTGTACAGGTAAACTGTCTTCTATTTAGATTCAATGTAGTAATTCCAAAACATTACATAACATTCTGTTTTTTGTTGTCTTTTTGAAGGTCTTTATGAAGCCTGGAAGTCCAATGCCCTTGCCGGATTTGATATGGAATACTAATAGGGCACCCATAGCAAAGGGTTGGGACTCGCTTTTTGTTGGCCGGATACAAAAGTGGAAGAATTTGCTCATACAATCACAACCCCCCCATCCCCTTCCTTGTGTAGATTTAAGTAAAGATAGTGATGGTAGTCAATGTTAAGTTAGGTTTATAATTTTGGTACACAATGTTGTATAATTTTGGTACATAATGTTAAAGTTAGGTTTATATTTTGAAATCACCAAAACTGTGTGCTGATTTATTTAGTTTCTGTTTCTGCATAACAGTGGTTCGCATGTGGCCATTCGAACGCCTGTTCGAACGCACCCATTCGAACACGTTTGAATAAAGCCATTCGAGACAGCCAAAACACACCCTCACACCATCAGTTAACAATATTCCTTAACACGGATGACATTATTCGAACAGGTTCGAACGATGTCATGCGAACAGTACCAATTCCTTAACACGCACAATGTCGTTCGAACTGGTTCGCATAACCTCGTTCGAACAGTCACTTAACCCGTGTTACACGAGCGTCCCACGCGAGGTCATTTTGGGGAAAAATAAGTTGGGGGGTGTGCGAGGAGTAGGAGGGGGTGTGGGGAAAGCAATGGCCTAATTCAAGAGCTGATTTCATTGAGCCCAATACAATCTTTTATGGATCAGTTAATTTTTTCTCCCACAATAGGAAAATTATGCATCACATTAAGTCCTCTTTTGGTCATCAATATTTTTTCCATTAGGCTTACTTCACGGGAGGTTATCATTTTTGATAGGATTGGCTCTTTGTGTGCATGATCATGATCCTCGTGAAATGCTCTAAGAGATATGGACTTCAAGGGAGTGAGAGAAGCTACTTCGCTCAAACTTGAGGACAAGCCTAGTTTTCAAGAGGGCGACAGCGTGAGGGGGGAACTAGTAGGAAGAAACATAGGTTGGTGTGGTGGCCATGGGTTGCTTCTTTGTCCTTTATATTTCACCAAAATTGTAGTTTAGTCAATTATTTGTTTTCAATCACTAATGTCAACTAAGCAACCACGTCACCTATTAATGGTCAGCGCAGCATCTGTTAACACTTAACATTTTTTTTTGAAGAAAAGTTAAAAAATGAAGACCATAGTAAAAAAAAATGACTACTTTAACACAGATTTAAAACATAAATGACTATAGTGAGGAAAAAATATAAAGGACCAAACTAAAATTTTGTTGAAATATAAAAGACGAAAAGTGCATTTTGTCCAAATATAAAATGATATAACACGACATTTTTAATAAATCAAAAAGACAAAAAGGGTTAACAACTTTGTATTCGTTTACTAGAGGATAAATGTAAAACTTAGTTAAAATAATAAATATTTATTTTGACAATAGTTAAAATAATAAAGATGAAAATAAGAGATAAATGATACCGTATAAACTATAATCTTATATATTAGTAACTTCTGGAAAAATTCTATAAACTTATAAAAAATGCTATATATTTTTGACAACAAAAATGCTATATATTAATAATTATCAAACATGTACTAGGAATTTAACCGTTTATATATATAATAGCTTTGCCTTGCCAAATTAGTAACTTAGAAGAGAAATGAAATTAATGGATAAAGATAACTTGGTTTAATTATTTTATTTTCGGGATAAAAATAATTTAGGATTCTCAAATATATAATTATCTCATATAGTAAGTACTATATGATATCTTAATTTTATCAAGCTATCCTTAATTTAGATTCTCAATTAATTATTAGTTAAAAAGATTATTAAAGTTTAATACTACTAGATATATCACTATTGAAGAGAAAGAGGGAAGAGATAACTTCTTATGTATTCTTTTTTTCTATTTGTTTGATACACTCTCTTCTCTCTTTCTCTCTTTCCTTCCTCTCTTTACCCTCCTTCTTTTTAAACAAACATACTTTTAGTGTAAAATAGTACTAAAGTAATCCTCTCTATTTTTCTCTATCATATTTCTCTCAATGTATACCAAAAAAAATATTTCTCTCTTAAGCCAAACAATAGAAAATTACTCTCTCTTCATTCTCTCTCTAAACAATAAATATAGTAAGTTTTTTTTTTGACAATAAATATAGTAAGCTAAACTCGCTTGATTTTAATTTTAAATTTTATAAATATCATACCTCATGAGGGCTGCGACTTACAATACTAAGCAATTTGCTTAGTTATTGTTTTTAAATTAATTTCAGTCACCGGATCCCTTTTTTATTAATTCAACTAGTATTTTACCCGTGCATACGCACGAGTGATACTGTATGGTCGGTGTATTGCCATGAAGTCATAATAGTAATTTGGAAGATAATCATAAGTTGTGAACAATGTCCAAAATATATGATTTAAAATTCAAAATGGAAAGAGATAGGTATTATGTCATATAAGATACAAATGAAAATTATATTGAGTCGAAGAAAATAAATGAGGTTGACAATCATAATTACATTGATCCATAATAATGTATTTGGACATTAGAGGTAAAATATGCATCCCCGTTGACACTCCCGTTTGCATACTCGTTGACACTCCCGTTTGCAACACAACTATTTTAGTAAATTCACCGCTAAAAAAGCTTACTATATTTATTGTTTAGAAAATTTTGTTTTTTAGCGGTGAATTTACTAAAATAGTTGTGTTGCAAAAAGTTAAAACAAAATCGGTATCTTCTTATAATGTTAATAATGGAGTAAAAGGTAAAATATGCAGCCCCGTCGCTCTCGTTCCCTCTCTTGTTGGCACTCCCGTTGCCGCTCTCGTTGCCGATCTCGTTGTCAGTCTCTCGTTGCCGCTCCCGTTGCCACATGTTTTCTCTTTTTTTCTATATGATTTAATATTACAATTGTTAGTGGTTAAATTGATTGATTTTATTTATTACATGAAAAATTGATCGATTTTAGTAGTTTTAATAGAGAGATTATAGTAAATATTAAATATTAAATTATTTAATTATTGAGTGTGATATCAATTTAATAATTTATTTTTTTTGGAATAAATAATTTTCAAACTATTGTTAGAGGTATGGTTTTTTTTGACAATTGGTAGTAGTTAAATTGATTAATTTTAGTAGTTTGAGAAAATTATAGAAATAGTTAAAAAAATTATATTTTTAGTATAAAAAAACTGACAAAAAAGTGATTTTTTATGAAAAGAAAAACTGAAAAAAAATTGGAAAAAAACTGAAAAAAAAAGTTGGTTTTAAAATTTGCTGTTTTTGTCCTTTTGCTGCGTCAGTTGCAGCTTTTGATTGCAGTTTTCAATCAGCTTTTTGTCCCTCACTTTTTTGTCCCTCTATCGTTGCCACTCCCGTGGCCTCTCCCGTTGGCGCTCTCGTTGCCACTCCCATTGACGCTCTTGTTGCCACTCCCGTTGGCATTTTACTCTTTTTTAGTAATTATAAAATAGTTATTTTGTAATTTTTTGTAGTGGTTAAATTGATTGATTTTAATAAAAGTAGTTAAATTGATTAGTTTTAGTAGTTATTTTGTAATTTTTGGTAGGGTTAAAGTTTTTTTACAATTCTCTTTTTGACAATGGATAGTGGCTAATTGATTTATAGTGACTAATTATTTTTAGTAGTTTGAGTAGATTATAAAAATAGTGAAAATTGATTTATAGTGACTAATTTTTTTTATAAAAATATTGACAACCGTTTTTTAAAAAAATTAAAAAAACAGTGTATAATTTTTTTTTAAAAAAAGTCAGTTTTTTTAAAAAAAAAATTGAATTTTTTAAAAAAAACTATATTGGTACTGTAGCGCGTCAGAAGTGTCACTGTAGCGTACTGTAGAGTGACATAACCGGTACTGTAGCGCGTCAGAAACGTTACTGTAGCGCACTGTAGTGATACTGTAGCATTTTGTCTTTATGTGGTGAATTGTCTATTTTGCCCCTAAATTGTGACAAATGTCAAAATTTGGTGATGTCTAAAAATGTAAATGTGCTAGCATATGTTTTGATTATATAGAAAGTAGAAGAAAGTAGATTTGATCTAACGGTTTATTATGAATAAGAGCGCTGTTGTCATTTTACATTCATTCCATTTCAGTTACGCATTATTCAGAGAACCAATTCACGCTTACGCATTCCAGAAATGAAAGAGAGGTTCAGCATCGCAAGCCAGAGAGGCATCTCCGCCACGGATCCCCCTCCCGTCGCCGTCGCCGGTGCATCGTCGTCGCCACCGATCCCCCTCTTGTCCCCCACTCATTTTATCATCACCAAGCGACCATCTAATATCAGAACTGAAACGAAATCAAAGAAGAATGAGATGAAACCGAAACAGAGGAACGCGAAGCCAAAACAGTTACAAATGAAGAACCGAAACTGAAAATCGAAGGAGAATAAATGAAATCGAAATCGTAAGGATAATTGAGAACAAATCCACCCTTGAGAAATGACCAGCATCCACTCTTGGCTGAAACTGTTGACTTTGGTGTCCTTCTTTTCCAATTGCATTCAAGCTGTTTGCTGAAATGCTTCATAGAGATGTTTGTTTTTTGTCTTTGATGATTGTGTGTTTTTTTGTTGTTGCTTCCTTCGAGCACTATGGCATGTCGCTTCCTCTGAATTGTTATAGCATTGTCGCTTCCTCGAGTGGTTACAGCATTGTCGCGTTCCTTCTGACCTTGCCTTCTTTTTATTCGTACTCGTTTCCTGGCTGGTTTTGGTGCACTCTAACCATTGTTATGCAAATCTGTGGTTAGTGGCATCTAACCATAGTTATGCATATCTGTGGTTAGTTGCATCTAACTATTGGCATCTAACCACAGTTATGCATATCTGTGGTTAGTGGCATCTAACCATTGCTATGCATATTTGTGGTTAGTGACATCTAACAATTGTGGTACAAATCTGTGGTTAATGAACGAAGTTTTTCTTTTTTGTGTGAAAAAAAACGCCCAAAAAACGCCGCAATATATTTATTTTTTTAGGTAAATGACCCTTTTACCCTTTAGTAACCAATACTAAACATATGTTTAGTACTATAAATCACTCTCCCATGTGATAACCCAATCTTATCCTTAACTTAAATTCTCAATTCTCAATTTGTAATTAATTAAAAAGATGGCTTAAATATATGTTACCCCCTGCAAATATCCTTATTTTCCATTTACCCCCCTGCAATTTTTTTTTCAAAAAACACCTTGCAAATATTAAGTGTTTCTAGTTACCCCCCTGCTGTTAACTTTTCAGTTAAAAAAATGACATGGCAAACAGAGATGACATCAGCACTGACGTCAGTGCCACATGTCACCATATTATTGGACCTTTGTGCCACGTGGCACTGACACACCATGTCAGCATTCTATGTCATCATGGCCACGTGGCACCGACATATGCCACGTCAACAACCAATAGATGGTTGCCACGTGGCACTGGCTTGCCAATGGGGCGCAATAGTGTTACTTAAAAAAAATAGGAATTTTGGTGGCTCATGGGGCGCAATAGTGTTACTAATAGTTGCCTTAATGTTCTCTAGAATTGATTTGGCTAAATGGTAATACGAGTGGGTATAACAAGGTGGTCACGAGTTCAACACCAATGAGCCACCAAAATTTCTATTTTTTTTAAGTAACACTATTGCGCCCCATTGGCAAGCCAGTGCCACGTGGCAGTCATCTATTGGTTGCTGAGGTGGCATATGTCAGTGCCACGTGGCCATGATGACATATGATGCTGACATGACGTGTCAGTGCCACGTGGCACAAAGGTCCAATAATATGGTGACACATGGCACTGGCGTCAGTACTGACGTCATCTCAGTTTGCCACGTCATTTTTTTAACAGAAATGTTAACAGCAGGGTAACTAGAAACACTTAATATTTGCAATGTGTTTTTTGAAAAAAAATTTTGCAGGGGTAAATGGGAAATGAGGATATTTGCAGGGTAACATATATTTAAGCCTAAAAAGATTAATAAAGTGTTATTACCAAAAAAAAAAGATTAATAAAGTTTGTTTGTAACCTAGATCACTCGTGCATATTTGTAGGGACGCAGTTACCTTTTGGTGGAGTCATTCACAGCCGCCTTTACTAACCTATAAATAAAGATTTTTTTTTTGATCAAACCTATAAATAGATAAACCCTTCTTAATTCTCCTCACTCACTCACTCACTCACGTTCTTTAGCAATTCAGAATACATTACGAAACTGAAGCGCATTCTTTCTTCTAATTCTCAAGACTCAGCCTCAGGTACTTCTTCGTCCCCAAAATTCTCTCTTTCCGTTACCAATACTATGGATCATCTGCGGCAACATATCTTCTCTCCAACCATATTCGTACACGCGAAGCTTTATGCTTTTCCCCGTTGCAAATTTAGGGTTTCCATTTTAGGAAGATTCCCGTTGGGGGGTTTAGGGTAACCTCGATATATCGTGGCTGAACGATGCTAAATCATTGGTTTTTCGTCCAATTCAGCTATGCAGTGAAAGGAGAATGTTATTGATACATACATTGGCTCATTTGGGATGGTGCTCTTTTTGTGTTTGTTGTACAGATCGAGTAATATATTTATGTTGTCTTTTTGTTGATTTCTTCAGCGTAATACAATATGGGTTGGGTAGCAAGGAGAAAAACTTATCATATGCCACTGAAAACGACAACATGTGTTTATTGGCTTGCTGGAAGATGCAACAGAAATCCTTGTAGATTTCTTCATTCACTGCCTTCCAATGCCTCTTATACTCCACATACTTATGTAAGGCCACATCCTTATGCAAGTAACCCACTGCAACTTTCCTCTTCTCAGAATCTACCACATTCTTCCTCTGTATCCGACAACAAGACAGACACTGTATCCGACAACAAGACAGACACCGTATCTGACAAGAAGAATAACCCACTGCAACTTTCCTCTTCTCAGAATCTACCACATTCCTCCTCTGTATCGGACAAGAAGACCGATACCGTATCCAACACTGTATCTGAGAAGAAGGCTGACACTGTATCCGACAAGAATACTGGCACTGTATCCGACCAGAAGTCTGATACCATATCCGACAAGAAGGCTGACTCTGTATCCGACAAGAAGATTGACATTGTATCTGACAAGCAGACTGACGCTGTATCTGATAAGAAGGCTGATCATCCTAGTCCTAAGTCCAGCGAGGGTAGAGATGGAACACAGATGTCCGATGTTTCGTTGCGAACTGTATGCCGATTCTGGATGAACAACAACGGCTGTATTCATGGTGGTGATTGCGCAAACTTACATTCATGGTTCTCAGGCGATGGTATATCCATTATAGCAAAGCTTCAAGGCCACGAAAAGGTACTTACTAAGCCTTGGATCTTTATTCCCTACATAGACAAATAACATCGGTCCTTAACTGATCATAGGATAGTTATATATAAGAATTAAAAAATGGAATAAAGAATGTAATATTTAATTCTCTTTTGAGTTCATAAATATGTACAAAATTATTTTTCTGAATAAGAATGATGAGGTAAAAGGAAATAGCTTAGTCATTTACACTTAATAGCAGCTGACACTAGCTGTGTAGCTCAAAGAGATGAGAGAGCGCCAAGGAAACCACCCATTGGTGTCCTTGCAACACCAACAATTCAAATATCTGTAGCCAAAAAGTACACACAGATAAGCCACATAGACTAAATAACTAATTCAAATGAGCTCACATTCTTATCAATTCTCTTTGCATCTTTCAATTTGCCTAACTCTGACACCTAGTTGGCCGTATTATGATTGCCTGGGGGGTCAGTAAACTAAGGAAGTAAAGAGAAACATCAACTTTATGATCATGAAAGAACACATGAAATTACATATTACATATATATATATATACATGTTATTCAAAGTTTAATGAATTGTTCCTTATAAAAGTATTACCTACACGCCCTTTTGCCTAAACAACAGTAGAACCAAAAATACTCAACTCTAGTAGTTATCATGCAATAAGGAAAATCGACGAACTGACCAATTTTTTGGTAAAAAAAAATGCAATAAGGAAAATAGTTTTGACTTCAATCAAATTTAACTCTATAATAAAAGTAGGAGAAAAGCCAAATGTTGAGCAAGTATAAAAGTACTGAGAAAGTACAGGTTCACGAATGTTAAAAGCTATGAATCAAGATAGTTTGGTAGTTTGAGAAAAGCATAATCACCGTTGTAATTCCACCAAAAACAATCTTAAATCAAAATTATTGTTTTGGTTTTAGAACAGCCAAAACAATGATGGAATAATTAAATAAAATCCAAACTGCCTATACATGTTCACCCTTGGTGGAAAACTAATCTGAATTGTACATTACCTACTTTCCTCATTAGGGAGCCATTGTCTTGCTGCCAATAGACCAAAAAAATAAGTAAAAAACAATTTAAAACGTCCAAAAATTACCGAATAAATGTATACTATTCAAACCTCCTTAAGCTCATCATCATTTGTATATATTGCCAAACAAATGCAACAAACCCGCAACAAGTTCCACAGTTAAGGAGAAAACAACTTTGGCGCCCAAAAGTTATAGGCAAACCAAACTGGCTTTTAGGAGTTTAGATATCATTGTCCGTTCGGTATTCTTTAATTCCTTAATATTATAAATTATTCGGCTTCCTTTTTTGTATGTTGATATTTTTGTAACTAACATTTTTTGTCAACAGTTGGTCACTGGGATTGCACTTCCTGTTGGATCAGACAAACTCTATTCTGGTAGCTCTGATGGGACACTGAGGGCATGGGACTGCCATACTGGTCAGTGTATTGGTCTTAATAATCTTGGTGCTGAAGTAACCTGTTTGGTAGCCGAGGGTTCTTGGATTTTTGCTGCTCTGGGCAATGGTACTATCATGGTTAGCCTTTCTGCTTACTTTTGTCCTTGTTTTGTCTCCTTACATAATCTTCTCTTATATATAATATAATGTGTGCTGATTATTATGTGATTAATATGAAGGTTTGTAATATTCAAACTGCTACACAATTTACCCTTAATGGACCTAAGGGACGGATCATCGCCGTGATTGTCGGTCACGATACCCTTTTCGCGGCAGCAGAGGTAACTACTAGTACTATACACACATTTGTTCATAGTTGTTTCTTCTGTAGTCAATAGCGGCCGTGGCGCCCGCTATCGCGGCGGTGCGTGGCGGAGCAAAGGTCAAGCGCGACGCAAAATGCTGTAGCCTAGCAGTTTTGTCTAGCGGCCGTTGCGCTGCTCGTTGCGGCCAAATCGCGGAGGAATGGCGGAGAAAAGCGTTAAAGATGAACGCAACAGGAAAGATGAGGGAAAAAGACAAGGATGCCCCTCATTTTTAATTGCGAAAAGACAAAGATGCCCTCATTTTTAATTGCGAAAAGACAAGGAAGCCCTCACTTAATAATTGTGGAAAGACAAAAAAGCCCTTTGGTTCACCAATAATAAAAAAAACCTTTCCCATCGAGACCTTTCCTATTCTCTTCAACCTTTCGTCTTCTACCTCCTTCTCTGTTAACCTATTTTCTCCATTTCTCCTCCGTCTCTGCTACTCTACGAGACAGAAGTCACAAAACCTCCTCTCTGCGCGACCTTTCCCTCCTTTCTGCGCGACCTTTTCCCTCCTTTCTGCTCGAACTTTCCCCTCCTCTCTGCGTGACCTTTCCCCTCCCTGTTCTCTTCACCCTGTTCTGTGCAGTTCTTAAAAGAGAGAGTGACGTTCTCTCTTCTACTCACTTACGTTCCCTCTTCTCACTATTGCCTTCAAGGTTCATCTTCTCCGTGTTTTTGCGCGCCCAGGTCCCTCTAACAAACAAGTTCTCATCTCTATTTTCCACAACTTACTTCCTCTATTTATAACTCTGTTTTTTCTAGAACCTGTTTATATCTCTGTTTTTCCAGAACCTGTTTATAACCGTGTTTTTTCAACAGCTTCATCTCTTTTATTCCTTTGATGATTAGTTAAGAATATGTGTTTATTTATGAGTGTTCTTATCATCTTATGAGTTTTAGCCTTTATATGTGTATGGTATAAATCCGGTATATTGTTTTCTTAGAATTCGGCGTAGCGGTCGTAGCGCTACACCGCAATAGCCCTTTAGGGGTCGGCCGCTACGCTACGCTATTTGCTATTAACTACATTTCTTATCTAAATAAATCAGAATTTTTATGCTCTATTTAGTTACTGGTTTAGATATTTTATTTGGATCCTGTTATCTATGTAATGAAGTATTTGATTATTTAATTCATAGGATGGTGTAATTTATGCCTGGAGGGGAAGCTCTGATGCCAATTCCCCTTTGGAGCTGGTTGCTTCACTAACTGGCCACACTAAATCTGTGGTTTGCCTCACTGTTGGATGTAAGAAGGTGCTGTACTCAGGATCTATGGACCAAACCATTAAGGTATTTCGATTCTTTGTCCATCACAGATCTCTCTTTTACTCCATGGAGATACCTATGTAGTCGTGGTTTAGTAAATACCTATGTAGTCGTGGTTTTGTGTGTATCTATGTTATTATTTAATTTGTATCTTTAGTTTATTTAGTGTTGCACAAATATTTCAATAGTGACATATCACCAACTATTTATGATAAAAGGAAAAGAGTGACATTTTCAACTGTTCATTGAGTATAATTTTTCTCTTCACTAAGAAATTTACCCACTATGTGGCACCATTGTATATTGGGAAATACAAAAAAAAACTTGGAAAGAAAATGCAAAGCAAAAATGATAGCATTTGCATAGGCAGTACATATAAGAGATGAAAACTTATTTTCTAGTCTAAACACAATTTGTATACTATAATACAAAAATAGGTGCTTGAAGTGTAGATGGCATTGGAAAGAAAGACAGCTGTGAGTTGTGCAAAAAATTGAACAATGGAACTCATTTGTTGTTGATCAAAAATGCAAAAAGAAAAGAACAATGGAACTCATTTGTTGTTTGAAAATGCAAAACATAAATGAAATGAAAAAAAGAAGTCAGGACTGATATTAAAATTTAATATTAATATTAATTTTGTACCTTTTAGCTTCGAAGCATTTGTACAACTGATATTAAAATTTAATATTAATAATAATTATGTTAATAATAAGCAACTGCAATTGCAAGGCCTGATAATTTGGTTATCAATAAGCAACTGCAATTGGATTTTAAATCAAAGTAGAACAAATTTACTAATAATTTGGTTAAGGTTATGATTCGCGTCAAAAGACAAGTGACATAGCATTACTCAACAAGCAACTTATTTCTTTCTTTAATTTGGTTAATAATTGGATTTTAAGTGAAAGTAGACAAAATTACTTAATAATTTGGTTAATAATAAGCAACTGCAATTGCAAGGGCTGATAAGCTGAAAACAACATAGCTGCAACAGCAGCAACTCA
The DNA here is from genome assembly GCA_039519185.1 of Astragalus membranaceus. NCBI lineage: Eukaryota > Viridiplantae > Streptophyta > Magnoliopsida > Fabales > Fabaceae > Astragalus > Astragalus membranaceus. The sequence goes on along the minus strand of CM076846.1, from coordinate 34,259,156 downwards.
AAAATCTATGAATATTTAAAATCACGTCTCAATCATAATACAGAGATATAAACATCTTATAGCCAAAATAATAGAAAATATACTTCTTTGATGAATATTTAAAAGCATCTGAACTACTCTTTGACTCTCAAAACTACTAACCCTTCCTTTTGATGACATTCCATGTCGGGAGAAAGAAATGCTTAATTACAATACATAAATAGTAAAGAAAAAAGAAGTTATAAAAAGAAATATAACTGATTACTCATATATAATAAACATACATGCCAATAGTGAATCTCCCATTTTAAGCTGGAGCGAATTCTTTTTTCGAAGCTGCTCCACCAATTTCTGCATGTTTGGACAAAATCAAATAAAGAAAGGATTCTGAGAGTGAGGAGTGATGATATTAGAAGAAGCATGCTATTGGACATAATAAAAAGCAATAGACATAGAAAGACAGATATATAGTAAAAAAAAAGTAGGAACTGCGAAGAAAGTTTTCGTAACCCTCTTCTCGTCAATATTAATAACACCCACAATAAGTAGCAGATAGTGTCTGCTAGAATTAGACTAGGTGCAGAATTGAGTTTTTACTTGTAGTATGATTTTTAATTCTTTTTATGTTTAAAGCAGTTAAGATATATGATTTTTACAAATTTGTCCCGTAGATTTACATTTCTCACTGAATTATGTTCCAATTTGGTAATTTTGCCATCCCAATCAATGTAATATAAAGAAATTAGATGCGTGGATTGCTCCATGGAGATTTTTTTATGAATATACATGGGTCTTTTACAGGACTAATACTTGGAAAAACTTGAAATTATTTGTTCGTCATACCGATGTAGACTTTGCTAAAATGTTATTCGTCATTTTGTTGTGCAATGTTGAAATCGACATTATTATGTGTATTTTAGTAGGTGATTTTACACATGTTTTTGGCATTTTGAAATCTTTGGTGGTCTATTGTTCTCCTATGTTAGCTATACAATTGCTTGTTTCTTTTGTCTACTACTTGTTTGAGAGAGTTATTTGTTATTATTGTTGTATTCAGGTTTGGGATCTTGACACGTTAGAGTGTACAACGACACTCCATGGACATACTGATGTAGTCACATCCCTTATTTGTTGGGGAGATTACTTGTTGTCTGGTTCATCTGACTCTACTATTAAGGTCTGGTTTGCCACTGAAGAGAGAACCTTGAAAGTGCTATATTCACATGCTGTGGATAATGTAAGTTACTTAACTAGTATAACATTTGTGCTAAAGTTGATGTCAAATATCGTATTTTTTTTTCTTTTATAGGAATCTGCTGGTATATTGTATAATGGTCATAAAAAGATTTTATTGTTATTACAGGGTGTTGTTGCACTTTCAAGGATGATTGATGCGGAAGGCAAGCATGTATTGATTTGTTCCAGCAGAGACAGTTCAGTTCACCTTTATGAATTGCCATCGTAAGTAAACTAAACTTGCAGCCATATAGTTGTTCAGCAATGAAATTAAATTTTCTCCTTTTGAGTCCTGATCTTGTTGTCTATTTTTTACAATTTAAAGGTTTTCAGAGAGGGCTCTATTATTTGCCAAAAAAGAAGTTGGATCACTTGCGATAGGACCGGATGGACTCTTCTTCACTGGAGACAGATCTGGTTTGGTGACGGTTTGGAAATGGTTATAATCCTTGTGACAGCATCCTGTTGATTCTTTTAGGCAGGATGTGTCGCAATCATTCAACAATATTGATTGTAAAAACTATATAGTGTCAAGGGTATTTGGTATAGCCTCCCCTTGTTTGAGTCATTGATTGTAGAAAGTAGATATTGTGTCAAGGGTATTGGTCTAGCTTTCCCTTGTTTGAGTCTTTGTACCAATGAATAATTTCAGTGAATTTTAGTGAAAACGAGGTTGTAGTTCAATGATGAAATGACAAACAGTGTTAGGCCCCTGGATTTTTAGATGATTGGAATAACTCTTGAGTGCTACACAAACCTTTCCTAGTGGATAAGAGAATAGAGCACTTAAAGGTAGGAGAAGATGGCCAACACTTAGGATAACTAAAGTTGTTCCTGATTTTGAAAAAGATAAAGAATAGGTTTCCTATTAAGTTTGGGTAGCTCACAATGACAAATAATCATATAAACATTGGGTAGTGCATACATCAAAAGAATAAGTTGCTTGTTGAGTAGTAACCGGGTCATTCCCTGGGTAAGGTTATGATTCGCGTCAAAAGACAAGTGACATATAAAAATAATAAGTTGCTTGTTGAGTAGTAACCGGGTCATTCCCTGGGTAAGGTTATGATTCGCGTCAAAAGACAAGTGACATACAAATAAATAAGTAAGTTGCTTGTTGAGTAGTAACCGGGTCATTTCCTGGGTAAGGTTATGATTCGCGTCAAAAGACAGGTGACATAAAAAAAATAAGTTGCTTGTTGAGTAGTAACCGGGTCATTCCCTGGGTAAGGTTATGATTCGCGTCAAAAGACAAGTGACATACAAAAAAAAAATTAAGTTGCCTGTTGAGTAGTAACCGGGTCATTTCCTGGGTAAGGTTATGATTCGCGTCAAAAGACAAGTGACATAAAAAAAAAATAAGTTGCTTGTTGAGTAGTAACCGGGTCATTCCCTGGGTAAGGTTATGATTCACGTCAAAAGACAAGTGACATACAAAAAAATAAATAAATAAGTTTCTTGTTGAGTAGTAACCGGGTCATTTCCTGGGTAAGGTTATGATTCGCGTCAAAAGACAAGTGACATAAAAACAAATTAGTTACTTGTTGAGTAGTAACCGGGTCATTCCCTGGGTAAGGTTATGATTCGCGTCAAAAGACATGTGACAAAAAAAATAAATAAATAAGTTGCTTGTTGAGTAGTAACCAGGTCATTCCCTGGGTAAGGTTATGATTCGCGTCAAAAGACAAGTGACATTGCACTACCCTTAAATATGCACAAAGTGCTAGAGCTAAAGTCATAAAGTGAGCTACCCTAGACAACAATAAAAGCCTATCTCTTGTCAATTGATAATGAAGGACGATGGAGGGAATTCTGAGTGGAAAGCCAAATTCGAATCCTTTTATCTGTTTGAAAACTCTTAGAAACTAGGGGAAGATGACACACAATCACTTAACTCATAGGGTGAAAGCCATGATTCTGAATCTGCCAGTAATTGTGTTAGTCTTAGTCTGAGAATGAAAACCTCGTGGAAGCTATTTTTAATCTAAATTCTGTTTCTGTCAGTGTTATCAAATAGCGGCTAGAGCGGTACTATAGCGATATTGTGTAGCGAAATTTTCATAAACCGCAATGATAGCCAGAATAGCGAAATAGGATTTTTCAGATTTTTTTTTTAAAACTCATCCGCTTATCTAATATCCCTTCTTTTCCTAATGATCAAAAAAATTTCCCTTTTCATTTGTTTCATTTCATTCTTCTCTTATGATGTTTGTTCTCGTTTTTTCTCAATTTATTCATATATATATATACTCCTCTGCTTGAAAACTCTTAGAAACTAGGCCAAGAGGACACACAATCACTTAACTCATAGGGTGAAAGCCATGATTCTGAATCTGCCAGTAATTGTGTTAGTCTCGGTCTTAGAATGAAAACCTCGTGGAAGCTATTTTTAATCTAAATTCTGTTTCTGTCAGTGTTATCAAATAGCGGCTAGAGCGGTCCTATAGCGATATTGTGTAGCGAAATTTTCATAAACCGCAATGATAGCCAGAATAGCGGAATAGGATTTTTCAGATTTTTTTTTTAAAACTAATCCGCTTATCTCATATCCCCTCTTTTCCTTTCTTTGATTTCATTCTTCTCTTATGATGTTTGTTCTCCTTTTTTCTCAATATATATATATATATATATATATATATATATATATATATATATATATAAATATTCCTCTGTTTGAAAACTCTTAGAAACTAGGGCCAGATGACACACAATCACTTAACTCAGGGTGAAAGCCATGTTTCTGAATCTGCCAGTAATTGTGTTAGTCTGAGAATGAAAACCTTGTGGAAGCTATTTTTAATCTAAATTCTGTTTCTGTCAGTGTTATCAAATATTGGCTAGAGCGGTGCTATAACGATATTGTATAGCGAAATTTTCATAAACCGCAATGATAGCCAGAATAGCGGAATAGGATTTTTCAGATTTGTTTTTTGTTTAAAACTCATCTAAAACGCTGCACATGCCTTTTTCAACCGCTTATCTCATGTCCCTTCTTTTCCTATGTTTGATTTCATTCTTCTCTTCTGATATTTGTTCTCGTTTTTTCTCAGTTTATTCATATATATATATATATATATATATATATATATATATATATATATATATATATTCCTCTGTTTTTTTCTTTTTTGTTCCATTCCGCTGTATTTTTTTTATGGTTTTTACAGCTCTATGCCTTTCGCTCTCTTTATTTTTTTTTATTTTTTTTTTTTGCAAATATTGGGTGAATGACAACTGCGTTCATTGTAATCACTGTCGAAATTTACATTCATCGTTCTCTGGTAATGATGTTTCCATGGTAGCCAAGCTTCAAGGACCTAAAAAGGTACTTACTTGACTTCTAATTGTAATACTTTAGAAGTAGAATTTGCTTGGCTTCCTTTTATGTTGGTTAATAATTTCCTTCTGTAACATTTTTGTCAACAGTTAGTCACTGGGATTGCACTTCCCGCTGGATCAGACAAACTTTACTCTGGCAGCACCGATGGGACAGTGAGGACTCCGGACTAGCATACGGGTCAATTTACTAATGTGGGAAATCTTGGAGCTGAAGTTACCTTTTTTGATCATCGAGAGAGCCCTTTGTTGGTCTGTGGAGTGCCGTCAAAGTTAGTTGCCTCTTCTTATTTATGTCTTTGTTTAGTCTCCTTTTTTGATATTGTCTTATATATAATATAGGAGCATTACATGTATTATGTTAGCTGATTATTATGTGATTGTGGTTGTTGTGAAGGCTTTAGATAACACACAATTTATTCTGGTTTTTCATTCTGATGTAGACTTTGCTGAAATGTTCTTGGTCTTTCTGCTGTGTAATGTTGAAATTGACAATACTATATGTGTTCTTACAGATGGTTTTATATTTGCTCTTGTCATTCTGAATCCTTTTGTTGTTCTATTGTTCTCCTATGTTAGCAATTGCTTGTTGCTTTTGTCCACTTGTTTGAGAGTTATTTGTTATTATTTTATTCAGGTTTGCGATCTTGACACATTGGAGAGTACAATGACACTCCTTGGGCATACTGATACAGTCACGTCCCTTATTTGTTGGGACGATTTCTTGTTATCTGGTTCATCTGATGGCAGCATTAAGATCTGAGGAGGCACTGAAGATGGAATGTTGCAAGTGACTTATACACACGCTGTAGAAAAAGTATGATACTAAACTATAAGTAGACCTATGCACAAGTTTAAGTTTTTGATTTCATGTCAAACACTATTTTATTGTCTTTCTCATCTCTAGTAATGATGCTGATATTTCTAATAATGGTGGTGAAAGGATCTAGTTGATATTTCTTTTATTTTTGTTACAGGGTGTTGTTGAATTTTGTAGTATGACTGATGCGGAAGGCAAGCCCTGGTTGTCTATTTTTACAAGATTTTCAGAGACGGGTCGGTTATTTGCGAAAAAAGAAGATGAATCGATTGGGATAGGTCCCGGTGGACTCATCTTCACCGGAGATGGAACTGGTTTGTTGACAGTCTGGAAATCGTTGGAAGAGCCCAAGGTTGCAGCATCCTCTTGAGAAAATGTCCTTTTTTTCACGACTGTAAAAAGATGTAAATATTATAAACAAAGCATTCCAATTCCATATATTATGTATTGGTTTGGGGGCTGCAGATGATTTTCACTGCTTGAGGTGTCAACATAGTTGAGATGTCTTGCAGTGAAATGATGCATTTTGCTTATCATTTAGTTGAAAAAATTGGTGTGCTGCAATTATTCTTTGCTAAGGGTATTGGTCTAGTCCCCTCTTGCCTCTTGGTCTCTATTTGTATTTCTTTCTCCATTATAAATTAGTAGGAGCCCAAGTTGTATCCCAAACTATTGCACATCTTGTGCTTCTGAATTTGAGTACAGGGTGATACTCTGAGTACAAGCTTTTTGTACAAAATTGTTATGCGTTGATGAATTTGAATTTTTTAGTACAATGTTTATTTTCTTTTTTTATGGATCTTTCTATAATATGGGTTGGAAATCCTACATTACTGGAGCTATTCAATTTTTTACCGGTTTTATCGCGGGTTCATACGAGTCCGACCGGTTTAAAACGATCGAATCTTGACTCGGAGATCCCATTGATTCGACGTCTGATTTGGTTTCCAAAGCATTGATCTCAAGTGTCATCTTAATGGCACCTCATTTTTGCTGATGTGTGTTGTGATTTGTTAGAATTAGCTAGTTATTAATTTTATTTGTCAAAAAATAGTTAGCATTGTTGTTATTTATTTCTATTTTGCCGATTTTGTAAAGATTGGTTATTCGAATAGTGGCAATTGCATTGTTTTCCCTGTGACAACAATGTCAACTTTGTCAAAATAAACTACATACAGCTGACAGTTTCTCCTTAAATTTTCCATTGCCGCTTGCAAATTTTTTGACTGATTCTTCCCAACCAATTTAACAAAATCAGACACTTTTTTGAACTTTGAACATTCACACTTCCTCAACATATGTCTCCATCATCATAATCAATTTTTTCTTCCTCTCCTTTCTTTTCTTGTACACAAAATGGGACCCAAATGTTGGACATTAAATTGAGATCCAACGGTTCAATCAGATTTATGGCCAAGACAAGATATAACGTACTTGCACCGTTAACATTTTAAGGAGCCAAAAAGGCAAAAACAAAAACCTGCGACTATTCAGCGTCTGACCTTTGTACACGCCGTCAGCGTGGGACCCAGCTGACCTGGTTATTCATCTTCTTCTTTGAACCTTCCCATTCATAAAAGCTTCAAACTTTTGCCTCATCAGAATCTTCTCTTTCAGCTAAGTTTGTTTTTTTCCATTTTATGATCAAACCCATCATTGATCTTTATATCATCTCCATAATTTTCCATGCGATCAGTTTAAATTTAGAATCTTTTTCACTCTTTGTGTTATTATATTGTGTAAAAATCCAATTTTTTGTTGTTATTTCCATCTGGGGCATCTTCTTTGTAACCCTTGTGTGCATTTATTTCAAAGATCAAATCTTTAATATCTCTTCATCAATAAGGGTGAGAAAGAATCTAAATTCTCTGTATAATGGCCAATTATGGCTCTACACCTCCATATGGGTATCCAAATCCATATGGGTATCCACCAAACCCTTATGCATACCCTAATCCTGCATACCCACCTAACCCTCCACCACCTCAAGGGTATGATCCATATGCACCTCCACCTCAAAGGCATGATCCATATGCACCTTCACATGCAAATACTCCTTATTCATATCCACCAAATCCTCCACATTCCTTCAATTACTCATACCCTCCACCACCTCAAGGGCATCATGAATCATATTCACCTCCACCACCTCAAGGTCATGATCCATATTCACCTCCACCACCTCAAGGTCATGATCCATATTCACCTCCACCACCTCAAGGTCATGATCCATATTCACCTCCACCACCATCTCATGCTTATCCTTACCCTTATCAAGCACCTCCTCCAATGTGGGGCAATACAGTAATAGCACCTCAAACTAGTGATAATTCCTACCCTCCTCCACATTCTCCTCATGGTTCTCCTTACCCTCCTTTGAATGATCTTATGAGCAATGTTCATTTGTCTGATAACAAGCCATCTGCAACTCCACATTTGGCACATGCACATTCCATTCCAGTTTCAAGTCATGAGAGGAAAGAAGAGTTTCATAGTTATTCTAGTAACTCCTTTTCAGGTCCTTGGGGACATTCTTATTCTGGCTTGGGGGATTCTTCCAAACTTACAGATTATTCTGGTTCATTTGGTGAATCATCAGTGCATAGTCAAAGTTTGCAGATTGTTCCAATTCAACATAAAAGGTCTCTAAAAATTATGCTTCTACATGGTAATTTAGATATATGTGTTCATAGAGCTAACAATCTTCCAAATATGGACATGTTTCATAAGACTTTGGGGGATATGTTTGGTAAGTTACCTGGTAATGTGAGTAACAAGGTTGAAGGAACAGTTAGTAGGAAGATTACTAGTGATCCTTATGTGTCAATTTCTGTAGCAAATGCTGTTATTGGTAGGACTTTTGTGATTAGCAATAGTGAGAATCCTGTTTGGGAACAACACTTTTATGTTCCTGTTGCACATCATGCTGCTGAAGTACACTTTCTTGTTAAGGATAGTGATGTCGTAGGTTCACAACTCATTGGTATTGTGGCAATTCCTGTTGAACAAATATACTCAGGTGAAATGGTACAAGGGACTTACCCTATTCTTAATAGTAGTGGGAAGCCTTGTAAGCCAGGTGCTGTATTAAGTCTTTCAATTCAGTTTATTCCAATGGAGAAACTTAGCATTTATCATCAAGGAATTGGAGCTGGACCAGATTATATTGGAGTTCCTGGCACATATTTTCCATTGAGGAGAGGTGGAACTGTTAATTTATATCAAGATGCTCATGTTCCAGATGGAAGCCTACCTAATGTGATGCTTGATGACGGGACGTATTATGTTAATGGAAAGTGTTGGCTCGACATGTTTGATGCCATACGTCAAGCCAGGCGTTTGGTTTACATTACAGGGTGGTCAGTGTGGCATAAAGTTAGGTTGATAAGGGATGCTAGTCATCCTAATGCATCGGATTCTACGCTGGGCGATCTTCTGAGGTCGAAGTCTCAGGAAGGAGTAAGAGTGCTTCTCCTTGTTTGGGATGATCCTACATCAAGAAGTATTCTTGGTTATAAAACAGTAAGTACTGCAATTTTATATGTCATCTGTTATTGCAATTTTGTTAGTACCTTTCTCTAAATATTGATTTTGATTATGTGATGTGGCACTTTATGTAGCATGATCTTATAAAGTTTACTATATTTCAAGTAAGATTAAGACTCTTGAAGGGTGTTTTTAAAATATTTTCTTAGTATGTTTGGATGTGATTTGCTTTTTTCATGTATACTAATTATGCAAAACATCTGGTTTACATTCAGGATGGTGTCATGGCAACTCATGATGAGGAAACCCGGCGATTCTTCAAGCACTCTTCTGTGCAAGTACTACTTAGTCCCCGCGTTGCCGGAAAAAGACATAGTTGGGTCAAGCAACAGGTTCAGTCTACTTCATTCTTTGATTCCTCATTTTATTTTATGATGCAAATAATACCGTTGATAGGGTGACTCCATTTGGTAATTTTGATAATTTCTATCATTAATGTTAGAATTTACGACAGGGTTCATTTTTGCTAGCTGGATATGTTTTCACATATTTCTACGATTTTGGTTCTAAAGTTCCACATTAAATTTCATCTAATTTTCAGGAAGTTGGAACAATATATACACATCATCAGAAAACTGTTATTGTGGATGCTGATGCTGGAAATAACAGAAGAAAAATTGTGGCATTTGTCGGTGGACTTGATTTGTGTGATGGCCGATATGATACTCCTCAACATCCCCTCTTTAGGACACTGCAGACAGTGCATAAGGATGACTATCACAACCCTACTTTCACGGTAATCTCTTATTTTCTCATCAAACATTTAATAAACAACTAATGAACAGCAATGAAACAAGACCAATTTATTCTGAGGATGTGGACTACTCAATGACAGGGTAGTACCGGTGGCTGTCCGCGAGAGCCATGGCATGACTTGCATTCTAAAATTGATGGTCCAGCAGCTTACGATGTTTTGATGAACTTTGAGGAGCGCTGGTTAAGAGCTGCAAAACCATCAGGGATAAAAAAATTGAAGAGTTCATTTGATGATGCGTTGCTCAAGCTAGATCGAATCTCAGATATTATTAAGGTATCTGATGTTCCTAGTGTTGGTGATGATAATCCTGAAGCTTGGCATGTTCAGGTATTTAGAGTTTCTACAATTAATTTATTTTTCTCATTTATACTACTTAAGTTGAAGGAAATTTTTGATTGTGCATACCTTGTAATGCAGATATTTCGTTCAATTGATTCGAATTCTGTTAAGGGATTTCCAAAGGAACCAAAAGATGCAATAAATAAGGTAAACTAAAGGGTTTTATTTTTCTTGCTTGATTTCAATTTGTCAGATTTAGCCACCCTATGTAGTTTTGACTGTTAAAACGTCGTCGTTTTTACAGAACCTAGTATGTGGGAAGAATGTGCTGATTGACATGAGCATACATACAGCATATGTAAAGGCCATCCGTGCTGCGCAACATTACATTTATATAGAGAATCAATATTTCATTGGTTCTTCATACAATTGGAGCCACAATAAAGACATCGGTATGAAACTCTCTTTCTGAACACATGCTGCTCGTTGCTTGCCTTGAAGAATTCCATCAATTAGTATGTTGAAGCATAGTTATCAGTAGTATCTTGCAATTCATACGATTCGCATCTCGATTTGATACGAAATCAAACAAAACCGATACCTATCTTAGCGTGAATCTCTTTTGCACCTGAATCTCGTCATGAGTTCTGATTCGCTCTGCTGAATCTCACGATTCATAAATTTTGTTGAATTTTATGATACGAAATCGCATTACTACTATGCTATTGTACTGCATTATATAGATGTGTGTGTGTGTGTGTGTAAATATTTCAAAGGCTCTGGAAAACACATGAGTATATCATAATAATTGATACATCATATTTTTCATATTATATTGTTGGTAGGCAAAGCTCACTAAATATCTCTTTTTGATGATAAACTTTCATGCTTGTGCAGGTGCTAATAATTTAATTCCAATGGAAATTGCACTGAAGATTGCTGAAAAGATAAAGGCGCACGAAAGGTTTGCAGTATACATCATAATTCCAATGTGGCCAGAGGGTGTTCCAACAGGGGCTGCCACTCAAAGGATTCTATTTTGGCAGGTATGCTTCAACCCACTATGTGAAAAAGCAATGTATGAGTGCTTAATTCTTGTCTTGCATTTCTCACTTTTTGTATAAATTTTATTTCAGAATAAAACAATGCAAATGATGTACCAGACAGTTTACAAGGCCTTAGTTGAAGTTGGGCTGGAAGGATCATTCTGTCCACAAGACTATTTGAACTTTTTCTGTCTTGGCAATCGCGAGGCCATAGATATGTATGATAATATTGCTGTTCCTGCAACTCCTCCCCCACCAAATACTCCACAAGTATGAATTCTTTCTTCTTCTTCCCTTGTTGTGTGGCATTTAGTGAATGCAATTGTAAACTATTTTGTGTTGGTGTTCTTTGTCCAATCCAGGCAAATAGTCGAAATAACCGACGTTTCATGATATATGTTCACTCAAAAGGCATGATAGTTGATGATGAATATGTGATATTGGGATCTGCAAACATCAACCAGCGCTCTATGGAAGGAACAAGGGATACCGAGATTGCGATGGGCGCCTACCAACCTCAATATACTTGGGCAAGAAAACAGTCTTATCCACGTGGACAGGTAAACAGTTTTTTAAGTTATTGGCTTCTCATATTTGCTCAAGACATTTTTTATATAACCAAATTCAAGTTTCAGTAGTGGCATTCAAGCTTTTTTTTTCTTAGTTATTTTATACACCTTTCCTCAAATATAATGGAAATCGAAGTCAAAAAGCTAAATTATTTCCTTTACTTTCCTTTCTTCCTTTTGGTGTTCTAAGTCTAACCCATCGTTATCAGTATCTTACGATTCATATGATTCGTACCCCGATTTGATACGAAATCAAACAAACTCGATATGTATTTTAGTTTGAATCTCTTTTGCACTTGAATCTCATCTTGAATTCCGATTCGCTCTACTGAATTGCACGATTCATGAATTTTGCTGAATCTTACAATACGAATTTGCACCGCTAAAATGCCTGCTCAAATGGCTTTTTTTGGAAAATTTTCTTAAATGGGTAATAATAAGCCAAAAGCAATCCTTCTAAATACCCCAAGTCAAATTGACTAACACACGACCCTAGCACAATATGTTTTTTGTCTGCACTCCATCCTAAAATGCGATTTTTTTAAACTTTCTGCCTACATAGTGTTTCACGCCCTCCCTTCTCCTCTATTATACTCTGTTTTTTGCTCTTCAATTTATGATTTGAATATATTGGAATATTTTAAAGTCCATATATGATAAATCAGTTTGTACTTTTTAGCTTAATTCTCTGGTTTTTACTAACAAATGTCATATTTTTATCGATCATGAATCTCACGATTCATAAAAAGATACGATTCATGATTTTCGGAAAATAGGTATTCCGATTCACGATACGTTTGATAATCATGTTCTAAGCATATGTGGAGGCAACCAGACTTTATCAGGACTCAAAACCAATGCCTTTTGGTTTTAGTTTTGGGTTCTCTTATTTCTTGGAATACAAATATTCATTTGTCAACATGTTTTTTAAGGCCCTAAACCTAAAAACTCTAAATTTAGCTTCTGGTGTCAGCGAAAGTACTAATATATGTATCTTTTGTTCTGTATGAAGCCATAGAATATAGATAGTGCAATAACTTTTTCACAGTATGTTACTTCTTTCATTTATACAATCTTAACATGTATTATGAACTAACTGCAATTCTTTGTGAAACTATACAATGTAGGTTCATGGATATAGGATGTCACTTTGGGCAGAGCATACCGGTACGATCGAAGACTGCTTCTTACAACCAGAGAGCCTGGAGTGTGTGAGAAGGGTTCGATCAATGGGAGAAATGAACTGGAAACAATTTTCATCAAATGATGTAACTGAGATGAGAGGACATCTATTGAAGTACCCAGTTGATGTTGATAGAAATGGTAAGGTTAAATCTCTTCCTGGCCATGAAGAGTTTCCTGATGTGGGAGGAAAAATAGTTGGATCATTTATTGCCATTCAGGAAAATCTAACCATTTGATGAATGTAAATTATAAAAATTCAAGTTGAACAATTTTGAAATTCATGATATGTATAGTAATAAAATCTTTTGAGGTCACATTTTTTCTTGTGTACATACAAACCATTTCTTCAGATTATCACCCATTTTTTTTTTTATCAAAGTCACCCATTTCTTATATTATGTTTTCCAAGCATTTTCTGGGGATACACCAGATATATAATGGTGAACTGATGATACACTCAGTTTTAACAATTGAATAGGAATAGGAATTTATTTATATCACCATCCAATAAATCCGATAGTTAAAACCATAATTGTGATGAATGAAGCTATATCAATATGGTCCTCTCAGTCTTTAATTAAACATTGATATAACTTTGCAAGGTACCCAGGGTCGGCCAACCACCTACGGGGGGCCTAAAGCGAACTTTGGAATGAGGCTCATGAGATAATAAAATAATGCAACCTTTTAGGCATGAAATATTTTTGGGGGGAATTGAAATGATTTAGTTTAAAATATTTGAATTCCCCTTAAAAATTACATTACTCCCAAAAATACTTCATCCAAACATAGGGTTGATTTTCGATTCAATATAACTTTAAATTTATTTTCATAGATTTTAATGAAAACAATTGTTGGACATCATAATAGCAACAAAATAATTCAAACGAAAAATCCAAGCTCCATTAAATATATTATTTTTTTGACAAGAACTAAATATACTATTTGGATAGCTTAAATGAATAATTTAAGTTGGGAAAAATAAATAAATAATTTAAGACCTTTTATTAATCTACATTTGGGCCACCCAAGAGCGCTTGGATGAGATGGTATGGGTCTCTTCCAGCTTAACCAATGTCTTAGGTTCTAATCCAGCCTTGGGAATGTAGTAGCGTTAAAACTCTTGAGGGAGAATTTTCCGCCTATTGTGGTCCTACACGACTAGGGGGATTAGTCTATATAGTTGCGTGCAGAGGATACCCGGTTCACACAAAAATAAAATCTACATTTGGGCCACCAACTCTCTAAGTAGTCTTTTTTTATTGTTTTAATTTCATTATTTATGTGAAGAGTTATGTTCTCACAAATAAATCAATTAAAAAAATAAAACCAAAGTGCCAACAACGATAATTGAACCCACGCACTAGAGGTCTAAGTTTCCTGCCAGCCAACTGGGCTACACGAATTTGTTGTAAAATAACGAAATTTACTCTTAATATTACTTAACAAAATTTGAGCCCCTTTTTTTATTAAAAAATTTGAGGTCCAAAGCCCTTGCTTTAGTAGCTTGGGCCTTGGGCGGGCCTTGAAGATACTTAAGCGAAAGAAAATGCAGAAAAAAATGGGTTTGCTACTTCAGATTAAAACAACAATGGTGGGTGGTAGGAGTGAAAACCAACCCTGATTGATGATTTTTTGTCAAGTAGTACTGAAGGTGAAGGAGAGTGTGGGTGGGTTAAAAGTAGGAGTAAGAAGTGGGTGAAGAAGAGAAAGTTGGGAAGAGGGGGGAAGAGAGAAGAAGATAGATAATTAATGTTGAGGTTATTTTAGTAATTTCAGTGGGGAGGGGAAGTGGCTAGAGCTGTCAAGATGGGCGGCCCGGTCCGGTCCGGCCCACTGGGCCAAAACGTAAAATTGGGTTGGGTTAAGCCTAACCAATTGTTGATAGGGTCGTCTTTTGTGTTGCCCAGCTTAGCCCAAAACACTGAGTCGATGGGCCAGCTCGTGGTCCAATCTAACTTTAACAAAGGAAATCATAAAAATTGCTCAAAAAAACATAAAAAAGTTAGCCCAGCTTGGCCCATAAGCCAATTTGGTTGGGCCAAAACAGTTCGATTTGTTCATGAACCTCTATTTAATGAGTCCTGCCCAGCCCAAAATATTGGGCCTTGGGTCGGCCCGTTGGGCTCGGACAAAATTGACAGCTCTAGAAGTGGCCGAAGCTTAATACATGTCCCTAGAATTAGAACGGCCCAATTTGGATAAACAAATATCAGATTTAAGGGATTTATATAATTATATCCCACCTCCCCACTTTATTTTTACACCCCCTCCTTATCTGAAAAGTCTACAATGCCCTACCCAACCCCACTTCCTCCCCCTCCCCTATTTCAACCCCTGCTCCGGTTACATTTTTGTCTTTTTTTGTTTGAAAAAAAAATCAACATTTTTATGGTAATTTTTTTGTTATGCGAAAACTAGTTTCCAGACACAAGTGTGGGAGTGGGGGGCTTTGAGTCCCTACTCCCTAAGTTAGAGCAAAACAAGCTCTAACCCAAAACTAATGAGGTGTGTGTGGGTATGTCCTTGCTAAGATTTCCATGAAATTTTAACTTTGTGAGGGAGGTAATTAATTTGAGCAACCAAGTGGCAGCAAATTTTCAACCATATTCTCTGCTGGGCTATTCTATTCATTTTTAATTTATGAAACCCCCACTTGTAAAACTAATCTTCAAAGTTGTCCCAGAAAGGTAGCTCAGTTAGCGAGCTAAGGGACGTGAAGGAGTTGCAAAGTTGCAAGAAGGAGGTCCAGGGTTCAAACCCCGAAAACTAACATTCCCCCACCCCACTAACATTTGCTTATCAAAAAAATCTTCAAAGTCAAGAGTTATCTACACGTATTGAATAAATAATTGCCTCTACATTCCTCAATAATTTGTAACCCTTTAGCATATTACTGCAAAGATTTTCATCATCTTATCTATTTTGAAAAACAACTTTTGAAAATTGTTTGTGCCAGTACTTGAACTTGAGCATACCCTACCACAAAAATTGAATAAGTAAATATTTTTCCTATATGTTCCACTAATAAAGGATCCTTCATATTGTCTCTTATCACCACCGCTATTGCACCCTGACACCAGTTGAATTTAGAGGCACATTGTTAAAGTGGATATATCAACTTTCTATTCTTACTATAGTTTGGTGTTTTCATGTGATATGTTAGCCATTAATTACGCATACATGACTAATTATAAAATTGTTGTTGTACGTACCTCTATTAAGTTTTAAGTTTATTCCTGTTAGTTAGGTTAGATACACATAAATGCTTACCTAGTGCTATAGCTCACCTAAGTAGGTACCCTAGATCACCTAAGTTATAAGTTAGTTCGTGCAAAATATGAAATTTTGTTAATTTGTTCCTTTCATCAATGTATATGCATTGTTTAGTTTGCTGCTAGATGAAATAAATTGCTACTTTGGTCCTTTCTTATCTTTTCAATGCGTGGACATTCTCATGGATGTTTAGGAGAGAGTGAAAAAGAAAATACCCTCTTATTTATTTTTTCACATAACTCTCAGAACCCTCGATCCATTAAAGAGTTTGTTACGAGTAGAGTACAACTAGAGCTGTCAATTTTTGTCCAACTCATCGGCCGGCCCAATGGGCCGGTGTTTTTTATTGGGCTGAATTTGCTAAATAGAAGCACACACACTTGAGTTGTTCGCATGAAACCCAAGAATTCACCTGCTTGGACTCAATCATTGATTTGCATTTATCTGGATTGTCCTCTATGCCTCTGCGTCTTAGCATGAATCCCAGGAATTTTCCTGCTTGGGCTCCAAAAGAGCACTTGGTCGGGTTGAGCGTATGTTGTATTTTCAAATTGAATCCAATATTTCTTCCAAGTCTTTGGTGTGTTCCGTGCTTTCTTCTGTCTTCACTACCGTGTTGTCTATATAGACCTTCAAGTTCTTACCGATTTGGTGTACAAACACACGGTCCATGAGATGTTGGTATGTTGCATTAGCGTTCTTCAGGCCAAAGGCATCACTATATAGCAATAGTTATATGTGTTTGTCAATAAGGCGATCTTTTCAGCGTCAATGGTGACCACTTGGATCTGGTTATAGCCTTAATAGGCATCCATGAAGGTCGGCGTTTTATACGCTGCCACTCCATTGATCAATCTGTCAATGTTTGGGAGAAGGTAAGGATCTTCTGGGCAGCTGCGTTGAGATCAGTAATTTCCCACACACATCTTCCATTTTTCATTGGGTTTGTAGACGAGAACCACATTAGATAGCTTGGTGGGGTATTGGATTTCCTTTATGAAGGAAGCATCTAGGAACTTTTTAGTTTCTTCCATTACTGCTTGATGCTGCTCTTCTCATGTTTTCTTTGAGAAGCTGGTTTAATAGAAGGGTTTAGTGATAAAGGATGACATATGATAGATGCATCAATACCTGGCATGTCAGCAGGGGTCCATCCAAATAGATCGACGTTCTTTCTTAGTAGAGTTGTGATATCTTCTTCTAGCAAGGAATACCTTATGTTGGTAATTTACTCGAGCTTGACACCAATTTGAATTTACTTGAGTTTTCGATTGGTTCCATGCACCCTATCCGAGAATCCTTCTCCAGGATCCTGTTGTACCCTAATTTTTTCCCATTTAATTTTAATCAGCGTTTTATTTTTAGTCGCGCACCCGCGTTAGTCTCGACGATCTTTTCACCGTTGCGCACACATGTTATTCCTAAACACATACGCATGCTGTTTCTAATCGTGTACGCGTCGTTGCTCTCATTACGCAAGTGTGTTTGTTTCTCGTTGCGTACGAGTATTTATTTTTGGTACTCGTTATTTTTATCGCTATTATAGTCATTGCTATTAGTTTAATTATCATTATTGTTATAGAAAAAATAATAAAAAATCAGATTTGAATATAATGTCTTTTTATTATTATAATTTAGTTTTTATTTACAATATAACCCAAAAAGTCAAATTTGTTACAAATGAGGAAAAAAAAAGTAAAAAAGGTACAAAAAAAATTAAAACAAAAGTGAAAAAAAACAGGAGGCAGCGCTGCTGCCCTTGTTGTTGTTGTAGCAGGAATTCATTTCTCCTTGTTCCTTGCTGTCTTCCCATTCTTGGCACCAACAGCACAGCCTTTTGCAGCAGCAGTACCTCTACCTCTGGGTGGTTTGTTTTGGCTCTGCAGAATCTGTCCCCAAGAGTTTTGCTTCCCTGCATCAGCACCCACACCTACACTACAATTTTGGCTTATAAATATGCAAACAGTATCATACCAAAGAGGACGCACAATAACACACATAACACTGATTATTACAAAAATTTTAGAGTTCAAAAAGGGAAGAGTTGAGAAGCAGTTTTGAGCTCCAAAAAAAGAGATTAAAACTGTAGAGAGAAAGGTTGGTTCCCAAAATCCATCTAATTACTCATAGTTTGTATATGCTATCACCCTGAATGATAATGCTTTAAATTTTTTGTGAAACCAAGCTAAGTTTTTCTTCTTACAGTACATGCATATATTAATGGTTGTGGTGCGATGTGTGCATGCATATAATACATATATATATATATATATATATATATATATATATATATATATATATATATATATATATATATATATATATATATATATATACACATATTAACAATGTCTACTGTGTGTGCATTTCCATTTTTTTTCTTCCCTCATGATGCAACGTACACAGTCAGTACATATACATTAGATTTTTTTTGAAAGAAAATAAAGGAGAAAATAAAGATAACAATTAGGGTCTAAGTTTTAAAAAAATTTAGGGTTTTCGGATTTAGTAAAAAATAAATAGAGTTTCAGAATATTAAAAAATAATGTTCAGCTTTTTTTAAAAAAAAAAAAAAGAAAAAACAAGAGTTTAGTTCAGATTCGCCTTTTTTTTAGATGAACAAAATTAGGGTTTTAAGAAAAACAAAGCCATACAGCTACAAAAAGTTTTTTTTAGAATCCAAAAGTTTTGTTAACTGAAAATCTAAAAAGTTTTTTTTAAAGAGAAAAGCGAAGGTAGAAGAAGGCGAGACAGTGGAAAAAAAGGAAAGGAGAAAATGATTTTACCTCCGGCCACCATCCACGGCGACCGCTGCCGTACATCCACAAACAGCCACCCCAAACGGCCACCGCCACTCACCCCCTTTTCTCTCCGTTCGCAAAACCGGCCCTACCGTCGTAACCACCCTTCACCGTTCGCCCTCCTCACGCACCACCACCAACCTCCTTCCCAAACGACCACCAAATCACCCAAAACCGTTCACCCCCAAACAGCCATCACCAAACACCCCCTACAACCATCCTTATCGTCGGACCGCCACCGTATCTCCACCAACAACCACCATCTTCCTCTCTCTCTCTCTCTCTTCTCAACCACCGTGACAACACTCTCCCTCCTCGCACCAAACAGCCATCAAAACCACCACCTCACGGCTACTACGTACCCTCACGGCCACCACCCCAAAACACCTAACAATCATCCAAACCAATGGTCACCGTATGACCACCATAAAAACCACTACGTCGCCACCAAAAAAAACCACCACGGTCATCTCAACCATCTCTCACCACTATCGAAAACGCCACCCCTCTCCCCATTTTTTCCGTTGGCGGCGGTGAAGCAAAGAGAGGGCGAGATTAGGTTTAGTGAGGAAACAGAGAATGAGATTAAGATGGTGAGAAGAAGAGAGAAAGAAACTACGATTGGAGAAGAGAGAGTGGGAGACGGCGAAGAGAAGAAAGGAGAGAATAGAAAAATTAGGGTTAGGATGTTTTGGGTGGAGGCGCCGTGGGAAAATAGGAGAAGGTTTTTAGGGTTTCCACGTTAGGGATTCGCTTTTATAGTATGGAACTCGGTTAATTTTGTCCTTTCGTTTTTTATTTATTCAGATTCTTATTCACACCCCCTTGATTCACTTCGCACGCCCTCCCCTATACGGCCCATTCCTTCCCTTTTTTTTAAACAAAAAACGCAACCCAGCTTACAAAAAAACTAACTGGGCTCGCTGTTTACACCCTTTTTTTTAAAAAAAATATAGCCTCTGTTGCTATTCATACCTCCCTTTTCAATAATACAACACCCCTGTTAGTTATATTTCTTTTTTCATTACAACTCATTTTGTTTTTTTTATTATTACATCTTAATGCTTCCAAACCAGTATTTTGCGAAGAATTAAACTCACAAAAAATGGGTCGTTACTAATGGTCACTCTGAGTTCAGCTTGTTTGACCGTCAGTAGCAGTTTTGGTTTTCAAACTAGCTATGAGTGATGACCACTATGAGTTTAACTTGTTTGGTCATTACAAATGTCTATCCCAATTTCAAAATACCTAAAAAATACCAACACACAAACTTTTTCTACCCAAGAACTACGTAGCTTTGAATTCTCCATCGCACCGGGAGATACGTAAGAGCGGGGGCACACTCCCGTCAAGCGCAAAAAACTAAATTTTTTATTTAGGTCTTCCTTTTCAATTTTGCAAATAATAAAAAGGGTAAATTAGAGTGTCTTCTGTGAATTAACTTTTTTCTACACATTAAATTAAAAGGTAACATTTTTTTTGAAAGGATGTTGTGGGGTGCTAATACCTTCCCCACACGTAATCGACCCCCGAACCCAAAAACAAAGGTTTTTTCAATGTTTTTCCTATTAAATAAATTATTAAATATTGATGGCGGCTTCATTTCAAAATGATGAAGAATCCCTCCTTTGGATTTTTCGGTCGCTACAGGTCCAGACCTGCGAAATTGATGTTGAGCAAACTCGCCTTAGGCAAGACTTTGACGTTGGTCTTCCATGAGGTTGTTCTTATTACATTTCCTTGTCGCCTCTTGACCTGCTTTGCTTTCAGAATTACAGTGCCTCCGCCTTCCAAAGGATATTTTAGAGATAGGGAAGAGTTGAAAGGGTTGCTTGTAGTGAATTCGATGAAAGGTGCTCTATAATGACGGTGTAAGATTATGAGGCATTGACCATCAAATAACAGATATATTTTGTATATGAATTCTCCCATGTTTCGAATGTGGTTTTGAGAGTGATGTGTCCCTTCACTTGCGTTTGTTAACCCGAGAAACCTAACAAAGAAACAATGAAGGATTGCAATTGTTTTTTGGACAACTGCAAGCCTTCAAATGCTTCTCGATAAAGTGGCTTAATGGAGCTTCCTAGATCGATTAGAACTCGGTGAACATTAAAATTGAGCATTTGAACAATCACCACCATTGGGCCATCTTCATGAGGAACAATCCCTTTGAAATCCTCGACTGAGAAGATAATATATAGAACCTTATTGGTGCTTCGATTTCAGATTTGTAATATGCATGATTTGCCGCAACCAAACCAAACTATACATATTATTTATTATATTATTAAAAAAATCTACTTAATCTAGTCATACTTGATTAAAGCGGTCCATTTTTCACCAATAGTGTGAAAAAAGTGATCCGAACGCATCAAAACAATTTTTTATTTATTTTCGCTTTAGTTTGGATTGGTTTGTGGTTTTTGCTTGAATTAGTTTGAATTTGAATCCTCTTATAGACAATTTTAAACGTCAAATAATATGAAATGGAGAAAGTTAAAAAAAGGGTTGAAATTCAAAAGATAGAGAAGGCATTTGATTATAAAACTTTAAAAGGAAAAATTTATAATAATAGATTTTAAATTCAAAACTTTACAAAAAACATAGAAAAAGAAAAAACTCAAAAGGAAATGAAAGGGTTGGAATTTTAGAGCTAAAAACACAATGGTGAAGACGAATACGTGTGCGAAAAGATAGAAATGGGACCAAACTTTTTTTCTTTTTACAAACAAATGGGACCAAACTTTTTAAGAGTATTAATAGATTAATAGATTAAAGTATTAGTAGATTAATAGATATGTAGTATTTTCTAAAAATTAAATGAAAGTAAAGGCATTAGAAGACGTGTTCATTTTTCAGGAATAGTGTGAAAGAGCACTTGCGCTTGAAAGGAGCATTAACGTGAAACTATCTAACAACGCAGACATGCTCACTCACTAACAATGAAGAAGCTATTGCACTCACTCTCTCTCTCTCTCTCTCTCATTGTCTTCCTTCACATTTTCTTCGGGCCAGGCAAACCAAAACCAATAAAAGCTTCCTTGTCCTACAACGTGGGCCCTCCGCAAAACCCCCACGTGTCGAACTAAAAAGTGTACCCCACCTGTCAACAATCTACCACCCGACACGTGTCCCCTAGACTCACTGGTCCCAGAAAGGGACCACTTTGAAAAGGCCGGCTCGAGAACGATGCATAAACGGTCCCGCAGGGTCCACCCATTCCCTCACCCCCTCCTCTTGGGTCCCGCACCCACCCTCATATGACCACAAGATGAGCTGGACCCACCTCACCACACAAAGTAGTAAAGATAGCACGAGAAATTATTCATTTATTAGTTAATAACTTCAAATTAATACATTCTTTTTTTTTACAATAAATTAATAGGGCATGGATCCTCTAACATTGACATCTCTAACTTTCTCTACCTTTAGGCAAAAATGAGGTAAAATGAGGGATAAGGTAGTAAAACCAATAATAAAAATCTTCATAAAACATTAATTTTATTCTAATTAAATTAATGTTATTATCATTCCAAAAAAATTAAAATTCTCTGGTAGTACCCCCTTGCACGGTCCATTGAGCCAACCAGCACCACCACTGGGTCCCCACAATCCCCCCACTTTTCGTGTTGACCCACCCACAAACGCACGTGGTCCCCACCATTTTTATCCCAACATCACGTGCGCACGTGCTCTTCTCCCTTCCCTTCGCCAAACGACGTCGTCAATCATGGAAAAACAACCACAACAGAATTCAACGTAGTAGTTGTTCTCTTCTCTCGTCAATGGTCATCTCTCAATTCTTCGAAGAAGAGCGTGACATAAACTGAAGCTCTTGCTTATCATATATCTCCAACGAGAAATCCCTAAGCATCTGCGTAGTGGTAGTTGCGGCGGTGCTCGGCGCCATGACGGTAGCTCTCGCCGGCGACTTCAACGACGGAATTGTTGAACACGTGTTCATTGAAGAAGAAGTTGGTTGGAGTTGAACGGGGGTGAGCATGGAAGAAACAAAAGCAGAGATTGGTCGAGCTAAGGTAAAGAACTGAGGCTGATTCGAAATCGAAGGTGCTGTTGCTGTAGCCATTGAAGGAACCACGAAAAACGCACCTGCAGATGGAACGACGGCGTTTGATGGTATGGCCCACACGGGGACCACGTTTTGCGGTAACGGAATTACAGTTTGTTGAGGAATTGTTGTGGTGGTAGTTAGGTTCGTGTTCGTTGTTGTTATTAAACCTGCTGAGACAGAAACGGTGTCGTTTAAGTCGACGTAAGCACTATTCGCTGGTCGTTTGCGTTTCTTTTTATCGGATGGGTCTTCGTGTTGTTGTTGTTGTTGTTGTTCCTGTGCCGTAGGGGTGGTGGTGGTTGGGATCTTGAGAGTGCCGTTAACGGACATCGCGATGGCAGGGACGGTGCCGGTACCAGTGGCGGCGATGATGGCGGGTTCGGCGTGTTCGAGGAGCCACCGGATTGTTTCGCCGTCGGATTTGTGTCCAAGTTCTCGGGTTAGTTGAAAGATCCGAGCCGCACACGTGGCAGGCATTCGGATCCTCCGGCCTCGACCTTCCACCTTCGTGTGACGGTCCTTTGTGGAGGCTCTCTTTTGAAGCGGCTGCTGGGCTTGGGATTGGGCTAAAACCTTGTTCACTTGCATGGCCATCGACATCGTCGTCGGCACGTGCACCGCCACCGGCATCATCTTTATCGCCGTCCTCTCCTCCGCTTCCGGTTCCTCTTTCGGTCCCTTGGGTTCTCCTAGTCTGAGATCAAAGTTTCGAGAATCTTCCAAAGCCATGAATTGAAGGTAACAAGGTTACAAAAATAACAACGTATGAGGAATTGTATAAGGTTTACGAGGAGAAGATGTTTTTTGAGTTTTACTTAGAATGCGAGAGTGCAAGTGTGTTAATATATATATAGCAAGGGGAGTTGAGAATGGGGAATGAGGTAGTTGTTTTTATTGTAGCATAGAGAGAGGGGAGGTGGAAATAGTAATATAGGGTGATGGGGCCCTTAAGATAGAAATCTACGGTGTGATCGTTGATGGGCCCACTACGATTAGGACTAGTGCACGTGATGGGTCCCATCTTATGGGGCTGTGTTAGGGGAGTTCTGGTCAAATGTTATTCACTTATATTTAGCAAAATACATAAAAGAAATGTTAAAAAGTAGAGTGTGTGAGTGAGGGATGAGGAAGAGGATGAAAAGAAGAAAAAGAGAGAAAAAAGAGTATGGAAGTGAACTTGATAAGATTCTTGCATGATTAATTGATGATGGCACCAACTATTTGAGGGATAAGGAAAATGATTCTTTTTTTTTATATAGAAAATATTTTTTATATTTGGATAAATTTTTTTTTGTTATATGACCTCATACATATTTGATGATCTTTTGTGTGGAAATCAAGATGGAATAGCTTTTATGCTACAAAATGGAGTTAAAATCGAAATTCTATATTTCTATATACTTAATAATATTTTTCCCGACAACATGCAATTGTTTTGAATAAATAATATTTGCATGTATACTACATCCTTATAGAAAAGCTTTGCCCATACCTCACTAGTTTAGAGGCGTGGATGCATTTAATTTGATACTATATATGTAAGTAATGGCAACTACACGGGGACTTTGGGTGTTCAAATTTACATGAAAAAACACACTTAGCTGAAACGATGGACTACGTAATAAGAATTGTTCCGTAATGTGCTTCCGATATTAGTGATTGATATTATGCAGTTAGTAGATGTTTTATCATTGATTCTGTTTCTATCTTCAGGTCCTGGGATGTTCGATGTTGTTCGATCTTGAGATGTCCGATGTTGTTCCTGCAATAACACTCCGACGCTCAAGTCAGTATTTGAGTTAATGAGTATTGTGTTGGAAAAAGTGCTTACCATTTAATGAGCATTGAATGCTGTATTTATAGATTTTGAGTGGTGTTTGCTTTGGTCGATTTGGGCCGTCCGATCTTGCAGAGTGATCTTGGCCATTGATAAATGGACCCTATTTTTATGTAATGGGCCTCTGAGCAATTGGGCTTTGCAGGAGGTGTAAAGTGCAGAAATTACAATTGGAAGAAAGGAGACGAGATGTGCCTCAGATGTGGGAAATTCCCTTTGCCGTAAGAGGTTAAGATGAACAACAAAGAAGGAATGACATCATGTAAAAATATGCTTTCAGACTAAGAAATTAATTAATGTAAACAACAAATTTTCAGTGGAAGAATACAGACAACATAAAGATAATAAATAACCAAAAGCATTAAATACGATTTTACCCCCTGTAAATATGGGGTGTTTTGTTTTTGCCCCCTACAATTTTTTTTTAAAAAACACCTTGCAAATTCCACGTTTTTGACGTTAGTCCTTCTGTTACTTGCCCGTTAAAAAAAAGCCTACGTGTCACACATTTGGCATTTATATTTAGTTTTTTTTTATTTTATTTGCTGATTTGGCATTTAAAATTATTTTAAACCCTAATTCCCCATCTTCTTCCCCTATTCCCAGATTCATTCTCTCTTCCTCTTCACATTCTTTCCCAGGAACCCTTCTCTTTTCTTCTCTTCATCTCCATTTTCACCATAATCCATCTTCACCAAACACAAACCCACCACCCCATGAGCACAGAACCACCAAACAACATCTATTCTTACCCATTCTTCTTCGATTCTCAGCAGCAACAACAAGAACCCATTCTTCTTCTTCTTCTTTCCCTCTTCGATTCTCAGAGAAACAACAACAACCCATTCGTTTCATTTTCGTTGTGAATCCTTAAGATTCTTTTTTTTCTTCAGATCTGTTTTATTTAATCTTCATCTCTATTGGGTTTTCGTTACAAAATTAGGATCGACTACAGAATGTTCTTCATCTTCGTTTTTTGTTTTTTCATTTTTATTTCTTCGTTATTGGTTTGTTTTACTGGGTTTCTAGGTATCAATTTCTGGGTTTGCTGATGATTGATGAAGTTGGAGTTGGAGAAGTACCCTTCTGTACATCTATTCATTAATGGAAGAAGAGATGTTTTTAGTTCTGGGCATGTTTGTCAAGGTTAACGAGTTTATGAGAACAGGGTTTTAAGATATGAAATTGCTGTGAGAAGACGAAAGATGAAGTGAGATGAAATTGCTGTAAGGGAAGAGGGATTCGCTTGGGAAGATGAAGTGAGGTGAAACGCAGGGGGAAGTGCAGAGAGAGAAGAGGGAGGATTGAGAGATGAAATTGCTGTGACATGAAGCAGAGAGATGGGGAAGATGAAGTGATATTTTAGAGTTTTTATTTAATAGGTGGTAATACTAGTCAGCATAAAAAAATTAGAAATGAAAATAAAATTTCAACTCAAAACTCTGTTAGCCACGTAGACATTTTTTGTAACATCTGGCTAACAGATGAACTAAAATCAAAAAAAGTGTCTTTTGCAAGGAGTTTTTCAAAAAAAGAAATTTTGCAGGCACTACAACAAAAATGGTAACCAGCGGCGGTTATTCTGCGGCGGTTATGGCGAAACCGCCGCCGGTGTAAATATTGCGGCGGTTTACGTGGCGGTAAAGTTAAACGCTTCAAAAAGTAAGTAAACGACAGCGGTTTCCAATAATTTTGCGGCGGTTTTGCAAATTATAAATAATGGGATTCATGCTGCGGCGGTTAGGGGCTCATACTGCGGCGGTTGCGAAATTTTCGTTCCCCTTTTTTTTTACCTACGCGCTTCTTGTCTTTTTATTATTATTATTATTTTAATTTTAATAAAAATACTAAAACAAAAATAGGACGCTTCATTCTCCTCTCTCACGACTCTCTCTCTCTCTCTCTCTCTCTCTCTCTCTCTCTCTCAGTTTCATTCCTCTCTCACGACTCTCTCGGTTTCATTCCTCTCTCTCAACAGTGTCATTCCTCTCTCTCACGAAGCAGCAGCTTCGCTCTCTCTCACGAAGCACCAGCTGCGTCTTCTTTCTTCCTCTCGAACTCTCTCTCTCTCTCTCTCTCTCTCTCTCTCTCTCTCTCTCTCTCTCTCTCGAATTCTCTCTTTTTTTAGGGTTTTCAGTTTTAATCCCCTTTCTTTAGAAGAAGAAGAAGAAGAAGAAGAAGAAAGAACCCTCAATTGAACCGGGTTCCTCTTCTTTCTTCCTCTCTTTCTATCTCTCTCTCTCTCATGGTTTTCTGAGTTTCTTTCTTTTTTTTCTTTTCTTCATGCCCTATTTTAATCAATCTAAGGAATGGATTGAGGTTGCAATTGCAAAGGTGTGTGTGAATGAGGTTGTATGGTATTCACGTTAATGTTACTTTTTTTCTTTGAGATTTTCTTGTTTTGAGTTCCCTGATTTTCTTGTATGATATCTTCCCTATCAAATATGTAAAATGGCCAAAGGTTCCAAAGCAACCCAAGAATGACGTGTGGGACAAGATGTTATGGTATGAACTATAAATATGACATAATTCATTTATATATATATATATAGCTTACCAAAACTTAATTTGCCTATTGTAGAAAGTATTCCTAATCGATGATTGTCGCAAGAAATGGATATTGG
Organism: Astragalus membranaceus; assembly: GCA_039519185.1. NCBI lineage: Eukaryota > Viridiplantae > Streptophyta > Magnoliopsida > Fabales > Fabaceae > Astragalus > Astragalus membranaceus. Next base: position 34,231,793 of record CM076846.1, on the reverse strand, counting down.
GGAATATAGGAAAGAAATGGAAAGACACTCGTTGTCGGCTGTTTACTGATTTTTATGATGAAACTCGTAGCTGGTAACAAAATCTTGAGTTTCGCCCTGATGGCATCCGTGTAGATCAATGGGCAGCTTTTTTGGAATATCGCTTGAAACCTGAAACACAGGTAATATATGATGTGTTGAGAATGTTGTGATAAGATTAATCATTTACTAATTGTTTTATTTAATAATGCAGGAAATTTGTGAAAAAAACACGACAAATAGGGCTAAGCAAAAAACTCCTCATACACTTGGGTCAAAAACAATTGCTAGGAAAAGACATGAATTGGTATTTCTTTCTTTAAGTTTACCAACATTGGTAATAAAAGCCAATCGTAGTATGTATACACAAGTTAGCTGTGACCATATATGAACTTATAGTGTTTTCTCACTTGTACTTTGTTAGGAAACTAAAACTGGGAAGCCTTTTGGTCGAGCAAAGATGTATTCCATCGCACACAAAAAAAAAGATGGATCATTTGTCAATGAAGAGGTTAGACAAAAGAGTGTGAGTATAATCGTTATTTATTTCTATTTTTATTAAAAGTTAATGATAATTATATTTAACATTTATGTGTTCAACTGAATGTTGGTTAACTTTGTGTAGGATTTGTCGGACAAAGTAGATGAGACATCTTCTGGCGAAGATATTTATATTCAAGTATGTGGGAAAGAGCACCCCGGACGTATGCCTGGCATGGGATTTCGCCCAACCCCCACTCAATACCTGTCATCTGATTCTCGTAATGGGAGCTCAACCATTTCATCAGGTGGTCCCACAACGGCTGACTATGAAAGGCTAAAGTTGGAATTGCAAGCGAGTAATGCAAGAGTTGAAGCTTTAGAGGGAGAACTAGCTAAAGTTCGAACTTTAGAGGAACAAGTAGCTTTTCTAAGCAGCAAGCTCGTGGTCAATGTCCGGCTAGATCTGACAAGGTACCTGCATAACCTGTCCGGCTTTTCTGATGATAGACTGTTTTGGTGGTCTAATGTGATCCTTTATTGACTGGTCCTGCATAACTTGGTTGTTTTTACATACCCTATTAGTTTTTGTTTTGGTTAAGTGATTTGGAGGAATGGGATTTATGTACATAGATTTAGTCTTTTTATTGACCGTTCTGTACTAGTCTTTTTATTGTCCATCTTTTTCTTCTAATTATTTTGATAATTAGTGTCTTCTTTTTTCCTTGGTGAATCACATGTCAAATTCAGCTCAAGGTCTAAACTTATTTTTTCAAGCTCAAGGTCTTGTTTGTATTGACATGGTCATATGCTTCTTAAACTCATTTTATCACTAAATTCTGATGATTGATTGTTTCGATGGTATAATGTGATCCTTTATTGAATGGTCCTGCAAAACTTAGTTGTTGTTAGTTACCCTATTAGTTTTTGTTTTGGTTGGGTGTTTTGGAGGAATGGGATGTCCAGAAAAGGTTTGATTTTTGTGGATTGAATTTGTTGAAGGTCTTTTGGCTTTGTTAGTTTTCACTTGAGTTTTTGACTTGGGTAGATGTTGTAGCTATATACTTCTACTGATGTTGTACAGATGCTTAGATTAGTAACTTCATAATTTTCCATTTTGGAGAACAAATATTTGCTCTAAGATAGTGACATGGTAGAACCAACTAACTATCCTTGAGGAACTTCATAACTTTATTTAGTTGGTTTTAGTTTTCATAACCTCTAGGATAGTTGGTTTTAGTTTTGTGGTTTTAGATTGTGCTGATAATCAGTAACTTCATAACTTTATTATATAGTTGGTTTTAGTTTTCATTGTACTGACATGGTCATATGCTTCTGCTCAAGGATAGTTAGTTGGTTTTAGTTTTCATTGTGCTGATGTTCTTGACTTCTTATTGTTGCTTCTATTCACGGTCTTTATTTAGTCATTCTCCTAGCTAACAGGGTTGAATAACTTTCTTGAGCAGTAACTGTATTGATGGTCACATCTAAATTTTAACATCTAAGCTTCCTTAATTAGAGATTTTCATTGAGTCTTTTATTTCGTTATATGATATTTTACTAAATCTTTTAAGACAAATTTTTATAATTATTTTTGTTTAATTTTAGGCTACAGATTTACGTTCACCTGCTGAAGCAATGCGCTCTTCATCTGCTAGTCATGCCCCAACACATCATGGACTATCATCTACTCTTTAGATTTACAATTTGTTATTAACTAGTAATGTTGAAAAACATGTTCTTATATTGGGGAAATTTATACTTCTAAACCCCGTATCTTTTGATATTTTGGGACAACAGTACCTTTTGATATTATTGTGTTATTTTACTTTAAAAGTATGAATGAATGAACTTTTTTAATTATTTATGTACGTTTATAATTTTATGTTTTTAAATAATTTGAGAAAAAATTGTTATAAATAACTAAACAATTTCTTTGAGCCTTGAAACTAAAAGTAGTTTTGTCCTCAGGTTTTGAACCACTGCAAACATCGCTAGAATCGCTCCAGATAAGTAACGAATATACCATCACGGAAAGGGTTTAGTGGCGGTTCTGAACCGCCACAAACATCCCCAAAACTGTCGCAGATGGCTAAGGATACTGGCTTCAGAAATTGTTTAGTGGCGGTTATAAACCGCAGCAAATACCAAACCGCCGCAAACTTCCTAAAAACCGCCGCAGAAATATGGGGTGTTAACCAACTATTTAGCAGCGGGTTAGAACCGCCGCAAAAGACAAACCACCGCTTAAACCGCCGTTAATTACTACTCCAGGCGGTTATTCCAACGGTTGCCAAAACCGCCGCAGAGTTTCCTCGCGGCGAAGGTAACTGCAGCGGTTCTGTAACCGCCGCCAGGGGCATTTTGCAGCGGTTAAAACCGCCGCAGAATGCTTTTGCAACCGCCGCCGCTTTTCTATTTTGTTGTAGTGAGAGGGTAAAAGCAAAACACCATATATTTGCAGGGTGTAAAAACATATGTAAGCCTAACCAAAATAAAGAAAGACAGCGATGACGAAGGCCTCAAAATCCAAAGTCAATACTCCGAGGGCATGGGTGTAATTTTACTGAGGAAAAAATTTACGTACAGTACTTTAGGCATTGTGCACTGTTTGTACTGTTCTTCAATGACACGTTAGAAAACTGTTACTATTAAGTCTTGGACAACTGCTGTTGCGTCGGTTTTCTTTTTCAAAAAAAAAGGAATGTTTATTTTTGGCACATACTTCCTACAACACCCCTATTCATTGCACATCCCCAAATTTATAAAATTCCAAAAATAGTCTCACGTGGGATACACATGGAAATCCAGCCACGCTGATCTGATGACCGGTACGGTAATTTATTACCGAACCGGTTCGGTACTTAAGTATTAGGTCACCAAAAAAATATGTTCGATACTAAAATACCGAACATGTTTGATAATAAAATACTGTGTATATTATAAGGGGTGTGTGGTTCGCAAACACAAGCATGGTAGTTTATTACCAACCCTGTTCAGTATTTTAGTACCGAACGTATCTAATACTGCAAAAATAATGCAATTTCGGTATACACCAACAAATTAACTAAATTTTCAATAACAAACAAATTTAGTTAAGTGTCAATAATAATAAATATGCCAATAACAATAAAAAGTGTCGTCCGAATACAAATTCGAATAGAAATTCAACAAAATATTTAACTAAACATTAATCCTCTTAATATTAATCTTTAGTTAAGTCTGCACGATAAGGGAGTGCTGCATCTATTAATAATCACATCCACGGTTGCATGTGTCCCGTAAATGGCTTGTCCCAACCTTTGCCATGCCTGCCCTATGTCTAATCCAATAATAATCGGTTAGGGGTATTGGACTTTCCCTTCTTCATAAATACCTACAAGTACAACATTGTTATTATTTTACGTAACATTTTAGAATACAGATATGGTTTATAATATGCGGTTCACCAAGCGCACGACCCAGAAAAATTAAAACGAACACAATCACAGTTTCTGTGTGAAAAAAAGGAAAGGGTTGGAAGGGATCAAACCTTAATAGGGTTGCGAATGTGGGGATGATGGCTACAATGAAGTTGGTGAGGAGAGTAGAGTTTGGAGTGGAGAGATGGGAGGCGTGGGGGTGTGGGGTTTAGGAGGAGTGTGTAGTAGATGGAGGAGAAGAGGAAGGATAGGGGACATTTTTTAAGAGTGTCAAGGGTAGTTATGTCTTTTCATAGGGTTAGGGGATGTGTGGTGAGTAGGAGGGTTGTAGGAAGTATTCACCTTATTTTTTGAACAGAATTACTAACAACACTCTATTTTATACACAGAGCCTTAGTATAATTAATTTGAAGTTGTATTAAAATATTATTTATAATTTAAATAAAGTAATTTGAGTTTTTGAATATTCGTTTGATAAAAATATAATTAGAAGCGTAAATTTTAAGATTTAAACCGGAACTCTAAAACACCTCAATGTCCTGCAATTTATTTCTGGTCACCAACCGTGGTACATTTGATTAATCATCATAATTTTTACTCTTAGCTTGTCTCATTACATACGTATACATGATGCAAAAAGTGATGGGTGGCTCCACTTTTTTTCCCATGCACCCTTGCGGGTCCTGCCATGATGGTTTAAGATAGTTGGGACCCTTTTGCGTGTGGTGTGTGTGTGCAAGTGGTGGTGGAGCCAATTGCCACCGGTGCGCACGCTGAGTGCCAACATTGAGCTAACACCACACATACATTGACACATAGGTACAAGAGCAGATCAAGAAATTTTCTTTAGTGATGTAAAAAAGAAAATCGCCTATAATATATTTTCAAAATAAATAGTAAAAATTTTAAGAATACATAATTCCATAACAAAAAAGAATCTTAAAATACATCTTTTAAATCGGGTATCCTTTGTTAAGAAATTATTAAATAATGTATATATATGTACTAAAATATCCTTATATTTATCATTAATTACTGTACAAACTCTCATTTTTCAATGTAAAGATTATAAATAATCTACTAAAAATAACCTTGTAAATATAAATCAACTTAATTATATTAAGATAATTGAAAAACAAAGGTAAATATATCTTCAATTTCGAAAACACGCATAATTTTGAAACAAAATAAAAAATGAAAAATACCAAAGATATGTAGCAGAGGAGTAATTACCCAAGAACTTTTTTTTTTTGGTCAAGTTGTACTGATTACCATAGAAATGGACAAGGCCCAACCAAATACAACAAACAAGTGCCAATATGTTCCAATTTGACCTATACAAACATAGGAACAAAAGGAAACACCAAAAGGAGGTTCAAATAAAAACCAAATGACAACTCAAAGGCCCAACTAGAGCAAGTCTTGTGTCAACGGCCCAAAAACACAAAACAGGATCAACAAGATCCAACCTCATAATCTAAAAAAATTCATAATCGTAAACAAACACAAACAACCAGAGAAAGTCAAACGATACCACTTCTCGACACAAACCTTAGCGAACTTTCACCGAGCTCAAGAACCCCAACTTCACCTCAATCAAACCTTCAATCCATCACAACCGAAAGATCAGATTACATACTGCGATCATGCAACAATTCAATTCTTCAAATCTACAGTAAGCCCCATCTCAATCGATCTAAATCATATGTTGCATGCAACCAAAATTAAAGTCAAGTGAATCTACCAAATCTGAGAGAATCCGGATCAAAACACGCCCTACAATCGTCAACAATGATTCTGCGAACCGAATCTGGTGGTCTTGAGGTCCAATTGCTCAGAAGAACCCCTTTTGATGCAAGCGAAGCCACCTCATGAGCAAGTTTGTTACCTTCTCGCCTTGTCCAGGTAAAATCACACCCATCTAAAATCTTCCTGAACTCTTCAATGTCTCTGATAATAGCACTAATCTCTGCATTCTGTTTTCTTGCTTTGAACAAGTTCACTATTTGAAGATTATCTGATTCAATCACCGGATGTTGAAGATGAAGAGATGCTGCAGTAGAGAAGGCTTCACGCACTCCAAGAGCTTCTGCCACAAGAGGGGATCTAGCAAAAATCTTCTGATGACTAGCAGTAAGAATTCTTCCTTGATAGTCTCTACATATCACTGCTATAACACCTGTGCATGTTGCTTTGTTAAAAGCAGCATCACAATTAATTTTAGTAGCAAGCCCACATGGTGGTTTCCATCTACATGGACCTTCATTAGGCTGAGAATTGGTGGTGCAAGGGTTTGTGATAGTAGTATTACTAATAGTATTTATATATTCAAACCAAAGAGCCTTAATCCTATAAAGAGCCTCCAAAGGATTAGGAATCTTATTATTGAACATTGAATCATTCCTAGTCTTCCAAACATTCCAAAGAATGAAAATAAGCTTTGTCAGATTATGTTCTGCATCCTGGGAGAAACTCAGATAGACATTAAGAAACCAATTATGAAAAGAGGATAAACCAATAGGAGAGGGAGGGTGAACTATTTGAAGACCAAACCATAATGGTTGGGTCCAAGGACATAACAGAAGAAGGTGCTCTATTGTTTCATGTTCAGTTTTACAAAAAGGGCACTTAGGAGAGACAGAGATCCTCTTCTTAAATAGAGCATCTTTAGAGGGTAGGTAATTATGAAGTGCTTTCTAGAGAAAGTGTTTCATCTTAGAAGGAACTTTTGCACTCCAAATTATTTTCCACACATCAGTAGGAATACCATTAGAAGAAGAAGCTTTTTGATTCACCTGAGCAGGGTTCAATAACATTCTGTACCCAGACTTAACTGAGAACTTCCCATCAATAGAATGAGGCCAAACTAATTGATCTGTAGAGGAATACCAAGAAATAGGAGTTTTAAGCACTTCAATTGCAGACGAAGGATGAAGATTACCCCTTAGCTTAGAAATATCCCAGTTGTGAGAACTGTCAATAAGTTCTTCCACCTTAGATATAGAAGCAGAAGGTAAAAGAATAGCTTTCTCTCCTGAAGCAATCCAGTTATCATTAACAATGCTAATATTACTCCCAGGTCCAATATCCCACTTAGCTTCCTTTGTAATAAGAGATCTACCATGCAATAAGCTCCTCCACACCCAAGAAACATTCCTACCAACCTTAGCTTGCCCAAAATCACAGTTAGGGAAGTAGATAGCTTTCAAAGTGGTAGCCCAGTAGGAGTTAGGGTCCTTAATAATTCTCCAAACTTGCTTAGACAACATAGCAGAATTCATCTTATGAAAATCTTTAAAACCTAGACCACCTAGCAACTTAGGGGTACAAAGTTCTTCAAAATTTCTCCAATGAATACCTCTATTATTAGTAGAGGATTGCCACCAGAACCTAGCTACTGCTGCAGTAAGAGATGCACAGAAAGTTTTAGGAAGCTGCAAAATAGACATAATGTATGTAGGAATGGCCTGAATAACTGCTTTTATCAATATCTCCTTCCCTGCTTGATTAAGAAGATTTCCTTTCCAACCCCCCATCTTAGTTAAAACTCTATCTTTAATCCAAGCCAGCCCTAGAACTTTAGATCCTCCCCACTCAGCTGGGATACCAAGATACTTCCCAGGATGATCCCACAAAGGAATATTAGTGATTCTTGCAATAGCAATCTTAGTGTCTTGATTCACCTTACACCCACAAATAATTCCAGACTTACTCAAATTGATTTTTTGCCCAGAAGCTTTAGAAAAAGTATTGAGGATATTTATAATTTGATAAACATCCTCTTGAGAATCTTTAGTGAATAAAATGGCATCATCTGCGAAAAAAAGATGAGAAAGAATAGGAGCAGAACTTGCAAGCCAAATACCATGAAGATCACCAAGACTGCAAGATTTAGAAATCAACCTAGAAAGTACATCAAACACTAGAATAAACAAGTAGGGAGATAGAGGGTCTCCCTGTCTCAGACCTCTTTTAGGAATGACTCTTTTGGTAGAAAAACCATTAACCTGATAAGAATAGGAAACTGACGAGACCAACACTAACACTGAATTGACCCAAGAAATAGAGAAACCATAAGCCAAGAGGACTTTTTTAAGAAAGTCCCAATTAATTCTATCATAGGCTTTATTCATGTCAAGTTTAAGAGCTATCCCTTTCCCTCTATTCCCATTCTTATTTTTAAGAAAATGAAATGCTTCATGAGCAATGACCAAATTATCTTGAATCATTCTTCCCCCAACAAAAGCACTTTGTTGAGGGGAAACAATAGCAGATAGGAAAGGTTTTAGTCTTGCAACATAAATCTTAGCAATAACTTTGTAAATGAAAGTACAACAGCTAATAGGCCTAAGTTGTGAAATAGACTCAGGATGTGGAACTTTAGGAATAAGAGCAACATTAGTGAAATTTACATCCTTACCTAAAACACCTTCAGAAAAGAACTGGTTGACAGAGCTAAACACATCATCTTTGATTGTCTCCCAGTTCTTCTGGAAGAAAAGACCATTAAGACCATCAGGCCCTGGTGCCTTGTAAGTTCCAAGATCAAAAACAGCCAGTCTCACTTCTTCAAAAGTATTAGGACACTCCAACTTACAATTGATAGAATCATCAACACACTTAGAAACCACATTCAGGCAAGCATCCATACAACTCGGAGTTTCTTCAGAATAAAGATCATTATAGAAATTGAACACCCCTTTCATAACATCAGATTGACCTTCAAGCCAGACTCCTTACCCAAGAACATTTGAATGTGATGGTTTGAGTTTTCTAGCTTAACTAAAATTCTGAATTCGAATTTGACCCAATTTATAAAAAAAAAAAGAAAAAAAAGGGAGTAATTGCAGCCCACAATTGATCAAGCGGCCAAGGTAAATCCATCTATGTAGGAGAGGCCCACTATATCTTCCAAATCGTGTGTGCCTCTGGCTGCGCTCTGCCACCTACAACTCACCATGTAGGTTCCACATCGACAGGTCAATCCAACGGTTGATTACTTGATTTTAACCCTTTCTCCCACATGGGCCCCCAACCAAAAAATGAGGCCATGACCATGCTTGTTGGGTGGGTCTTTTTTTTTATACCCCCCACCCCATCACAATATACCCCCATCAAATATGAAAATCTCAAAATACCCCTCATAATTTTGACTCATTCAGATTTACCTTATAAATAGGTAAATCCGATTTGAGATTAATCAAAAGCGGATTTACCTAGATCCGATTGAATTTGTAAAAATCGCATCGAATTTACTGTTAGAAGGGTAAATCCGCTTTTGAATTTAACAAAGCGGATGTACCCCCACAACAGGTAGATCCGCTTTGTCTCTTTATCAAGTCGGATCTACCTGTTGTGGGGGTACATCCGCTTTGTTAAATTCAAAAGCGGATTTACCCTTTACCCGGGTAAATCTGACTTGTAAAAAAATTTTAAAACATTTAATTTGTTTTTTTTGGATATATATATATATATATATATATATATATATATATGGATAAATAATTACAAAAATGTGGGTACAATAATAAATACAAGAAAAGTCAATCTAAATCGTCGGAATCATGGGCTAAGTCTACAATGGTGGGCGCATCAGTGGGAGGGAGACGGGGCATCTTCAAAGCGGTAGACTGTCAAAGGGTAAAACGGCCGGTATAAGGATCCAACCATGAAGTAGATTCATCTGATCGCTTATGAGACCACATCAAAGCAACTGGAGGCAACGGACAGACAGGCGAGATCGAAATATGCATCCAATGGATATCCCTGACGTTCAGAATAGATATGATTTTATACTTAGAAGAAGAATAATTACCTCTCAGGGGAAGATAAGTAAAATTCATATCCAAAGACAATTGAACTAGGGCCACATTATACTTAGTAGCTATAAAGTGCCCCATCTAAGGCAAACTCAACCACTTATCCTCCTTCTGAAAACCGGGGTATTCAATGGATAACGCTTTTCTAAGCACTGCAAGTCTGTCCTTTCCAAACATGTAAGTATATAGTTGCTCCCTCTCCTTTGTTTTTTTGATTAAATATTGCCTAATTATAGGCCAACTATCCTCGCCAAGATCGAGACCAACCGCTACTGCTCGGAACCCACAATTACCATCCCTCTCAACATCAATAATTTTTTCCACATAAGAGTGCACGTGATGAGGAACCGACGGTAAATTGAATTTAGTCTCACCCTAATGTGCTAATTTTTTAGAAACACACTGAGATAGCTTTGAAGACCGCTGTGATGATTTTGTACAAGAAGACCGCTGTGATGAATTTTTACAAGAAGTCCCAGATTCTTGAGTCTGTTTCATCCTCTCATCCATATGCTCCCACCCAGAAGGATCACGCTTGACATCATATAATTTCTGCTTTTTCTTCTTTGGTGCACCTTTTGTTTTAACTTTAAATGGTGGTGCAACCATTGAAGAAGTGGTAGGGAATGCAAGCTCATTAAGTTGTTTCTTGAAGACAAATCTCTCCTCAGGAGTCATACGGTTATATCTCGCCCAAATCATCTCCATTTGGTAAGAAATATCACAGTCAGCAGATTTTTCTTGGGAATATTTATCATCTATATAATCCAAACTCAAGTTTTTCCAATGGTCGTCTACAACATCCAACGGAATAGGAGTACCGGAGACATGGTACACACCTAGCTCACGAGCACAAGGAAGAAGATGTGTCTTTCTAATAATGCACCCACAGCGGGCTTTGTCATATCCAACCCCAGATGTCGATTTTGAAAACTCTTTAACAATATGATCCAAAGCATTTAAAGACACAACACCGCGACTCTTTTTAAACAAAGGAGTATTGGAAGCCACTTCAATACGGTTTATGTTTCTTTGAAAAGACCCGATGACTTTATCAAATTGAAGAGTAAGCATCTCATGCATAGATTTAAAAGACTTAGACAAGTCACCTCCAGAAGTCCTCAAATGTCTCTTCAAAGTCCAATGAACTGACTCGAGCCTTAAATAATAACAAGAAACACGAATAAAAATACTAAACATGTGTCAAAAAAATTTAAACTACGATAAAAATACTAAACACGTGTCAAAAAAATTTAAACTACGATAAAAATACTAAACACGTGTCAAAGTACCTATTGGTGGTCTGATTCCCGAAGTGTGGGATCTGGTTTGTCCATGCCAAGATAAACATTTCCTTATGCTTTGTCAACCACGTGTCATGCACATACTTAATAAGAGCCGATAAATCAACGCAGGAGTCCTCAAAAATCTTCAAGTGAGCTGAGTACTCTAACGCGTTAAGTGAATCAATAATGTTATGCCAAAGAGAGAGGACGTCCTTTTGCCTATCCACGTGCACCAACTCTTTAATCTTCGCTTTCACATTTTTAGTCACGTGCCAAGAACATAACAAATTTGTAGTCGAATGAAAGACATCAAGAATACCGGACATAAGACCAAGATCTCTGTCAGTCAAGAATACCTGAGGCTGAAGCCCGTGCAAGTCAAATAATTCTTTCAGTTGCTGCAATGCCCAAGTAAAATGAATTCCAAGCTCGTGTGAAATATAGGCAAAAGCAACCGAGAAAGTTAACTCCTTAGAAGTGACTCCTACAATCTCCAATAAAGGTAGATTGTATTTGTTGGTCTTGTAGGTGGTGTCAAGAATAAGAACCTTTGGAAGTAACCGGAATAACTTAATAGAAGTTGGATGCGCCCACATGATGTCACTGACCACATCGGAACCCTCAACTTTTCTGCTCCAACATAAATAATTTTGCGACTCAATCAATCTCAAAAGCTCCTGAATGTCCGTTCTAGGACCCCTCTTAGAAGACCTATAGGCGTAACGCTGCCTATATATTTGAGGAAGAGAAGTGACGTTGTCCGGATAATGGTTCTTCAAAGCAGTAAGACAATCTTTCGGGGCAACATTCAGATCAGTGTGCTCATTTAACAATAGCTTTCTGCGGCTTAGTTAAACGACCAAAAGCTGTCGACCCGACCGGGGTAGTAAGCAACTCATGTGTGTGAAGACCACACCTAACATTCACACGCCAACTCCCATGACGTATTGTACAAGTAGCTCTCAATGTAAACGGACAGCTTCTTTTCTTAGACCCGAAAATTCAAAGAATCATTAGACCACTTCCCTTGCTTCTCGCAACCAAAAATAATCTTATCTCTACAACCCCTTTTAACTCCAGCTTTGTTAGATCTTACAATGATAACCACAACTCCAATACGCCTCCCGACCGCGTTAGCCCACTCTTCTACATCCTCGCGTGTAGAAAATATCTACAAAATAGAAAAAATAGATAAATGTTGCGTACTTAATTAATTAAATATCTACCAAACTTTGATTAAGAAAATTAGTTTGAAAAATATACCCTCTTCGTCCAGAATGCCTCTGTAGTGTCTACCACGAAAGGAACAGTCTGCGACTATGTATGCGGGTCAATATCTATTTCAAAATACAACAATAGTTATATAGAAATTAATTAAAAAAAAAACAAATCGGATTTACGTGCCTCAAACGTAAATCCGCTTTGTATTTTTTACAAATCGGATATACCCCCACCCAGGTAAATCTGATTCATTAAAAGATATAAACGGACTTAGGTAAATCCGATTGCGCATCGGATTTAGCTAAATCCGACTAATTAAAATTTCGCTTTCTGTACTGAATTAAATGGTCAAATCGGATTTATCTGTCAGTTTGATAGATCTGATTTGACTTATACGTGTGTATTTATTAGGTAAATCCGATTACCAGATAAAGTGGTCCCCCACCAGAGAATCTTCCAAAAGTCAATTTTTGCTATTTATGTCAGGGGTATTTTTGGAATTATAATAATGTGTGGGGTAGAATGGAGTTGATGGGGGTATAAAAAAAATACCCTTGTTGGGTTGGTCATGGCCCATGGGTGCCTCTCTACCCTTACTTTGAAAGTGGACCACAAAAGGGAAAAATGAGTGCTGGACCCTATGGACCCACCATTATTCACAAACTCCATCCACCTATATATTAGCTTTGTGTTTGGGACCCTCTAATTCAATGGCAAAATGGGTATTGACATAAGACCCATTTTTTCTCAATTGGTCCCTACCTTACTTGTTTATAATTTCAATTTTTTTGCTTCTTCTATACTACCTTCTGGATGAGGGGACCTTTGTTGGTGGGGTCCTGTTACTTGCAACTTGTGGTTTAGTAGGGTGCCTCCTCACCCATGTCTTAAAAAGTTGTTTATTTTTTAGGAAAAAAATCTGATTATTTGATATTTTTTTATTGTCTTACCAACTTTTGTCTACTACTAATGTAGAGTTTCATGACAAATATTGAGTGTTACTTTTTACATTTTTTTTAAAGTTTTATTATTTAATAAGTGTTTAGTTAGGTATTTGCTAATGGTGGAAGGAACTATTCCATTGGATGAGAATGAGGTTTGCATTTCTTTGAGGTAGGGGCCCGGCCCGGGCCCATTCTTAGCTTCATTCACATGATTGTCGGTGAAATGGTGATTGGTGGGGTGGAGAGAAAGATGAATGAGGCATGATGAATGAAAATGCTCCTTCAATTATAAGATTTCAGATTGATCACAATCCAAAAAATATTAAGATTAAATCATTCTTAACTTTATTTTGGAGAATTTGTAAAATGAAGGATTTCATGAGGTATTTTGTTAAAGCTAATTATACGAAATTTTAAATATCACATTTTTTTACAATAAACACTTAGTGCATTTCATTGATGATTAAATTAGAGATACATGATAGCATAATAAAGTATTCTTGAGGACTAGCTGACAACAAAACAATGTCACCCCTGCTAAGGTGTGAGCAACATTGTTAACATTTCTCCTAGCTAGCAAACTCGACAATAGAGTTGCGACTAAAAAAAGGAAAAAGACTCTTACAAGCATTAATCCTGGTACCCAACTCAAACGCTTAAACTTGAATGCATCAACAACAAACTTAGAATCCATCTCGAAGATGACGTCATTGAAGCCCAATTCGCGAAACCAGTTAATGGCTAAATGTAACCTTCAAATATCACATAAAAGCTAAGAATTTGAAATTCCCTTTTATATTAGAAAATATAAATCTTAAAATGGTCCTATAATTTTTGTTAAATTTATCCCTAATATTTCAAAATTTGCACATGGGTCTCTATACACGAGGGGTGACAAATCTAATAAGGGTTTAATTATTATGTACCGACAATGTGTAAATATTTTACAACATCAACCAATTAAAAAGTGACAAATCATAAAAATGTTTAACTTTTATTTCATTCGTCTGGAAAGTCACATCTACTATGATTGATTAATTTCATTAAACGCGGGCAAGGCCCAAACCAATACAATCCAAAAACTGGCCAAAAGGTCCAAGTCCAACACAAACTAACAGAGTAGTAAAAGGCCGATCCAAGCCGAGGCCACTATGAGCAAACATTACATTCTAACCTGACCAGTTAACCCTGAAGTATGATTTGTTATTGGTTAGCAATGTAAAAATGTTTACACTGCTAATGCATACTTTTTTTTGTTACAAAGGCTAAAAAAGACGACCAAAAAGAAAAAACGGGCCTAAAGCCTTATAAAAACCTCACCCCGAGCATCTGCCTCTAGCAGAGGGTTAAGACTACTAAGAGAGAATCTAAAATACATAAACTATTGTCTTTTTGAGCTCCCATCTTGGCCATGAGATCTGCACAATGGTTACGTTCTCTCCAAATATGGAACAAATGGAAATCCCAATCCCTCTTGATATAGCTCCTAATGATCGCCACCTCATTACCAAACCTATGAAAGTCTTGCAAGGGAACCATGAAACCCACATATAAAACTACCAATGTGATCACGGACCAATCCGCCAACGCCAGCTCTACCAGTATTTTTCTGCACACTGCCACCTACATTTAAACAAAAGAAACCAGTACTAGGTCTATTCCAAGAAATAGTGCGAGGTTGCCTCTCAGTGGCATGACAACTGTCTCCATATGCATGCTTGATATCATTTAACAGAACTTGAGATTGAATTGCTACTGACATTGGTGTGTTTTCTTCCCCATCAAAAATATATTTGTTCCTAGTACTCCATATTTTCCACAACACACAAGAGCAAGCAAACCATTCAATTCCAGAAACTCATTCAACCAAAGGGGAGCATTATTTGATTAATGTCCTCTTACAAATGAGCACAAGGTCAAAAGCAGCCCATTGGTACCATGTCTGTATTTGATTATTCCTTTAAATGACAGGTTAATGGTGCTGCTGATTATCTTCTTTGGTCCCTTCTTGGAAGTCAGAGTCAGTGTAATAACAGACCAATATATTTGACTCTGTTCACTTAGCATTTTCCCCCTCATTCTTGGTGTGTTCTTAGTCACCCTAATGTTGTTGCTCTTGAGTGTGCATATATGCCAATTTGGTTCAAGTGTTCGACAACATGGCCTTTTTAACAAATGATGCAAAGGCCTAATTAGTTAGTTCGCTTCGTTGTATTACTACACACCCTGGTTGTATATGGGGCATAAACTAGCTTACGGGTAAAGGGCAGATGGATTATAATAAATATTATTATCTTTTTCTAAAAAGTGAAGATAAATTATTTGGTACATGCAAAAATACTTTTGCATTCATTGTTACAGAGTCATGTAGTAAGCTGATTAGCATAGAAATCCTAATAACAATACTTACATGATCCATAAGTCTAGTTTTCTTAGTTATAACATCAATAATTATCCAAAAGACATGTCTCAAACTATTATGCTCCAATGTGCCAAAAGACATGTTTCAGTTATAAAGGTGTGTGCAAATTCTCATTAAAATATACTATCTAAATTGTAGAAAGACATCAGTGGACTTAGGTTGATTCACTTACCATCCTCGGTTTGACATATAACCTGTAGTTAGTTTTTTCATGTTGGCATCTATCTAAAAAACATATTCAATATACATTTGCATGTAGGAGTAGAACAAAATCTCCCAAATAAATATCCCAATTTATACCTAGTTGTTGATAGTGGAGCTATATCCGTACAAACAAATCAGCCCCACAATTGCCTTACAGCCGCCATCTTTAGGATTGTTTGAGTAAAACAAATGACCAAGCTTCCCAGGAGGTTTCTTGCTTTACAATCATAATAGTATCAGATTTGATATTCCTTCATTCATCATTTAAATAATTTGGAACGGGGTGGCTGAATATGTGAGAGTATCTTCCCACAATTTTGGAGGGCAGTGAGCTGTTGTTTCATTTGGATTTTGTATCATGATCCTGACATGTATGTATATCGCGTTTGAGCTCCAATTACAAGCTCAACGATTTTCGCTGCAACATATATTTAAATAACAGATCAGATGTTCAATCGTCGATGTAATCTATCAAACTGAAATGATGACAAGAAACTAAGAGACTGTTTGGAAATAGCTTATGACATGCTCATAAACTATTTTCAGCTAATTTTCATAAGCTCTCAAGAATTGCTTATACATAAGCTCATATTATATATGATAAGCATTTATATTATAAGCGCTTAATTAAGCTGATTATCCAAACAGGGCCTAAGCCAGAAATAGGGTAACAAAGGAAATAGACAAATATCAAGCACACCTGTAAGAAATCCTATGATAGGTATAGGTTCCAAAACTTTCTCTGTGCTTTCAAGTTTTCGCCTGAAAAATTAGACACAACTTTTAGCATCATTTTCCAAATTAGAAGTGGCATATTGCGACATGTAAAGTGTAAAAAAGTGAAAGAAAGATAATAAAAAAAAAGAGAAAGCAAAATGTGAAATCATTGGTACCTAGTATACTTGCTGAAAAAAGGATCTCTCATTAGGTAAAGTACAAATAACATCTTCCGTCGTTTAACCTGAAGTAGAACTATTTCAGCAATAACACTTTAATGGGTTTAACATTACTAGCAAATAAGGTAGTTCTAATTTCTAAATGTCCATGATTCGATGCACAAGGTTAGTAAGCCTGATGCATCTTATATGGAATGGCTCTGAGTCTAAAGAAACACGAACCTCATCCTTTTCTGGGGCAGAAAGTTGCATCAGTTGCTGCTTTTCACCAGCCCCTGTTGTTGAAACGAGTGAAAGAATACTGTTTGCTACGCAATCAATAGTTAGTGAAAGGAACCAAGGGGTCCATGACCGTATACCGTATTTTCGAATAAATAAAACATAAAGCAGTGGTCTGGCAATAAATAAGACTTCTCCAGTCAAAAACAAAGCCCCACGGAAACCCTTTTCAGACAAAATGGTGGAAAGTGTTGGTCTCGCTACCCTCGAAGAAGCTGTAGAATGCAGCGGGCAGCAAGTATTAGTGGAATCAAACATGCATTATACTCCCTCTAGTCCTATTTATATGAAAAAATTACAGTTTTAGGTTCATTGAATAACTGATGTATCTGATCTATAATAGACCAGATATATCAGTTATTCAATGAAACTAAAAGTGCAAATTTTTCTTATAAATAGAATCAGAGGGAGTATTCTATTACAGTATGTAAGCTATTATACCACAGACTAGCGCTAAAAATTTCTTTAAAACAGATTACCAGTGGGCTCCATGATTGTGTTTTGGTGTTGAACCCTACGTAACCACACTGGATCTGACACCATCCTGGCTTTTTCTCCAAATTGACTTAAAGCAGATAGTGCTCTTCCTTCCAAATTCCATGGGTTTGAACCAGGATTATTTTTCATATAACCAGGCCCATGATGATCTTTGGGATTTATGGCTATTTGATGTTGTGAAGTAGAACTATCGGAATCTGTCGCATCATTAGATGTCTCTCCTCCATGTAGCAGCATTTTATAGCCACTCTTCCGAAACAAAGATAACCGAACCAGTACCCTGAGTTAGAGTGATTCAAGATAATAAGAAAAACGGAATGATAACTACAGATATAATGACAGACTGATGATTATATGAAAAGCGATATGCTAAATTAGTAAATTTCATTACGCTGCTTACTTGGTTGCTTCGGTAACAGCGAGGAAATTCCATTTCTTATCATCGCCATAGTAATGTTGTGCCACAACTTCAACTAATGTTTCCAAATCCTTTAATGCAGATAAGCATAATGGATAAGGAAATGAATATGGCCCAATAGAGCTTGTAGTATTTTGGTTAGGAGCAGTATCAATTATATGTTCATTGATAGCTGTTATAATTCCCAGAATTGTTGTCACTGCATGAAATCATATATCTTTTCAATATGGTACCGATTTCTTTAAAAGGAGAAAAGTAATTGAAAAACAGATAAGAAAATTGGAACTTTCAACAGGAATAGGAAGGCACGAGACTATGCCAAGCCATTGTTTTCCTAGTTAGCATTTTCAAGATCAACATGAACACATAAATGTTGATTGAAGCTTCTATTTTGTGCCATCGCAACCTTAAATACTTTCTTTCAACAGAAAAATAATTACTTGAGTGAAAGAAAGTCTTAATTACACTACTTTTTTACTCAAGAAGTAGACAAAATGTACCAAAAATTCACAAAACCTGCTTCTGGTCCAATATCTGATTCGGAGAACCGTTCTGGAAGAAGCCATGTCAATCCCTGTACACACGTTTGATCCCCAATAAGATGAAATGTGGTGTACAAATAATCATATATAACAATGTTTCAACAATGACCTTTACATATTTTGATAAACTAAACGGACAATAACAATCACAGAAAACTGAGTGCTTTGTTTTCAGATTCCCTTTTCAGTTTATATGTTTTCATTAATAATTACAAAACATTAAATTCTTAGATTTTATGAAGGCCATGGTAGATTTGATGATTGGCAGTTATTAGACACAGGAGTTATCGGTTATCTTCTACTTTCTTTTTCATTTTACCATATATCACTTCATAGTTCATATCAATAAATTCAATATGAAACCTCCTATACTATTAGGAAGCTTTCTCTCCTCTACTCTCCATTCTTTGTATCATCATTCAAGTAATTTCTCTCTGAGATCACAATGTAGCATTCAATGCAACAATAGCCAAAACTAAAACTATTAAATAACAAAATTTCATATCAGAATCCCCATTTTCCTATGATTATTGGGTTACTCCTGTACAGTTATAAACTAATAGATATTGCAACTAGCAAGTAATAAGTCATCTAACAAAAACTGACATTTGCAGATAAATTTGTAACAACAAAATAATAATGTGAAATAATTAATCCAAAACGTAAGCTTACATTAGCCAAAGATTCCAAGGAGTGAACATAGTCTTTGTTCTGCCTGACCCATCTCTTATAAGCCTCCATAACTACAAAAAATCTACAAAATTATACCCAAAAATTACGATAATAACAGACCCAACCCTCGTATACAAAATCTGCAGGTATTGGAAGCGACCCAGATGGTCAAGATGAAAACTTTGGACACAAATTGCGTGAATTGAATATGGGTTTCAATCAGAAAATTAGGGAAGCGAAGGAGAAAGAAAGGAGGAGGTGAACATTTTGATGAATTGAAGTATCTGATGCTAACCGTGTAATTTTGTACACTCTTCTATTCTAGCTCATGCACCGTCGATGTGGGGGGTTTGACATCTGAAACAATCGACGGTTAAGATCCGGATCTTACATTTTTTTTTTGTATTATAATAATGGGGTCAAAGCCCCAATTCGGATCTCACTTTTTTGATGGCATCAAAAATATATTGCGGATGCTTATCTTAGTCCCCCTTACTCACCAAATACTCCTAAATCTTGCAAAATCTCAAAAATAGTCTTAATGAATAAAAATATTCAAAGAGCGCCCATATTATTTTCGAGATTTTCACGGGTTCGGCGCCCCTACACCGAACATTGTACGGTTTCCTGGTGTCGTGGCATATGTCTTGTGACACCTCTCCACAAGTTGAAATGAACAAAGGTCCGGCGTTAGGCTACCGAACCAGTTCGGCTTATTTCTGTCGAACGCTCCCTCAACTCAGGTTCGGTTGGCTAGTGTCGTACTTGTTAACAGTTATAAATACCTGCATATTTTTTTGTTGGGGATAACTGCTCTGATACCACTGTTGGGAAAACCTCACACGTCAACGGATTAACCCACACGCCCATGGATCTTAGAGGGAACACAGATAAAAACACCGCAAGAACAAGGGAAAGAAGAACACAAATCATTTACATGGTTCGGCACCTCTTGCCTATGTCGACGGGAACATATCACCATAATTCATTCATCATCTCAAACATGATTACAATAATTTGTAACCCAACCCAAGTTGTGTATCAGCCTACAATACTCTTCTCACTCTAAGAGTTACAATAATTGATAACACTCACATCATACATAAGTGATCACCAACACTTTCATCTCTCTAGGACATGGTTGGAGACCCTTCAACTCTACATGATCACCTAAGGAGGAATACTCCACCTCTCCAAATGGGGATCTCTCACCTCTCTATATGATCACCCAAAGGGTATGCCTCACCTCTCCAATGGGGATGTCTTCACTCTTCACAAGTCTCTCTATTTATAGGAGAGAGCATGACTTCCATGCATGCATAAGACTTAGTGGACATTTATTGTCTCACCTTTCTAAGGAGCTCCACTTCTTGATTTTTCTTCAACATTCTAGATACACCTCTTCATCTTTTCAAAGGTGTCTCTTGAACTTTCTCCACTATTAATATTAATTCTTGGAAATTCTCATTGACTTTCTCAACATTTTTAAACAGAAATGTTGAATGTACGAGTAGTTTAAAATAAAGTTAAACGGGTATATTAATTAAGTTTGAAATACAGGCATCTGGTATCTATGTCTAAAAGTTACAACAAACCAAATCGGTTGAACAAGTCTGAAAAGTTACAAACAACAAAATCCTAACAAAGTAAACTATTGTATCTACTGCCCGCCGCCTCGCCTATATGCCTTCTCTGATAGACACAACCAATAAAAGCTTTCATCCGGTCAAGTATGCCCCAAGCACGCGTCCCACGGGGAATATTTCCATGCAGCACAGTCTCCATCTCCCCCACCAATTCGTGTAGCCCGGGTATTACCTGTGACACAAAAAAATGTTAAAATAAGGTCACGTATAATAAAATAACAAATGAAAACATGTAAAACACATATCTGTCTAGTATCAGATTCATCCAACATCTGGTAATTCTCCGGCTTTAGGAATGGGTGTGAGACCCTCCTAAACCAATCAAAGTACCTGAGGACGGTGTCTCGGTCACCCGGCGTGATAAGCGACCCGCGCTGGATAACATGCTAGGGGAACTCCATCCACATCCGGCCAACATCCTCTAAGGTAACGGTCGACCGAGTAGAAGAATAATTTGGGGTTCTGGGATCCCCTATACATAACAAAACTGCCTGACAACACGATCAGGCAGATACGGCATCATGCACCCAGCATGACGTATAAACCCTCTGAACAGGGACAGCGGCTCGAAGGGTATGACAGCTTTGTGAGCTGCGTATGGCTGCCAAGCGTGACCGTCATCTCACCAATATGTAGGTGGAATGTAGAAGTGCCTGGCTGCCACCGCTCTATAAAGGAATTTAATAGGCCACCAAGGATAGTTGGATACCCTAACTCCCTAAGAGGGTATAGTCCAGATGCCACCACAAACTCTATAATGCGTGGATGGGGGTCTATCTTCGGGTTGCTCTTCCCGTGTGAAATTATTTTAAGCGCCTTACGATCCTGCATTGGCAAATGGTTTCCATTATTAAATCATTATAAAAAAGTAATAATAAATTTTACAAAATTTATGGTAGGAAACTTACCGTGCCATCCCATATGGATTTAGCAAAGTGAGACCCAACTCGGCAAGACCGACCTGTCCTCTGGGCCACCCGGAAAAGGGAATGTAGGGGCAGCTAATGTGGATGTGGAAGGAACATCAACGGGAGCAGCCCAAGTAAGATCACCGGCTGGATGAGCAGCATCATGCTCAATGTCCCGTCCAATGTTAGTATCAGACTCTACTACCCCGTGGTTGGGTCTGACTTCGGCTCTAGCATTCTCCTTCCTTTTACGGTTTGAAGCAGTAGGAGGTAGCCTCCTTGCACGGGGATCAGGCTGGTCAAGGACTGTGACTGTGAACGCCCACCTCGGGTCTTCGCCATACCTAAACAAGGCAAAAGAAACAGCTTAAAACCAGCAAACAACAGCAGAATGATCACACTGGTTCGGCACGCACCAACCGTATCGGTTCGGTGGTGGTGTGTCAGACCTTTCTTTTTCAGTTTTTTAAAACATAATGTACGACAAACTCTCAACGGACAAGTTCGGTGTGTCTTTGTCGGACTTTCATTTTTCAGATTTTAAAAAAGACAATGTACGACATGCGTTCAACGGACTCGTTCGGTTGCTCTTTGCCGGACGTTGTAAACTCAATTTTTTTAAAAACAGTTCGACACGATTCTACTGAACCAAGGTAATATGCAGAAGAAAGAAAAAAAAGAACGCGGGGGCATGAACTGAAAAAGGAAATATAATGCACATACCTGAAACACAGTGGGAGTGATTTTGAGCAATGGAGAGTGAGAGAGTGAGTGAGAAAGCGATGGAGAGTGAGAGAGTGAGTGAGAAAGCGATGGAGAGTGAGACAGGTTAGGGTTCGGTGAGTGAGTGAGAGAGAGGGGGTGTGAAGGGGTTAGGGAGGGAGTGTGTGAGATGAAGTGGTTTTGGGTGGGGGTATTTTTGAGATTTTTGAGGTTAGGGGGGTGTGATGAGTAAGGGGGGTAGTGACAAAAGCATGGGCCTTATATATGCTGATTTTTTTTACAACAAACAACTAATTCATTTGAGGGCCATACTTCCTACAACCCCCTACTCACTAGACACCCCCAACCCCCCCCCCCCCAATATCCCCAAAATACCCCTGCTTCATTAAACCCATTTTTCACACTCTCCCTCTCTCACACACCCACACCCCTTTTTCCAAACCCATCTCCATCGAACCCTTCTTCTCCCTCTATCACAATCTCCCTCTCGCACTCTTCTCCCTCTTCATTCGCCTAGCTCCCTGACTCTCTCACTCGGTCACACAATCACTCAAGTATGCTACTCTCACTCTCATTTGATAGACTTTGATTTCTATAGGTTTTGGTCCTTTAAAGTCTCACATATGACTAAATGCACCCCCTTTATATTTGTTTCACAACTCACGCTATTTTCAATTCTTCCACTCATCAAAATTATTTTCTCATGAATGAATGATAAAAAAATATAAACACACAAAAAATTTCAATCCAAGAACTACGTAGCTTTTGATTCTCTACCCGGAGATACGTAGGAACAGAGGGAGCGCCACCTTTGTCAAGTGCAAAAATAAAAAATCTTTTTCCAGTCTTTTTTTAATCACTTACTTCTTATTTCTCAATAAAATCACAAAAATAAATTACTTTTTATAAAATCCTTCATCTCTCTAATTTTTATTTTCTTAATTTGTTATAAAAGAGGGCAAAATAAATATTTTCTAAAATTAACATTGTATTGTAATTATTTAAAACGTAACATTATTTAAGAAGGATGTTGTGGGGTGCTAATACCTTCCCCACTGTACCGACCGAAAAATCCGAAGGATCTCTCGCGTTGAATGAAGTCGCCATCAATGTTTAATTATCAGAGAAAACACTGAAAAATCCCTTTGAAAACGAAAATGGTCTTGGAAACCAGATTTTGGGTTCGGGAGTCGATTATGCGTGGGGAAGTTATTAGCACCCCACAGCCTCCTTCTTAAATAATGTTAAAACTAAGGAGTGTCAAAATAAACCCGCGTACACGATGACGAGTGATACGCGTGCACAAAAAATAAAAGGTACGCACGAATAACACGCGTATGCGGTTAGAATAACATGCGTACACAAAGGTGCAAGATCGTTAAAACTAACTCGTGTACACTACTAAAAATAATGCGTGTGCACAACAAAACATATTTTTGGGATTTTCTTATGAAGAAAAATACTGATAAAAACTAGGTTTTCACAACACCAAAAATTTGGTATTGTTTTCTTTTTATTTGAAAGAGCCAGACAAAATTGGGGTACAACAGCTGCCCCTCTTTATTTATATTCCGTAGAAAATCCGAAGGATTTTCATCGTGGGAATAGAAATAAAGATAAGACGGACGCTAATTTTGTCTTTTTATGGGAAAGTTGGGGGTTTTGAGAATTTACAAGTATGGTTACACTTGGCATATTAATGAGAAAGCTATAAAGAAGGATCACTGGGGATCTGAAGGAGCACTAGGGCTCTGAAGGACCACGGAGGGTCTGAAGGATCGATGCTTTGAAGAGTTTGGCATAATGATCTGAAGGTCTAATTCGCAGTCGATGCTTGGCGCATTTGATTTGAATTAAACTGAAGGACCGATGGGTCTGAAGGGCTGCCTGGGCCTGATGGACCAATATGGTCTGATGGACTGCAACTAGCTATTGTACTAATAAAACAGTCTGAGGGTGACCTACGTCGATGCGGCCGTGAGGGTCAAGATCAGATCTAGAACTGATATGTTGACCACGAAGGATGTCCACTTTGTCTTAGGCAGACACGGCTAATCTAAAGGACCTCTGGGGGTCTGAAGGATCCGCCGCGCTCAGTGGCGACGTTAAGAACTGAAGGTAGAGTTCGAAGCCATCGTTTTGGCGTGTTAATTCGAACTGAACTGAAGGACCAAACTGGTCTGAAGGATCTATGCTAGACTCTGTGCTAACACTGCGATCTGGTGTTTGATATAAGATTCAACGCTGGTCGCATTGACTTAAGAAGTGGAAGTGATATGGATCGACACTTGAAGTCGATTAGAGAGCAACAGATCATATGCATGTAATGAGTGACTTTTTCTCTTATTTGCCTTTTTTGCTTTTTTTTTGTGCTCTTTTCTTGGTGCATGATAAATGTATGAAATGCGAATGATGCAAATGTAATGCTTTGATGCAACTGCCATGGTAGGTGCTTGTTTGCATGGTGGAATAAAATGTATGGTATGATTTATTGATGATGTGTTTTTGCGGTTTTTGAGATGAGAAAAAGATTTTTTTATGCGAGAAATTTAGAAGTGGATGCTTTGGAATCATCACTTATTGGATGCATGGTTGTATGGCGGGATGATTTATGCTATGATTTGATTGATGATGCAGAAAGATTTTTGTAATGATGAGAAATGAGGCTTTTGATCCAAGAGGCATGGAAGTGAATATTTTGCAATTATCGTTCCTTGGAAAAAAATTGGATTTTATTTGAATTCAAGCTTTGTCAATCTCAAGGTTGTTATTTACAGTCACTGATGTGCAACCGTACTTGACTGTATTTACAGACTCGTTCACGTTGTTCTTCCCTTACGGTGTCCCATGATTGATTGAATTTTAGGTCCACAAAGTTAACAGAGTGAGTGTTCAACGTCACATTATTAACGTGTGTTCTCTCTCTTTGAAGCATTGTTTAGTAGACATGTAGAGCAGGTGCAAATACGGATGACTGAATCAGTTGACTTGGTAAGATAGATATGACACGTGATGGGATGAATGGTAGGTTTTCCCCAAAGTCATGAAAGGTAGGTTTTTCCCAGCTCAAGAAATGTGGAACTGCCCCGATTTAGACTACCAGTGAAGGTTATCGAATAGTCTGCCCCTGTATAGTGATGACAACAGCAAGGGGTGTAGAGGAAACAATTAGTTGGGAATACCTTGACTTTGGAATGAAGGGTGGCAAACAAGGGATTTTATCTCAACCCATGACGTTTGGTGTTGTCCCAATCTTGACAAGAACAAGTTTGCCCTGACTAGAGTTGGAGAAAGGCGGCATTTAGGATGGTGGGTTTAGAAATTTCCCCGGTATGGTCTTATGGATGACAAGGGGATGAGATGGGTGTAGGGTGAATTTCCCTACTTTTAGGTGGAGTGAATGGCGACGGGATTGCCCCACTTTGGAATAGTTATTTCAAATGGTTGCCTTTAGTGGGGTTGTAAAGGTGACTGAGTTAGGGTCATGGGTTTTTGGAATGGATTGGATGTGGTATACGAATGGGATGGACGTTAGACAATTTCCCTGGGTTCAATAAGAATGAAAGGTGAATGGACTGCCCCACTTTGAGATCTAGGTGATGGTCCTAGTATAAACTTTTGGTTTTCTTAAGATGACTCCCACGGACTATGGTAGTCATGAGATTTTGGTATAATGAAAATTTCCACTTGGTGATCACTAAACCTTGTCTCGATATCAGTGCGACTCGAATGAATCTTGGAGTGCAAGCCTTTTGAGTTTTCTCTTTTTCTCCTTTTTTTTTCTTCTTTTCTTTTTGATTGATTTATTTTTTTCGAACAAATATATTGTAAGTAAATAAACTTATTGTCTCAAAATTAAATATTTGAGAAAACGAAAGCAATCAGCCATTTATCAGAATGGACTGTGTTAGGGTTGTAACGTGGCCAATGGTTAGGGGTTTATGAAAGAAGGGTTTGTAATGTGGTCAATGGTTATGGGTAATGTGGTCAATGGTTATGAGCTTGTGGAGTATAGGCTCAAATGGGCTCGGAGAGGTGTTTGATGGTTTATTGACACAATGACCTTTTAAAAGACAAGTAGGTTTAGAGAAGTGTTTGAGGTCAATTTGTCAGGGTTTTATGAAAGAAAGGATAATAGGGCCCAAAGAGGTATTTGAGGGTTTATTCAACCAATGATATCTTACGTGTTTGATAGTTTTATGTATCAGCTCACAATTTCTACTGTTTTTGCTTCTTCTTTTTTCCAGGATTTTTCAATCCTCTTTTTTTTTTGAATTTCACTTTTTTTTATCTTTCTTTTTTTTTGTTAGGGCGGGCTGGTAAAAGTGATACACCATTTTTGATATGAAATTGATTATTGTTTAAGGTGATTGGATTTTTTTTGGGTTTTTCTGGCTCGAGGATATAGAAGGTTATTTCTCTTTTTTTTGGATGCCTTTTTTGAGGATATAGAAGGCTGGCCAAACATCATTTCAAATCATGATTGCCTATTTTCTCAAAAATTTAACTCAAGGACAAAAATTTATTTATTTTTATATATCAGCTCTTTTCCTTTATTTCTTTTTATATGCCTTAATTTTTGCTTAGGCTGCTCTTACGAGTTTTCAACCTAACAGGCTCTTTTTTTTAAAGGACTTGCACCAAGGGAATACATTGTTGACAAGATATCTAGTGATCACAAATTTGCCCCAACATGAGGGCCTAAAGTATTAGTTTGTGGAATTTCATCATTGGGACAAACCAAATAGTTAACTGAGTACATGTGTGGAGAGTATGCACCTTATGGGATGGCCGGGGTGGGTATTGCCATGAACAAAAAGATCATGATAGGATGGAAAAATGTGGATACTAACTGACTCAAACAAGAGTAAATGCACGTTGCGTCCAAATTCACTATACGAATGCTTCACAGAGAGTTAACATAGTTAGCGACATGATAGAAGAAATTTTTAATAACACATTGGTTAACAAAATGGACCATTTTGATCATTTATCATGGGACTGATGAGATGCATTTTGCTGATAAAAATTTGTGAACGAGTTGCAAAAATTTTGAAAATTGAGTGTCTCGAAAACACCTTGAGTTTGCAACTGAGCTTGACTTTGTTTTGTACAGCTAAAACTTTTCCAAAGAAAAATAATCAATTTCGTTCCATCTCTCATCCATTTTTTGAAGAAGTAATGCTCGTGTTTTTTTTATGTATGGATGAACACATGATCATGTATATGCGTGATGGAAATGCAAATGCATGAAACACGTGAATGCACGATCCTTTGGAAATAAACCAACTATTCTAAATGATCTTTGAAGGCAATGCAACCTGTGGAGGATGCAAAGTTACAAATTCTCATTTTTATTGGATGCTCAATGATGCATGAAAAGAGTGATGATATATTTTTTTTTGTTTTAGAACATGATGATGGATATGTACGATGAAAATGCAAATGTATGAAATGCATGGAGGAGCTGATCACTTGAAAAGACCAACGATTTTATTCCTATTATGAATGCATGATGATTTTTTCTAGTTAAAAGATTAACTATACTCATGCAACGAGGATAAATAAATTACATGCCCCTTGTGTCCTAATGCATGAATGAACATATGGTGATAGATATGCATGTTGAAAATGCAGATGCAAATGCATGAAATGCGCGCATGAATGATCACTTGAAAAGACCAGTTATTCTAAATAATTTTTTTGGGGAGGCAATGCAGCACGTGACTGATGTAAAACCTTATTTATGTATCAGAATGAAATGCTAACAAAAAACACGTATCTTTGAATGATGCAAAAATAATAATTTTTGAAATAATGCATGCTGAAATGGTGAATGAAATGATGTATGGATGATTGATGAAACAACAGTTTTTTTTATTAGGATGACTGAAATGATGTATGAATGTTATGTTTTTTTTACATGCATTTCATGATGTTGCAAATGATGAAATGCCTGCATTATTTGATGATGTTTTTTTTTGTGAATGATTTATGAATGAATGACGGTGCATGCTAAATGAGATGCTAATATTATATGGCTAAAAACTGTTTTTTTTGTGCGAGGAAATAAAATGTATGATACTCGCAGTGATTTTTTTTATGCATGGAATGCAATGGGAAGGAAATGTATGTGTTTGTTTGAATGCAAAGGGATGAAGCTCATTTGCGTCTCAGAAGGGTTCCTTTGAGGAAAGATCTTAGCCTTTTTCTATGGACCTTTCAAAGGGTAGCTCTACAACGTCCTAAAAAGGTTCCTAGAGCCAACGACTTCAGTTAAGAACGCTAATCGCGACAATAGGCAAGCTATTAGAAGTGATAGCATTCTCAAAAGGGACCAAACTCTAGGTGAGACTTTCGTGACCACCCAACAGGGCGTACATTCAGTAGGCCATCACTACCCAGTCTCGTTCTAACTTAGGTTATGTGTAAATGTGAAGTGTGTGTAGGAGCAGAATGCCAAGTATACCCCCAAGCTGCAAAACAAACAACACATATGCAAAAGAAATATAGTATTCTATCCTAAGGTTCACATATCATATAAAATATAACATGCAACGAGAATAAAAAATGAAAGGGAAATAAATAACAAAAAAGTTAAAGGTTTGGCACAACTAACCAGGTTAGGCTTGATTCTCTTAATAGTTCCCCAGTGAAGTCGCCAGTTGTAGCGACCGAAAAATCTGGAGGATCTCTCGCGTTGAATGAAGTCGCCATCAATGTTTAATTATCAGGGAAAACACTGAAAAATCCCTTTGAAAACGAAAATGGTCTTGGAAACCAGATTTTGGGTTCAGGAGTCGATTATGCGTGGGGAAGGTATTAGCACCCCACAGCATCCTTTCGAAAAAGGTTACCTCTAATTAAATGTGCCAAAACTATATTAACTTTGAAAATATTTATTTCCCTTTTATTATGAAAACGAATGAAGAGACTTAATAAAAATGTTTGTTTTTTGTGCTTGACGGGAGTGTGCCCCTGCTCCTACGTATCTCCAGGTGCGATGGAGAAATCAAAGCTACGTAGTTCTTGATAGAAAACAATTGGATTTGTTTGGGTTTTTTATTTAGGGGTTTTAGGACTTGCGATCTTAGTTGAAGGACCACTAGGGGTCTGAAGGAGCGCTGGGGCTCTGAAGAACCACTGAGGGTCTAAAGGAGCGCTGGTGCTCTGAAGGATCACGATTCATTTGTCCTAAAACGACGACTAACCCGGCCGTACGACCGACTTAATCCCTTGTTTTTGAAAATAAGATTTTTATGTATTTTTGGAGGAAAAACGGTTTGCGTAGAAAATGATTTGATTGAATAGGTATTTTAGGATTCTTGAGCCGTACGACCCATTTACCCTAAAGCGATGACTAGACCGGCCGTTACGATCGACTTAATCCCCTATGTTGAAGATTTGTGATTTTTTAAGAAAACAGAGTGAAAATGTTTATTTTAGCGCTTACAGGGGCATGACCCTGCTCCTACGTATCTCCGGATGGAGAATCAAAGGCTACGTAGTTCTAGGTAGAAAAAGGTTTGTGTGAAAAAGAGTTGGACTCGCTGGTTTGTAAAATGTGAGAGGATGAGTTGGACTCATCAGTTTGTAAAGATGGTGGAGATGAGTTGGACTCATTGTTTAGTGAACGAAATTGTTTGTTTTGTAGAAAAATATGGAAAAGGGGCGTATTTGTAAAAAAGGGGTTCATAAAGCATCAGGGGGTTGTATTTTGGAAAGGGGGTGCGAATAGTAAGACCAATTCATTTTTGTGAACTGGGCTGTGTTTAAAAAGATGGACTTGTTGTCAAAAAAGGATGAGCTTTCTGTCAAAAAAGATGGCTACGAGTTGGGCTTGTACCTGGTGCTATATGATTAAAACATGGGAGGTGTAAGAATAAATCTGATTTGAAAAACAAAAAAAGGAAACAGGAGGCCCAATACACTATAAGCAATAAACCTAAAACTAAAGACCTAAAAATCCCTTTCTCCTCTAACTCAAATGCGCCGCTGCCTTCTTACTGGGGGAGAGAGAGAGAGAACAGAATTTTGAAGAGAGAGAAGGAGCGGAAACGAGTGAGAGAGAGATGGGGCGCGACGGAGAGAGAGCCTGAGGGAAGGAGAACGACGGTGTGGGTTTGAGGGTGGTGCACGATGGGGTTATATGGTGGTGAGAGAGAGAGAGAGGAACGACGGTTCATGGTGACAGTGGTGGTTGTGACGACGACCACGCTCGCTGTGGGGACGAACACCGTGACAGTGTTGACAGCGACAGTGGTGAAACGAGAAGATGGAGGCGCCTTTGATGGTTCACGGCCAACGGCCACCGTGTACGGTGGCCGGAATCTGTGAGTGAGCATAAACTCTTTTTTTGCTTCCTTTTTCAGTTTCAACCTCTTCTCTTTTTCTAAATCTGACTCTATTTTGCTACTGTTTGTTATTCTAGTTTAGATCAAGGACGGTGGTGGTGATGGCCGAAGGACGAAACAGAGGGAGATAGAGGAGGAGGTGCGAACGGTTGTACGACGGTGTTGGGGGGTACGGTGGTAGAGATGGTAAGGGTATTTGGCGGCTGTTTTGATGGCTATTACGATGGTGGTTTGCGAATGGAGAGAGCGACAGTGGTTGGTGACCACCATACGGTGGACGGAATTCGAACTCCCTCTTGGTTCTTTCTTTTTGGTTTCCCAATTTGTTGTTTTTGATCTCTGTATTGTTTTTGACTACGGATCCCCTTTTATTTTTCAGCCTGCCCTTTTCTTATTGAGATCAAGTCTATTTATAGGTCAAAAAAAATACTTTACAACTTGCTTGCAAAACTTGTTTATGAAGAGAAAAGAAAAAGCAAGTTGGGAGACAGATGTGATATTAATTTGTAGAAGAGCAGGAATATGGTGTAGTAGGATAATGAAGATAATAGTTTCTAGTTTCCTTTTCTCCTCTTTTATAGCTAGAAAGCGTGGGCTATATATAGCCATAGAAGTAGTCTTACTCAAAGAGGTTTTGTAAAGTTAATTTGCAAGTGGTAAAAGAAGATATGAATGCAAAGCAAGCGGATGGCTGAGGGCAAGTAGGAGATGGAGTGTAGAACAGAGGCGTATGGGCAGTGACGGAGCTTGCTTGAAATATTGAGGGGTACGGTAACTACTAACTAAAATATTACCAATTAAGAAGTCCAAACACATAATACAACTTAATATAAAAAAGAGAAATGTAAATGTAACCAAAAAAAATCTTAATATAAATAAGAAAAATATAAAGAGATGACGTTGTTACTCCCGGTGGTTCGAATAATGATTCACTTAAAGTTTGACCAAAATTTTCAACTGTTTCCATGCATTATACTTTATTTACTATATATTAATATATTTGGGGATACAAGGAAATATTTGGCAATGAAACGGCTAGAGTAAGGAAGGAATCCCTGTCCAAAATCAATGGAATACACTGAGGGTAATATCCTTTCATCTTCATTGTGCATTCGGTCGGTGACGGATTTGCACTGAGGAAATCGGTGGAGGATGCAGTGGTGTGGTATCTGGGAAAAAAAATTCTATGTTTTGATGGGTAGCATAGCACCTCTCTGCTCCCATGAAGCTCCGTCCCTGCGTATGGGGCTGAGCAGGTTTAGGAGTGGAGTATTAAACAATTGGACTAGCAATATAATAAGTTGAAGTAATAATATAATAGACCGTGGTGATGAGAGTAATTTAAAATAAAAGGAAAAGGGGAACAGATGGAGATGGTGGTGAATTAAAATAAAAGGGAAAGGGGAAAAAGATATGGGGTATGGTAATGAAATAATAAAAAAAAGAGGGGGTGTTATTATAATTAACGTTAAATAAGGAGTGTCAAAATAAACCCGCGTACACGATGACGAGTGATACGCGTGCACAAAAAATAAAAGGTACGCACGAATAACACGCGTATGCGGTTAGAATAACATGCGTACACAAAGGTGCAAGATCGTTAAAACTAACTCATGTACACTACTAAAAATAATGCGTGTGCACAACAAAACATATTTTTGGGATTTTCTTATGAAGAAAAATACTGATAAAAACTAGGTTTTCACAACACCAAAAATTTGGTATTGTTTTCTTTTTATTTGAAAGAGCCAGACAAAATTAGGGTACAACACCCACACATAAATGACTCCCGAATAATCTAATATAAAAAAAATCTGCATATTCTAATCTTAATAATGGAGTAAAAATCAGAATAAAGAAAATGAAATCTAATATAAAATATGCCCCCGTTGCTGCTCCCGTTGCCGCTCCCGTTGTCACTTGCGTTGCCGCTCTCGTTGTCGCTCCCGTTGCTGCTCTCGTTGTCGCTCGCATTGCCGCTCCTTGTTGCCGTTCCCGTTGCCATTTGTTTGTAATTTTTTCCTAGATCATTAATATCAATTTAATCATTTTAAAATAAATTATGAAATTATTGAAAAAAGTTATTTTGAAATTTTGATAGTCGTTAAATTTATTTTTGTCAATTGTTAGTGGTTAAATTTGTTAGTTTTAGTAGTATTAGTAGATTATAGTAAATAGAAAATTCTTGATCTTTTAATATTAATTTAATCATTTTAATTAAAGTATTAAATTATTAAAAAATGATTGTCGAAATTTTGATAGTGGTTAATTTTTTTTGACAATTGGTAGTGGCTAAATTGACTGGTTTTAATAGTTTTAGTATATTATAGTAAATAATAAATTCAAGATAATTTAATATTAATTTAATCAGTTTAATTAAATTATTAAACTATTAAAAGAAAAATTTATTTGCAATTTTTGATGATGGTTTAATTTGTTTTGACAATTGTTCGTGGTTAAATTGATTGGTTTTAGTATTTTCAGTAGATTATAGTTTGATTCTATCCGTTTTTTTTTTTATTTTGTCTGTGTCACCCTGTCTCTCTCTCTCTCTCTCTCTGCGCGTCAATCCCTCTCTCTGCGCGTGTCAGGCTTGTTTTTTTTCTGTGTGTCAGTCACTCTCTGCCCGCGTCTGTCCACCTTTTTTTCCTGCGCGGGTTAGTCCACCATTTTTTTTTGCGCGCGTCAGTTCTTGTCTCTCAAAAAAGGTTGTCCCTTTTTTGTCATTTAGCTGCAAAATGACTTATTTTCCCATAAAAATGGATACGTGGCATCTTAGTAGAATGACTAAAATTGTCATTTTACTAACCTTCTCTTTATTATATTTTTTTGGGTCTAGGGGTCTTTGATCCCCTCCGGTGTCCAGGGTAAAGGGGCCCTGGATAATCCGGAGTTCGACTGGGAGGTAAGTAAAGCCTGACTCCAATTTGTTCCATCGCCGGGGATCGAACCTGGGTCCTAGCCGAGTCCGCCCTTTAAGATGGAGTGCATTAACCAGTTGCACCCAAGCTTGGAGTTCTTCTCTTTATTATATATATATATATATATATATATATATATATATATATATATATATATATATATATATTAGTATTTGATTTGACATTTGATATATTTTTTTCGATAAGCAATGATTTATTGATCAGAGCATTAGGAATGATCAAAACCACAAATGCAAAAGGAAACCAGAAATTGTTTATATAAGTAAGAGCATTGTTCCACCATAGTGGCAGAGACAAGCTAGAATCTCTTCCCACCCCAAAAATAAACCAACACCAAGACAAGTACTTGATATGCGCCACAACCGAATCAATCTTGGCTTATTTTCCTCTAAAATAAACTCCATTCCGGGCTAACCAGAGAGACACCAACAAGTTGTCAACTAGAGTAAATACCACACCTTCTTAGCTTTGTTTCCTCTACAATAGTTGCCAAACAGAGTAAAGTGTTGAGATAAGTTATAGGAACCAGGTAGCTTGATATCGAGCCAGCACCCAACCTCACTCCACACCTTGTGAGAAAAATCACAATCTAGAATTAGATGCTGGACTTCCTCTCTGAAGTTGTTACAAAACACACAGGTCGCTCCTTCCTCCGTATGGATGATATGTTGTCGCACCAATAAGTCACCGAACGATAATGAATTAGTAAGTAATGATATTTGATTAGTATATGATTTCATTTGATCGTATTTGTTTTGATGTCGTTTTAAGGTTATTTGCACATATCAATAAGACTAATAAATTTTGTTACTTTTGTTGAAACTATTTATCTTTTTCCTAGACTACCCTTAACTATTTATTATTTTATTCTACATATTTCTCTCGCTGCCATAAATAGTCAAAGGTATTATTAGTAATACAAATACAATAGTTACTGTTGGTTGAACTTTGAAAAGTACAAGTAAAATGAAACATGTATATTAAAAAAGAGGTTGTAATGAATTACTTTTTCCTAGACTACCCTTCAATTTTATTATTTACTGTACCTAAGTACTCTTTCTTTTATACTTCTTTATTATTATTTGATCAAAAAATACATATTTATTATTATTATTATTATTATTATTATTATTATTATTATTATTATTATTATTATTTTGGGGAAATTATTTATTATTATTATTATTATTATATTACAAAAGAAAGGCAGTAAGATTCGAATTGAATTTGCCATGTACTTTTTTTACATAAACACTAGCGGCGATGTGCTTATTGGATCTTTGGAGTGAAGCCCAGTTGGACTGCGCTAACCCAGCCCGAAACACACAATAAGATACTACTAAGTAAGTATCTACTGTAGCGCAATAGCAAAAGCGAAAGACGGGCACAGGAGTGCCTGTCTTCCACTAGTCTTTTTTTGTTACTGTGATATTGGTCGGCTTCACCAAAAACTTACACAGTCCTAGGGTATCAAGTATGTGTTTTTTGAGCGATGGTACTCAAAAAATGACAACATATGCATATGGAATGACCACAAAGTAAAATGTAAATAGCATTTTGTTGGTGTATGGAACTTACATGTGCCTAGAATTACATGTGTGGGGCTTGGCCGAACCTAGATACTAAGGTAGTCATAGTTTTTAGTGTAACGGTTTTTTAATTTAACTCTATAGGCTTTGGAGTTTGGAGAATGTTTCATAAAATATATAAACCAAATGAAAATAAAGTTAACACCTGAAGTATTGTTTTCTACAAATATTATGTTCTATTATCTTCAATCATGGCTTTACTCTTTGGCGGCAAGTGTTTTCCGCTAGTGGGAATAAAGAAAAGAGGATGAATCCGTAAGGCCTAACTCAACTGGCAAATGCCAATAGTCACCAATAGTCAATCACACAAAGCAATTCACCATTCCAAATTCCAATGGCTACTTCTTCCATCATTGAGTTAACTTCCTTCATTGAGTTAACTGTTGTGGTGTGGCCAATGTACCTCCCACAAATCAATACATGGGAAGTTAACTGTTGTGGTGTTGCCAATGTACTTCTTCCTTCATTGAGTTAACTTCCTTCATTGAATTTAATTAATTTAGAAAATTAATATTGTTAATTCTAAATTAATTATAAATATTATTGTGAAAAAAAAATTATCTGCTATATTAAAATATTGAACTAACTGTATTTATTTAATTAGTAGCGCATTACAAAAAAGTGATAAAAATTGACTATTCTTTAAAGGTTACGCCTTTTGCCAACTGGCAAACAAATCCTAGAAGAAGTTAAAAGCAATGTTCTAAATTGAATGCAAACTTCACTTAGAGTTGTGGTCTCAACAGTGTTCCCGTACACCATGACTCAGCGTCAGCGTCGAGTCGTTTCAGCATTTCGTGATTTCCCCACAAGTTGTGGTCCTTCCTCTTCCAAACGCACTGTTGTTGCAGAAGCAGAAGGAAGCATTTCAACAAATGCCAACAACAGCAATAATAAGAATTCACAGCTTTGTAGTAGAGATTTCCCTCTTTGTGGTTCACTCAACAACAATGTCGTTGCAGCTTCAGTCAACAAAGACTTGCGTCAACATGGAGGGTAAGGAGCAAGAAGTCATTCGTATTGTTTATCGCTACCCATCTAAGTAGTTTGTATTATGTTTTCGTCTCGTTTCGTTTTGTATTTTCTAATGGTGTATTTCTGGGAACTGTGTTGTTTATTTAAGTATTTCTTCTATAGCGTAAATTAATTACCAAAATAACACTGTTTTTAGATTAATTTAAATAAGTTTAATTTAAATTATTTATTCAAATTAATGAATAATTTAAATAAGTTTAATTTAATTAATTTATTTAATTTAGAAAATTAATATTTATAATTCTAAATTAATTATAAATATTATGGTGAAAAAAAAATTCTAAATTAATTTTAACAGTGTCGGCAAGATCTCGTGCGTCCAAAAGTCTCGGCAACATCAAGACCATTGAAAAAAACACCAAAAGTGGGGAAACATGAGCCGTTTATTAGTGTTGGCAAGATTTTGACCATTTATTAGTGTCGGCAAGATCATGACCGTTTATTAGTGTCGGCAAGATCCTGACCATTTATTAGTGTCGGCAAGATCCTGACCGTTTATTAGTGTCGGCAAGATCTGACCGTTTATTAGTGTCGGCAAGATCTTGACCGTTTATTAGTGTCGGCAAGAACTTAGTTTTTTACTATGTTTTAACCACTTTTTACCGCGAGTGATGGATCAAAGAGAAAGGGGTAGTCGCACCAAGAGATGCGGTATTTGTAGAAATGAGGGTCACAACAAAAATAACTGTCAATTTCTATCAGTTTTTTATAATGTGCTACTAATTAAATAAATACAGTTAGTTTCATATTTCAATATAGCCGATGATTTTTTTTTCACAATAATATTTATAATTAATTTAGAATTAATAATATTAATTTTCTAAATTAATTAAATTAAATTTATTAAAATTAATATAGAAGAAAAATAAAAATAAAAAAACACAGTTCAGAAGTCACCCTGGGGAGGCGACTTCTGAACTGAAAAAGCAAAAAATTTTGCAAAATCCAGTTCAGAAGTCGTTTCCTGTGGGGGCGCCTGAATTTTGGATGTATGCTAGTTTGGTAAATAATATAAAAAAAGTGCTATTTTAGTAAATAATTTTTTTTGGCTAGAGTCGTTTTTTTGCCTCATAAATAAGCGAGATTGATAGAGAAATGATGGAAGATGGATTTGAAGAGAGAAGAAAGGAAACTATGCGGATGTTACAGTAAGGGTTTCAACTTTCCCTTCTCCAAGCAATGTCTACCGGAAGGGCATTTCTGTCCAAAAAAATAGGACACCAAAAAAAGGGAATTCCCTTTATATATATAGTTATAGATATAGTTATTATAGATATATATAGTTATAGATACTCTAACTTGCGCCACTACTCCAATCAAATCCAACGCTGGAGGAAAGAAGTCAGGTAGCTATGGCGACGAAACCTTCCTTCACTGAAAGTATGTGCGCTTCACCGTCGCTAAAAGTATCAAAAGAAATTGACCCGCGACACGTTTCTGAGACCCTATTGTTCGTTAGGGTTATGGGAGTTGGAGATCCTGTTCCTGAAAACTGTAATACAACTGGCTTTTTCAACTCTTTCCTTCGTAATTTCATCAAGGTCGATCAAATTCAACGGGGTCGAATTTCTTGCACTATAAGCGCCAAACCACCTATCTGTGTATGTGTAACTCCTCTTCCCTTTCTTCTCTTTCTTCTCCCTTTTTGAGAAATCTCTGTATATGTGTAAATCGGTATGTAGAAAGAAATCCACACTATTGATTGCCTTTTTTATATGATACCTGTTATTTGATTTTTATAGGGTAATAAATAGTCATTTTGGACGTTGTTAGATGCTGTGTTATTCCTATAGTCTTCTGAATGTGTTGCAATTGCAAACACGTTCTTAAGCGAGTAATTTTATGGATTAAATTGACTAGCTAGTGATACATTTGAAGACTAAAATAACTTACTAAAGAAACATTTGAGGTGTTTGCAATTTCGAGATACATTTATGGACTATAACAAGGTCTCACTCACACATATATGGACCCTAAGCATCCATGTAACATCCCTTACTTCTTCTGATATTTTTTGTTGTTGTTTGTAAATTGATTCAGCATACTTTGGGGACTTGTATGAAAGATTTTAGTTGGTTCAGACTTGTACTGTCAATTGAAAGCCTGCAATTTTGGTTTGTTTATTTTGTTTTGGAATTTCTATTTTCTGTTTTCAAAAATATACATATACTAGTACATACATAGCCAAAGAGATGATATCAAAGTGATGATTAGAAGTGAAAATGTGCAAGAACCAATAATATATTCGAAATAGTGAAAACAATTTTGTAGCATTTTCACCATTTTCATATATGTTACTCATTGGCTATGGCTATCATCCCCTCAGTTATGTGTGTACTAGTATGTTTATCTTATTGAAAACAGAAAATGGAAATTTTAAAACAAAATAAACAGGGCCTAAGTTTTGACATTCTCTTTGTAAGGACTTAGGAACCAAAGTTACTTTTCTGCATTCAAAGTTAAAAATTGGGTTAAAAGGGGAGGGGAAGTTTACATAATGTGTCATGTGATTATGCGTGGAATTTTCTCATTTTCTTTGTTGGAATTGCAGAATGGCTACAAAACACTCCATGGAGGGGCTGTTGGGTCCTTGGTTGAGGTTCTATCAACTGCTTGTGCTAGAACTGTTGTTCCTGAGGACAAGGAACTTTTTCTTGGAGAAATTAGCATCTCTTATCTCTCTGGCACTCCAGTAAATGTGAGTTATTTGTTTTCAGCTTTGATTCTTTCTAGTGACGTTCATGACGGTACTTGTTTTTTCTTCATCCTAAGGAAATCTAATAATTTATCTTTAGTTGCATTTTGAGATAGTAGAGCAAAGCTGATAACATTAAAAAGCAAGCCATTACTTTAAGCAATAAGATTAAGATGTTTGGATTCTTAGCACTAGTTACTCTAAAGGACTGTGATTGATCAATCTATAGTTGATGGTTCTTCATTTTCTTTGAACTCTAAAGGACTTGAAAAATCAATCTTACAAGTACAGTTCTGATCCCAGATAAGAAGGGAAAAGGCATTATAATTATAAGTTTGAAACTCCTAGGTTGTAATTAATGAGTATAGTTTCATGGTTACTGAATATTTGTGTGCTGCATTGACATTTGCTAGATGACTATTACATCGCATATTGAGGCCTTCCTGAATTGCTCTTTAGTTGGAAAATATATATGTTCTGTGTGAAGATTCTGTAAAGTGCTGTTTAATTGATCAAAAACCACTAAATACAAAATGTGAGGGTTTTGATTATATGAAAGGCTTGTCAATAAGACACTGAATTTGTTGGAAACCAATCCCTTGATTTTATTTATTTTTATTATATCTACCACTATACCACTTGCACTTTACTCTCTAATTACACCTGCACTTTATAACATCCAAATCCATAACTATTTGGTTAAACTATGATCATACTTTTAATATATTATGTTTATTTTAAGTTTAAATTTGGACCCTTTTGTATTAAAAGTTTCAAATTGATCCCTTATGTATAAAAGTTATAACAAGTTATAACAATGTGGTTCTTCACGTTCTTTTGTTCCAAAATCGTCTCTTATGATACAAAATTTACACCAATATGGTCCCTTTTTTGTTCCACAAAGGTACCACATTGGTATAACCATTGTAACATATAAGGGACAACTTCTGATAAAAACAAGAGGGACCACATTGGTATCACTTTTACACATAAGAGACCAATTCGAAACTTTTAATACATGAATGACCAAACCGAAACCTTAAGTCAACATAGGGACCATGAGTATACTTTTGCTTAAATATTTTTACCGCTTCAAAGTAATGTTAAAATGACATCCCTTGCCAACTGGGAAGTGGGGAGTTTAACTATAACATGTCATTTTTATGTTCATGTGTCCCCTTCATGCTAGAACACTGAATAAATAGAGTTTACACTGTATGGTTTTGCAGGAAGAAGTGATAGCTAATGCCTCAGTAGTGAAGACTGGAAGAAACTTGACTGTAGTTGCACTTGAGTTTAAGCTGAAAAAAACTGGGAATTTGCTTTATCTTACTCATGCTACCTTCTATAACATGCCAGTTTCCAGCTTATGAACATTATTTACCTTTCTCATGGTTCTCAAGTTCCAATCATTGCTTTTCATAATGAAATATCTTAAATTAATTATGCCCATTCATATCTTAATTTTATTATTTTGTTTTTGTCAAAAATGAGACCAAGTCATTTTATTAATACATGATGGAATATCAATAAAAATATGATGGAACAACTCTATTTGTTTGTCTCCTAGTACATGGGAGTTTTGTAAAAAGGAAAATAATATGTGCTTACAATCAAGGATGATGGCAATGAAATTTGTAGTGTTATTCCTCTTTATACCCATTGAATATCCATTATAATTTTTTTTATATTACGATTATGATATTGCCAGAAATAGAATGTCATAACTTTTACTTCATGTCTTTCAAAAGTGTATACTCCCTTCATTCCACAATAAGTGTCTCATTTACTCATTTTAATTTTAAACGAATTAAAAAAATTATAAATGAAAGAAAGAGAATAATAAATTTTTTTAGTAAATAATAATTCTATCAAATGAAAGAAAGAAAATTTAAATGATGCACATAATAACAAAAGTTGAAAACTATTTTAGTAGGGGAAAAATTGAAAAAAAATTTATATTACATTGAAATTTAAGATAATCTTTGACTTTTTTTTTGCAAATACGATGTTATGAGTGAGCATTCTTTGTTTTTCTATTTTTTTTGAATAGAGTCAAAATGCGAACAACTGAACACAAACACTAACTAATCGCCAATGAAGGTTGGCTCAGTTGATAAGGAGTTGGCTCAACTCCTGCTCCTGATGTGAGAACCTCTTTGGTGGGTGATGAGGCTTGCTCTAACCTTAGTGAACCCCCAGAGTCCAACTCACCTAAACTTTTATGTACCAAAAAAACACGATGACTAATTAGTCAACAGCAATTGATCGACAACTGGTTATAACTAGGGTACACCCATCTCATGTGCAGTTAGGGTTCCGCTGTATTCCCAATCTTTTTTTTTAGCTTATTTCGATAACAGTAAAACACATGCTCAAGCTCTTGCTTTTCTAATTTCAAAAACAGAACAAAAACATAATTTAAAAATCACAAATTGGAAAACACCTATTCATACAGATTTTTCTGTTTTTCAATTTTCAAAAAGAAAAACAGTTTTGTAAAACTGTAACCAAACGGGGTTGTTTCAACTTTCAATGCCTTGATTTCAACATCTTCCCTAAGATGAGGCCCGTAGGATCATTCACCACAAGACCTCTAGTATGAGATATATCCGACAAAATATATAGTTGAGAAACAAATCATAAGCAATAATCATACACATTTTATGGCTATAGTTGTAATTTGATTATAGCTCAAGGTTACCCTCTTTAACACCTCAAAACTCTAACCAAAGATCAAATAATGTGTCATTGACCATATGTCATCTTTTAACAATCAAGCATTCATCTATATAGATGTTTGGTAGGAAGTTTTCCCAGAAGACAAAAACAATGAAAGGGAAAAAAAATC
The DNA here is from genome assembly GCA_039519185.1 of Astragalus membranaceus. Classification (NCBI taxonomy): domain Eukaryota; kingdom Viridiplantae; phylum Streptophyta; class Magnoliopsida; order Fabales; family Fabaceae; genus Astragalus; species Astragalus membranaceus. Next base: position 34,189,929 of record CM076846.1, on the reverse strand, counting down.
ATCAATCAAACGATAGACCATATGTCTAATGTCTTATATTTTTCTTAGTAGCATTTACAAGCTCATCAGTTCGGTACCAAGAGCGAAAAATAAACCCCCTAACACTCAGTTCCTCTAATCAAAATTGCCATCCACAACAGCGAAGGGATTGTATAGCTCAGCACCCCAAAATCATTTACACCTTTTGCAAAGCTTGTCCTCTCTCAAGAATGGCATCAATGATAATATGTTGGGTTTCCTACTTTCCTGTGACCTAGTGTTGCCATGCATATTCGTTTCAACCTCTTCTAAAAAGTGATTCTGAACTGCAACATATACAACACAAGAAAAGATAGGCACGGATATGTTGTCCAATTGCAAAATTCCCAAAAGGTAAGTATGTCTGGGGAGTAAATTCCAATAGGGGTGGGTTATGTCTTTTAAGTTGGAATTATATGTTTAAAAAGAAATGAAAATAAATGTACATACTGAAGAAAAGATAGGCACGGATATTGAGGATGTCACAGACCTGCGTTACACTAGCAGAGGCGAGGCTGAAGTCTTGGTTAAATGGAAGCACTTGCCTGAATGTGAAAAGTCATGGGAACTAGTGGACAAGCTGAAGAAACTATTTGAAGATTTTCCCCTTGAGGACAAGGTGAAAGACCTAGGGGGGGGTATTGATAGTAGACCAGCTGTAAATAGAATCTACTATAGAAGAAATAGGAATGTTAGTAAGTCACATGCTGTTTAGTCAAAGGGTAAACTTGTAATTGAACCATGACAGATTGTATAAATAGCTATCAACTGTACTCTGTTAGGCAGTTGAAAATAATAACAGAATTGTAGATTGAGCTTCTCTAACAGCTCAGTTACTGGACTCACAACCAGAACTTGTAATTGCCCTCACATTCTTGAATGAAACTCTTCTAATGGAAACACATAGCAATCCACTTTCACCGGCAATCCTTGTAACACCAACTCCACCCCTCTACAAACTCCTCTAGTAAGGATTCTTTGTCCATTACCAATCTTCACCCAACAAGGAGGTGTATCTTCCACAGTCAATTTGTGTATAGCTACCAGTTTCATTGAAATGAAATTATGAGTTGCCCCACAGTCTATCAAAACGATTATCTCCAACTCTCCAAGCCTACCCTTGATCATGAAGGAGCCCTTTGAGGACAATCCAGTCATGCTGTACAAATGGAGACTCTTTAAGTCACCCTCCCACACAATCTTTTCTTCCTCCTCTGTTTCCCCTTCAGCTTTCTCTTCATCAACCTCCTCCACATACATCAGCTTCAGAACTCTGTTTTTACATATGTGGCCAGGGGTGTACTTCTCGTCACACGTGAAACAGAGGCCTTTCCTCCGTCTTTCTTCAATCTCTTTACCACCTACAGTCTTTGCATTACTTCCAGTGTTCGCAGCATCAGTCACCGTTTTGCTATCAGCCACAGTTTTGCTTGGGTTATCGTTTCTCCAATTCTTTGAGGGATTGTCTCCACGCCAATTCTTGAACTTATTCTGGCCACCATACCTGCCCACCGCTCCAATTTTCTCTTCTGCAAGTAGTGCAATGTCCATCATCTCTGCCAGGTCTCGTGGTCGTTGCAACCGCACCTCAGCCCGTATATCTTCACGCAGGCCATTGGAGAATAGTCCCGTGAATAATTCTTGATCCTGGATCTTCACATGGCTCGAGACGTTTTCAAATTTCTTCCGGTACTCACGCACCGTCCCTTCTTGTTTCATTGTCATCAACATCTCGAACGCGTTGGTGATGACCGTCGGTTGAAAACGTCGTAACATCGCCGTCTTGAGATCGTTCCAGGTTTGCTTCTCACTGTTCGCCTCCCACCATTGAAGCCACGATAACGCCTCGCCTTCTACCGCCATCATCGCTGCATCGAGTTTTTCTTCTTCCTCGATTTTCCTCACCTTGAAGAACCGCTCGATCTTCGTTAACCACCCCGGTGCATCCTCCCCGTTGAAGACTGGTAGATCGATCTTGCGAAGCCTCCGTTCGCCATCACCGTGATTTCCCGCGTTATTTCCATTCTCTCGCGTCCTCGTGTTACCGGGTTGACCCGAATCTTTCTTTTGCAGCGCTGCGATCATCGTTTCCATTCTCGCCAGTGTTTCTTGGAGTCGTCGTTCACTGCGTGTCTCAGAATCTTGAAGTCTTCGTTCCAACATTTCTTCCATTCGTGGATCCATCGTTGAAGCTGTAGTCTTCTTCTTCGGCATGGATCTTCCCAAAATCGAGTGCTTTGATACCAGTTGAAAGGTTCAACTGATACAGATTGAGAAAATGAAGAGTTTCATTCAAGAATGTGAGGGCAATTACAAGTTCTGGTTGTGAGTCCAGTAACTGAGCTGTTAGAGAAGCTCAATCTACAATTCTGTTATTATTTTCAACTGCCTAACAGAGTACAGTTGATAGCTATTTATACAATCTGTCATGGTTCAATTACAAGTTTACCCTTTGACTAAACAGCATGTGACTTACTAACATTCCTATTTCTTCTATAGTAGATTCTATTTACAGCTGGTCTACTATCACAAACTCTAATGTTGGTTTTTACATAAAAATGGCATTGACAAAGGCTTCCGCGTCAAAGGGTTGAAGGTCTTCAACAGCTTCACCAACACCCACAAATTTTACAGGGATTCCAAGTTCATCAACCACGCTAACCTGCCAACAAAGATTTGCATCCCTTACCGTGATCACCCCGGCAACAAAAAATAATATGAACAATGAAAATTATTGAGCTTATAAACAGTATCATTAAGATGAAAAGAAATGAAGAGAATACCACACAGCCACCTCTTGCAGAACCATCCAGTTTGGTCAAAACCAAACCTGTAACACCCACAACCTGTCCCAATTCCAAAGGCTGAGTCAAATTAATTTCAACAGCTAACAGAGAGTTAATATGAAAGCATGAGGCAACTTTAATACCCAAATGTTGAAATATTATTGGTGGGAATAGCTAAATCATAAGGTATGAATAATATTAATAAAACTATAAGTGTGAGAAAATCAAAGCACCACCATACAGTGGCGGATCTTAGTTAGGGCGGGGGAGGGCCACGGCCCGTCCAAGATTTTTAAAAAATTGATATATATATATACACACACACACACACATATTTTCGACTTAGAATTAGGTTATATATTTATATAACCATTGAAATGTCAAACAGGAGTTTTGGTGCAGTGACTAAGAGTTCCGCCCATATGCATTATTCCCGCGGTTTGAATCCCATTCAAGACTTTTTCTTTTTATTTCATTAACTAATCTAATTTTCTCAAAAGTAATCCCAAAAAGAGTTGGGGGGGGGGGGATCGAACCACGTTACTTTAGCATGAGGCAAGGTGAAATTTACCATCTCAACAACATAAACATTTGCTCACAGATAGGCAAATATTAATATATATTATTCTCAACTTTGGCCCCCCTGAAAATTCCAGTCAAGATCCGCCACTGCCACCGTATCTAAAAACCAAAACATATTTGTGAATAACCATTTATTCAGAAGTCTTTGTTGTACTAAGAATGCTAAAAAGCTAAACCTCTAAACCTTACACTAACGTTTTGATATCTTTTCCAACATATGTATGATGTTTGTTTTCTAATGTATTCTAGGGCTTGTTTTCTTGTCTTTTTTCTGGAGTCTTGAACAATCTAAAAATGATCATGATTTTGGACATCATAATAAACATTGCACAGGAACGGCCAGATAGTACCTTCATACTCCTATTCTTGCTATAATATTCCCTAATCCCTATTTAAGGGAGCAACTGAAGTTTATACGTTACAAATTGGCATTTGGAAGTCAATTAAGAAGGTCAATTCCTTTATTGCATAAATGTTGCCCCCGTATGCATAGAATAATTAAGTCAGACTAGAGAGGAAGTTCTTTAAATGTAATTCCAGGTACAATGAAATCATAATCCCTTGACTAGTACAACTAGTTGCAAGATTTGATGTAGAATGGTTTTACTATCTCATCTCATTTTTATAATATTATAATGCAGATTTTAGCTTCAAATATCCAACACCCATCCCAAAGAAGCAATCTGAATGCCAAATGGTATTTCCACATAGTGATAGCAGAGTTACGACTATGTAAAATAAAAAATTTCTCAAACAGAACAAGACAAATATCCAATTGAAAAATCAGAACCAGAGTTTACTTCATTGAATTCTCTCGCCTGTGGCAACATATTCAAACCAGTAGTCCCATCCAGAACCAGTAGGATCTCCTGCAAGCATTGTCAACACACTCATTTTATATGATATCAAAAGTTAGTCCGCGTGTGCGGAGAGAGGAAAAAGATATTCAGGGAAAGATATTTTTTTCATCGCAAACTCCCCATGTAAGTACTGCCTATTAAATACACAGTTGTCATACTAAGAGATAGAAAAGAATATACTAGGTCAAGGGGTATGGATGGTAGTCTAATTTATCATACTATATTTGCTGCAATCAGTGTTGTCAATGGCGGATGGCGGTTTATGGCGGCGAGCCAAAAATCCGCCATAAACATATGGCGGATGGCGTATCGGCATATGGCGGATGGCGTATCGGCATATGGCGGACGCCATGGCGGACCAATTTAATAAAAATATATACTAATATACATTTCAAAAACTGCAAAAAAAAAATGAAAAATAATCCAAAAACCTATAAATAAATGTCAAAAACCTTAAACTTAATTGATAGAAAACATGATTTGTCTCCATCAAATTGTCAAAAAAAACTATGTTATCAAAAAAAATTGTCATAAAAAACTAAGAACCACTTCTAATTAAATCTAACACATCAAAATAACAAAAAAATTATAAAAAAAAAAACAAAGAAAACGCAAATATGTAGAGAAAAGAATAAATTAAGAGATATGAAGCATATAGAAACATAACCAGATAGAAGAGCAGAAAACCAGAGAATAGAGAGCAAATATGTAGAGAAGCAGAGCCACAACCTATGAGCAGAGATCGTGAGTAGAAAGCAGAGAAGAGGGCGAGCCTAGAACAGAGGGCGCCGTCGCAAACAAACAGCAGGATGGGAGGCGGCGTCTTCGCAAACGAACAGCAGGATGGGAGGCGGCGTCGTCGCGAACGAACAGGAGAGTGGAAGGGAAAGGAAACGCGAATGATGGTGAGAGAAGAACCAGAAGTGGAGCGTGAGAGAGAAGGAGGTTTGTTAGCGTATGTGTGAGAGGAGGAGACTTTTTTTTTTGACCAAAGTGAGAGGAGGAGACTTATTTTTTAATGAAGTAATTACTAAACCATTTTTACTCACGGTAAAACAAACTTTTACCCAAACAAAAATAACTGAACTTTAAAATTTTACTAACCCTAAATGCAAATGGGCCACAAATTGGGTCTTTTTGACCCGCATTTTTGCTTGCGGGTTGCCCAGCAAAGGCACTGAACTAGAGAACCACACATAACGGCCAAAAAACACACAAATCTTTCGTTTTTCCGCTTTTCACCGCCACGACCGTTACCCGCCATGGCGCCGCCATTGGAACTCCGCCACATCTCCGCTTTTGTATGGCGGCCAGCTCAAATTCCGCCACGCCATAACGCTATAGCGCCGCCATAACCGCCATTTGACAACACTGGCTGCAATAGCTTGAAAGCTGTCAAGAATCAACGTGTCTAAGGCAAAGGAAATAAATGACATAGTCACATTACTAAAGAATTCGTTAACTTATAGATTGCAAAGAATACAAAATTTTAAAATAATCCTCAGACAATAGGAATAGGGAATGCTTTGAATAATAGATGAATAGAAAGCAAACATTGCCATCCCATCAGAACATGTGGACTACATCAAAAGAAACTCTTAGTAATAAGAATACCCATCAACAGAAAACACAATCATTTTCTAAAAGCATTTCTTAGAATTTCAGCTAGTTCTAGTTTTCACTAACAAAGGTAGTGTTGCAAACAGGTTCTCGTTTCTGTTACAATAAAAGCCATTGGTGAAAAAATTAATGAGACATGAAAACCTACAAGCAATTAAGATGTAAGTTTCCGATTATGAAGGCGTTAAACTATGTCATGTTTGATCGTATTTTTTCCCACTTCATTTGAGGAATAAAAAAAATATTAAGAGGACGCAAGCTAGGCGTATACCATCTAGACAAATATGGACAAAAGCAAAATACAAATGTATGAAGTTTATACACAGAATATAAATACCATGGTTAATCAACTTCCACATAAAAGATTAAAAGCTTACTACTCAGAAAATTGTCAGAAAACCAAAAAGATAACACTAAAACTTGGAGTGAAAAAAAATTACAATAAAAAGTAACTTGAACAAGCAAACAAGCTTTTAAAGGGGTAGAGGATTCAAAAATAAGAAAGGTGTGATTCAAAGCTTAGCAACTGTCAATGATTTACCAGCAGAAAGATGATTGAGTAGAGAGGATAAAGCATCAAAAGCTCTTACGTTGGGTGCACCGGGAACTACTTTAGCAACAGCCTTTTTACAAGAAATCAACTCTTCCATTAGGCTATAATTAGTGTGTAAACCTGAGAAAATAAGTGAACCCCAATGCTAATATACAACCAGCCAAGGAATTCATTGAAATTCAAAAAAATTCAAAACTTCTGTACTTACGTCCTGATGTATCACATAATACAACATCGAAACCAAGCTCTTTTCCTCTTTTTACAGCCTTTGAAAGCACTGCAAGTAATACAAAAATTACAAAATTAAGTATCCAAACCCTATATGATAATCATAATCATAAAATAAACAAACTAATATCCAATTAAAGATGCTAAAAAACTCACATGAATAGCAAGGTGAGGAGTAAAATCTAATTCTATTTGTACCTGATGATGCTTTGGCTTTCTCGCCATCAGCCACAACAATCTCACACCCAGTTCTTTCAGCCCATATTTCCAGCTGATCACTAGCTGCTGCTCTGAATGTATCACCAGCTGCCAACAATATCTGGTAGATTTTTGAAAATGAGAACAAAAACCCAGCACAAAATATTGTATCCTAATATGTGACCCATAAATAAGTGATAGAAGATGGCATGATAATATGACCTTAGATACTAAAGCTCACCTCAAATGGAGATGAGAGAGAATCTTGTGAAGGGTTAAGCATCATACAAGATGCCCACTGATAGGAACCAACTAGTATATTGATAGCAGTCCCCTTGTTAGGAAAGTATATGTTAGAAGGAAGGGTAATGCTGATAATAAGTAAAGGGGAGGGTATTTCTGTAACTGACTAGGGAATTGAATGTATAAATAAGCTTAGCATAGCTCCGTTACAGTTAGCGAAGCATAAAACAGAAAACAGTTACTACAGTTTCGGATTTGGAACTGAACTCAGTGTAATGAATTCACATTCTTGAGCATTGTCAATAAAAATTCCTCATTTCCCAGTTGAATTCCTTTCAACTGGTATCAAAGCACACGATTTTGGAAAAAAATTCATGCCGAAGAAGAAGACGACATCTTCAACGATGGATCCAAGAATTGAAGAAAGTTTAGAACGAAGGCTTCAAGACATGGAGAAACGATTCCAAGAAAGTATGGCGGAGATGAAGGCGATGTTCGCCGCATCGAAGGAGTCGGGTCCGTCAGGATCCGGTAACCCGAAAGCGAAAGAACATTCAAATCACGGCGATAGCGAGCGACGACTCCGCAAGGTGGACCTACCGGTCTTCAATGGGGACGACGCGACGGGATGGCTGACGAAGGTTGAGCGTTTCTTCAAGGTGCGCAAAATTGAAGAGAACGAAAAACTCGATGCAGCGCTAATGGCGATGGAAGGTGAGGCGTTGTCGTGGATGCAGTGGTGGGAAGCTAATAGCGAAGCATAAAACAGAAAACAGTTACTACAGTTTCGGATTTGGAACTGAACTCAGTGTAATGAATTCACATTCTTGAGCATTGTCAATAAAAATTCCTCATTTCCCAATTGAATTCCTTTCAACTGCTTCACATGTGAGGAGAAATACGTGCCTGGTCATATCTGTAAGAACAAGATCCTGAAACTGTTGTATGTGGAAGAGATCACAGAGGGTGAAGATGAAAAGAAAAGTGATGAGGAAGAAGAGATTGTGTGGGAGGCAGCCATCAAGAGTCTACACTTGTACAGTATGGCTGGTATATCATCCAATTGCTCTTTTATGTTAAAAGCAATTGTAGGAATTCTTGAAGTGTTAGTATTGCTGGATTGTGGAGCAACACATAGCTTTGTGTCCAAGAAGTTGGTCACAGAACAGGGTTGGAAAGTGGATAGCATTCCACCTTGTTGGGTGAAGATTGGTAATGGACAGAAGATTTGGATTAGAGGAATATGCAAGGGTGTAGAGCTCTGTTTGCAAGGACACATAATCAAAGTAGATTGTTATGTCTTTCCTCTAGATGGGGAGGATTTTGTGCTAGGTATGGATTGGCTGAGAACGTTGGGAGAGATAAGAGCAAACTTCAAAGATATGTCACTCAAGTGGAAGAGGAATGGTGAACCAGTATGTCTGAAGGGTGATCCCACACTGTCTAGGAAAGAGATGAGTGTACAACAGATTAGAGCAGAGCTGCAGAATCCTGAAGAAATCTATGTAGTGGACTGCAGGGACTTATCTGGGCCAGAAACAGACCAACAACCACTGCCTGAGGTAATACAAGCACTTATTACTGAATTTGAATGTCTGTTTACTGAACCTGAAGGATTGCCACCTAGTAGAGCCATTGACCATGCTATAGTACTTAAAGAGGGGGCCAATATCCCAAACTTGAGACCCTATAGATACCCCCACTATCAAAAAAATGAGATTGAAAAACTAGTGACTGACATGTTGAGGACTGGAATAATTAGACCTAGCACAAGCCCTTACTCTAGCCCTATTATATTAGTGAAGAAAAAGGACGGAAGTTGGAGATTTTGTGTGGACTTTAGGGCATTAATAAGCTCACAATACCCTCCCCTTTACTTATTATCAGCATTACCCTTCCTTCTAACATATACTTTCCTAACAAGGGGACTGCTATCATATATTGAACGAAAAGGATGATTACAATGTATTCCTAGAGTATTCGAGAGACTCTAGAACTCTCCATAGTGCCATAAGACCCAATTATTTACAAATGATTACATGCTTTCCTCCCTACTCCCTCTTCTCTATATATAGGCTATATGCCTTAATGGTATTCACTAACTAACCATTCAACCAATTAACTAACTAACTCAACCTAATTAACAAATTGTAACTAACTAGCTAATTAAGTCCTAAGCCCATAACAACCATACGGCTTAGTCCTATCAATACTCCCCCCCCCCCCCCCCCCGGACATTCACCTTGTCCTCAAGGTGACTAATAAAGGGAAAATTACAACAAGTATACAACAAATCCAAAAGAAAAAATCATTATTGACAACAAAAATATTCCCAAAGAATTTGTTCCGAGCTGCCAATCCTCCTCAACCCCCTTAATATGGAATAGGCCTAAAAGGTAGCACTTGAGGATAATCTTCAAATAACCCTCCTTGAAGTTGTCTTGAATTTGTACTGTCCAACACTTTATCAACGCATCACTTTTGTTGCTTTAAACCTCATCCTTGTAAAAGATAGGTGAAACTAATAATTCCCTCCACTTGTAGAATGAACAACCTAAGGAAATGATATCTTCCACGCATTTACTGCGAGCCTCAATTCGTCTATCCCTTGGATTAGTCAAATCCACCATCACTTCATGCAATGAATCGAACCCAAAACACATATGACATCTTGGGCCAATGTGAAATCCATCATGGGAATTCCCACGTGTCACCAGCAACGCATGATGGATACCAATTTCATCCAGACTTATCCCAACATGCACTTTAATTTGAACCCATCCAGTAATTTTACTTCTCGAATACATTCCAAGTGCTTCGCAAGAGTTGGGATCCTTGTTGCAAGTAACACCCTTAAGACCCTCACTTGATAACAACAGAGGCATGGAAGTGTGCCTTAGAGTAGGAAGATTTGCACTTGAGCCCCACTGTGTAATTATTAATAGGATTACAAGCTCACTTGAAGGTATGTCTACTACTGCCACGTGTGTGATAACCAGCCACATGTCACAAACCTTTGTTATACCCTTTATTGAAAGCATGACTAACCTGTGAACGTCAACGTAGACTTGGACTATTGTTACATTTGATAGACAACCTTCCACTATAACACCCAATACGTGGAATACCCATTCAATCCCTTGCTTTACTTTCACTTGAGAAACGGTCAGAATTATAAAGAGAGAGTTTATCTCCGTGGACAAAACTCGCTTCAGAACAAGAGGAACCACTTCCACTACACGTTGTCCTTCAGCCCCAACAACTTCCTCGTGAATTCTGAAATGCAGTTTCAGCAGTTTCCCAACAACAACATTTACCAATCTAACCCCACCGTGCACCTTGCGCGTTTCCTCCTTCCCCAACGTTGACAACCGCAAACCCTGGAGATTCTGTGTGGCCATGACAGCAGCGGCGGTGGTTGGCGAATTGCTCCGGGCGACAACGATGAGCCCCTTTTCTCTCCCCTCCCTACTCATTTTCACGCACCCCTCTTCGTCAATGGCGGCGTTTCGATCTGGAGGCTCGGATGGCGGTGATAACCATGGAAGATCGGCGCCAGGAAAAATACGCATGAAGGATGGCGAGGGAGCGCGACCTCCTTGCGCCTTCGCGTCGTCGAGTTTCAGAGGGATTCGGGTCGGGTCACGTAAACGAATTTCTGGACTTTTCATTTTGACCTTACCCAAAGTATTTTGGGCCTGGCCCATTAAGATTGAAATGGAGCCCAACACAAAATTTCGCACAGGACCCAATTCGCAGCACATGGTCCACGACGACATTCTCGCACCCTTCTTTTGCGCCAGAGGAAACGTTTGCCGGTTTGGCCTTTTGCCGACGGTTGTGACGGCGTCCGGTGGCTTGGGCGTGGACGATGGTGGCCAAGAAACTCTAACCTTCAATCTTTTCTTTTTGTCTGCTTCTTTGTTCCCTTCTTCGGCAACATTCGGGTCCGGTGGTTCCAGCGGCGGTGGTGGCTCCTTCCCCACTCTTTGCTTTCTTTCTCTCCGCATCGTTCTTGAAGTTGTGCAAAAAACTTTGCTCACACGAGCACCGGTCACCGGCGACGAACCAGGAGGTTCTGGTGGTGACGGTTCAGCCTTGGTTCGTTCTGTTATGACAAGCTCTTTCGGCTCCGATAGTACCAACGATGGCCCAAGACCCGTTGACACTCTCATGGACTCCGAACTAGCCATTTGGTCACTGTAATTCTGCATTCCTTTCCGGTGTGTAGCTTTTTTGGAAACGATTCTTGAATCTTTGGTTGCTCGACTTTTCCTCCACCTTGCCGTGAGGCCTCTCATCTTCAGCGCCAAACTAACATTCTGCTTGGACCATATTTGGACCTTGCAATATTCAGTTTCCACCTTTGATTTCTTGCTTCCCGTTGAAGATGTAGTTGCGCCTTGTTTCTTGGAATTCTGACTTGAAGACTCTTCTTTTTCAAGAACAGTTTCTTCAATTCTGTCTTCCACAAGATTGGACTGATCAAGAGTCTGTTTTGTGTCACTGAAACGCTCCATCTTGGGGACTCCACAGCTGCTGTTGGAGAGCACCACTGGCTGAACTGCAGCAATGAGTTGCTCCATGCGAGCGGCTAGCTCATTGAGACGATCGAAGCGACGCTGATTGTGAACCTCAAATTCTTGTAGTAGCCGTTCCAATTTGTCGAATCGTGAATCCATTGTGGTTGAAACAAATTTCTTGCAAACAATGAATTTCCTTGCGGATCGGAACTCGCTTTGATACCAGTTGATAGGAACCAACTAGTATATTGAACGAAAAGGATGATTACAATGTATCCCTAGAGTATTCGAGAGATTCTAGAACTCTCCATAGTGCCATAAGACCCAATTCTTTACAAATGATTACATGCTTTCCTCCCTACTCCCTCTTCTCTATATATAGGCTATATGCCTTAATGGTATTCACTAACTAACCATTCAACCAATTAACTAACTAACTCAACCTAATTAACAAATTGTAACTAACTAGCTAATTAAGTCCTAAGCCCATAACAACCATACGGCTTAGTCCTATCACCCACACTTGGGGCCAATTTTAAATATTTCAAAAAATAATGCTACGCCAAATGAGTAAACTAAATGTAGGTAAACTAAAACCTTCAACGTAATTTGGAAGTACAACAACCACCACTGAGTGTTATCCTATGAAATGCGGTTGGCTACATGGATCAACTGATGCCATTAGTCTCTGTCAAAAACAATTTTTTTAGTAAGGACATCTAGTGTTTGTCTTCTTTAATGGTTTCTCCTTCTGCTTTGGGTTTTTTCTCTTCCCCTTTCATTGGATTCTCTTCCACTTGATCCAACTTTGTCATTTGAGTAACAATACACCTTTCAAGAATCTTAAGCTTTACTCCTGAACAGGGACGGAGCCACGTTATAGGCTCCCATGGCTTGAGCCACCCCTGATATTTTATGGTTTTGCAAGCTTCCCATATTTTATGGTTGTAGTCTACCGTGGAGTTACAATTCTAGTATTCTTTAACGCTTAAAGTATGGATGATAAATACTGATATTTAAAGGTGAAGAAAACCTCCCCAGATTATAAAAAAATACTTACAAAAAAGTATACTTAGTAATTAAAAAAAGGCTTGCTTGATATGACTCTTTTTTGGTTATAGAAAGTTTAGGCAAGTTGGGCTCCGGGGGCCCACCAAGAGTTGAACCCACACCCTTGCAGAGTATGAGCCAACTCCCTACCAACTGAGCCAACATTTATTCGCTTGCTTCATATGACTCTAATATGAATATCTTTGTTATTTGGAAAGAAAGACATGTCTTTTATTTTATTTTTTGACCAAACATGTCTTTTATTTTTATTTATTACATTTATTACATAAAAAAATCCTAGCCACCCCAACTATTCATTCTGCCTCCGTCCCTGCTCCTGAATTTATAAAAGAAATAGCTATTCCAAACGAGGGTAAGGCATCCTCTATAAGCAAACATAACGTAAAGAGGGGAATGGAAAGAAAAAGAAATTTGATAATGAGACAGGGCTGGTTCATCTTTCTGAAAATTAGAGGCAGAACACCCTTAGACAAAAGTGGGCTGAACACCAAACTGAGTCTAAAAGTTGTTCATTACTCCCCCAACAACACTGTTACAGACTTACAGAGGCCCTTAAAAATTTGAGAAGGAAATCCATTTGGTTTAACTATCTAGATTTCAGTTAAATGGATGTTCGTTTTCACCAACAACTTTTCAGTAAAAGATCAAAATAAACCAAAGCAAAACTCAAATTATATATTCTAACCTTAGCCCCTTCATTCTTCAATCTATAAGCCAGCTTTCCTGCAAGTAAAAGCTGATCAAATCGGCATGGTTTTGGATTTCTAAATTGTTGAAAACAATTTCATTGCTTGGGAAGTTGGGCTTTATTTTAAGATTACCAATTTAGGATTTATAATGTGAGATTAACCCTATGTTATGTTTCTTTCCACCATTTTTGGTCCTCACCAGACAAATGAAACCTTTAAACATATAAATGTTTTGTTCATTAACTCCAAAAAAGATCTTTCCAGGGACATGAGGGGGAAAAGACTGCATGTTGTCTCAATTTTGTTGTTTATATGCACAACAAAAAACAGAATCAATACTTGAAATCTTTTCCTTACCCAAAGACGTTGTCTTCCCACCACCATTAACACCAACTATCATAATTACAGCTGGTTTCCTGAAAATAAAAACTAACCCAATATAAAGCACAAAAATTAACCCAATAAAATTAAGTGACTTGTAGCAAAGTAGAGTAAAAAATAAACAATTAAAAAAACGCACACCTGAATCCAAGTTGAAGTTCAGTTTTACTCCCCTTGTTGGTTAACAATTCCAAAACATTCCTCTTCAGTGCTTCCTAAAGCCATTCAAATCAATGCATGACACATTGCATATCTTAAAAATTGAAATTTCCCACATGATAAAAGCAAGGGAAGGAAGCTCTTAGTAATTAGCTCCATATCAAGACCCAAAACCATATTCCCTAAATAATTACCCCATACTGTCAAACATTCCTATACTCCAGCAACAAATGAAAATTCTACATTGGTTTCGGAAACAAAACAAAATAAATATTAAATATTAAATAATAAGTAGTTATTTGTTATAAGGGTTTTAAAAATAGTTTGTGATTATACACCGACACTATTAAAAAAAATTACACAAAAACCAATCGCAATTCACCATGATGTCACTTTGTTACATTACATTAGTTCCTAAAACATCTCCACTCCACAATTATCTACATGGTGAGATATGATTGGATACATGTCCAAAATTGTTTTAGACTATCAGTGCAACTTCAATTCCTTAAAGAGGCATTTTTTTAATATAAATTGTATTTTGTTTAAAAATAGATCCCAAAAAATTCTTGAGTGGATTCAAACACACATCTAGGCTATAAGGATCCAACCACACCCCAAAAAAATTCCTCAAGCTCCATCACTGCCTGTGAGTATTATACGCTTAACTGTGATGGGTTGATCTCATGTGCATTTCTTTTTGCAGGTTGCAGTGGGGTGCTCCGGGACACTAGTAATAACTTCATAGCTTTTTCTCACAAGCTTTTTAGAGGCTGAACTTCAGGCAATCTATAATGGCTCTGCATTGCCTGGGGTAGAGGCCTGGTTATTGAATCGAACTCTAGCATGGCTATCAAATTATGTTTTTAGGGATGACCCCCCGCACTCCCTCTCCCACTTGGTGAATGGTATTAAAGGCATTATTGATCATGCAGCTCATGTTAGTTAGAGCGTTGGAGGAATATTCTCATAGAAGCGAATCAAATAGAGGATATCCATCTAGCTAAGGATGGGTCTGATAGAATAGAACCCGTAAATTCATGGTATTTGATTGATGAAAAATGGAGCAAAAGCTCAATTATAGCAAGAATAGACCAGAGTCCAAGGCTCCTAAACCAGAAAGAATCTCTCCTAACTAATGTCTTAACAAACTTCACAATAAGCCCCATTCTCCTCTTCTCTATCTTTTATAGCTCATAGCCTACTAACAGAATTTTGCCACATCACTACCAATTCCCTATTCAGCCCCTCAATTGGGCTAAGGCTCAAATCTAGTGTCCTATCAAGGTCAGGTTTGGCTATCCCGTGTAAAATCTATGATTCTATCCCCACCCCCCTATCTGTAGCTCTACATGCAGATAGGAATGGGGTCGTGTTCCCGTGGGTTCTAGTTTTGCTTCCGGGTGCTCAGCTCCCATCTTTATCACCCAAAAACAACATTAAGTAATAAATATTTTCGTAAAAAGATTACCCCGAGCCACTAAATGTTGCTTAACAAATCATGTGATACTTGTAAACAAAACTCAAACTTTAATGATTTAATTAAATAAATTACCTTATACACATGCAAAACTAGAACAACCTTGAGTCCTTAAAGCCATATTTGAGAGGAAAAATTTTGTGCGTTCAATTCATACCTTTATCTCACTCCCTGACTTAAGCTTCCCTGAAAGTATGTCCTCGCGCAAATTCTCCACTATCTTTATCGTGATTTTTGGCCCAAAATCAGACACTAAAAGAGCCTGCAATTAAATATTAATAAATAAAACACATTAATAAAAAGAAGAACAGTTTCGAAATGAATTAATAGGAAGTAGGAACCTCTTCGAGTTCGTCAAGGACACGATCGGTGTCGGAGAGGTTCCAGTAGAGGAGAAGCTCGTCGATAACGGAGAGATTTTTGCGAGTCTTCGAGAAACCCGAGAATAACTTCTCCACATCGCTTTTAGCCTTCTCCTTTATCAACCGTCCTAGTTTTGAGAATAAACCGGTCTGACCGGCTGAGCACCTGAACCGAGCCGCGTTGGTTCGAGAATAGGAGGTTCCAGTTTGGAGAGGGGAGTCGTGGAAGGTAAATTGCGGTTGGGAAGATGGTTTGGAGATAATAGAAAAGCGAGTGAACGAAGCAGAGGCAGTAGCAGCCATTTCTGCTGCTCACATTCGCAGCAGTGTTCCACTGAACGAGAAGAAGATAACGTGAGCAAATACGGCGCCGTTTTGATATCCATAAACGTTGTCGTTTATATTTGAATGAAACATTTTTTCTCACTCAAAAATATTTATTGAGTTAAAACATAGAAAACAACTTTACTGTTTAAACATCGCTAAAAGCCTAAAACTAAAAAGGATAAATCTATGAAAGAATTTACGGCAAATGTAAGCAACCAGAATATACATGCCTCAAGATCGATAAGATTGACACCCAAATCAAAATGAACATCGCAACAAGGAAAGAAATCAAACAACGCAACATCAGGTAAGGAGGGGCCTCAGCACTATCAATGGTGTGGGTTCAACCCTCGTATTTGGTACTTTTGGTATTGTTTTTGATTTATTCATTTATTTGTTGGGTCTATAACATGCCATTTTTTTATAAGCAATACTAGTGGGGTGGGGGAATGTTTTTTTTTTATAAGCAATGTTAGTGGGAGTGGGGGAATGTTAGTTTCCGGGGTGTGAACTCGAGACCTCCTTTTTGCACTCTTTTGGTGCACTCCTTCAATATCCATTACCTCACCAATTGAGCTACCTACTTGGGATCCATAACATATCATTGATTAGTTGGTAAATCAAAATGCCATTAATGACATTGTCTTGGAACAATAAAGATGCCATTGATGTACCAAAAAAAATAAAGATGCCATTGATTTTTTTTGACACAAAAGATGCCATATTAATCATAAATGAACTTCAGTATCTCGAGGGATTAGTGTCCACCGTCGCCGTGGAAGATACTTGGGTTTACCCAAAAATATTGATATTAAGATCATTATTTAACATAATCATCTTTGTTGGCTAAACATAATCAATTTTTAATCATCCCTTAACTATCTTGTTTTATATTTGTCCTCTCCTCCTAAAAAAAGTATTCTCTACATTTTTAATTGTTTTTTGACTGAATTAATACTCTCAATATATTTTTTTTGATAAGCACTTATTAATATTTTCTTATAAAATTGGATTTTTTTTATCCTAAAAAGGTAAAAAAATAGTTAATTACTTAATTTCATACAACATTCAAATTCTTATGTAATTTGATAAATAGTTTTTCGTCAAGAAAAGCTCGAAAAAATTTAGATAAAAATGTGAAATTTTTACAAAATATTATTATTAAAATATAAATAGGGCCTCATTTTGGAGCTTGCTTTAGGCCTTGTTTAGTGTTGGGCCGGCCCTGAATAAAATAATGCCAAAGAAAAAGCATATCAATGTGGAAACCACTTAATTGGATAACAAAATGAAAAAATGATGCAGATGGGTGATTCCAAGTAAAAAAATGACTTAAAAAATCACCTGTCTTCGATAGATGAGCAAAAAGGAAGAAATGAGTAATGAGAAAGTTGAGAGAAAGAGACTACTAGGGTTTTAATTTAGGAAAGTAAATTTAATTTAGGCTAAATGTCACTTTAGGTTCGTTATCTTTGCTTTAGGTTTCATTTTGGTCCTTTATCTTTTTTTGGTCTGTTTTGTCCCCTCATCTTTCATTTAACTTTCATTTTGGTCTCTGTCGTTAGTTTTTGTTAACAGACGCTACGCTGGCAGTTAACTGCTGACGTGCCGTCTTAAGTGTCACTCCTGACTTGGAATTCTTTAAATGATGTGGGACTAAATTGCACTTTTGGTCATTTATCTTTAGCTTTGGTGTCACTTTGGTCCTTTATCTTTTTTTCTCGTTTTGGTCCCTCATCTTTTTTGTGTGTGTCATTTTTGTCCTTTTTTTTTGTATTTTCCGTCCAATAACTTAACAGATGCCACGCTAGCAGTTAACTGCTGACGTGGAGTCTTAATTGTCCTATCTGATGTGTAATTCATTTAATGACATGGCAAATAGGGACCAAATTGAAACTAAAAAAAATATAAGGGACTAAATTGACATAAAACATCCCATCTCCATCTTCATATTCTCTGGTGAGCCATCACCACCTCCGGCGAGCCACCACCACCCTCTCCTCCTCACATCCAGCGCCACCCTCTCCTCCACCGCCACACCACCACCACAACACCAAAATAGAACCCTAAATCCCAATACCAATCCTAAATCCCTAAATCACAAATCCTAAATCCCAACTCCTTCAAACCTTCTGCAGAAAAGCTTCTCTGCACTCTCAAGCGGGAAAAAAAATCCATATTTCAAATTACTTTCTGAAAGAATCGAAAAGTTCAG
The DNA here is from genome assembly GCA_039519185.1 of Astragalus membranaceus. Classification (NCBI taxonomy): domain Eukaryota; kingdom Viridiplantae; phylum Streptophyta; class Magnoliopsida; order Fabales; family Fabaceae; genus Astragalus; species Astragalus membranaceus. Next base: position 34,171,634 of record CM076846.1, on the reverse strand, counting down.
CTTCTCTTCAAACCTTCATACGTAGCAAATTACTTTCTAATTATAACTGAAGGAGGAGAAGGTAATTAGAAATCTGAATTGATAGATAGCGTAACAACCATTCCAATTTATGTGTTTTGTTAAAGTGGTGATAATAATATGTTAAAGTGACGATAATCTGAATCGAAAAGTTCAACTTTTTCTTCAAACCTTCAAACGTAGCACATTGAGTGAAGATAATGATATTGTTTCATATTAAATACAACAATATTTCCAATAAACGTAGCAAATTACTCTCTGCTGAAGGTTTGAAGGGGTTGGGATTTAGGATTTGGGATTAAGGGATTTAGGGATTAAGAATTAGTATTGGGATTTAGGGCTCTATTTTGGTGTTGTGGTGGTGGAGGAGAGGGTGGCGGTGGTTGTGAGGAGGAGAGGGTGGTGGTGGCTTGCCGGAGGGGTGGTGGCTCGCCGGAGAAGATGAAGATGGAGATGAGATGTTTTATGTCAATTTGGTCCCTTATGTTTTTTTTAGTTTCAATTTAGTCACTATTTGCCATATCATTAAATGAATTACACGTCAGATTGGACAATTAAGACGCTATGTCAGCAGTTAACTGATTCTTGAGTTGAAAAATGCGGGGACCATTGCTTTGTGAAAACTGACTCTTGAGTTCCTTCCAGATTTCTGCGGCGGAGTTGGAGTATATGACGCTGTCGTGAAGTTCTTTCGCGATGAAGTTCAAGATCCAGGAAGTCGCCATATGGTTATTACGGATCCACGCAGCGTGATTTGCAGAAGATTCATCTGGTTTGGGAATGGTGCCTTCGACCAAACCTAACTTGTTCTTGGCGCCTAACGCAATTGTCATAACACGAGCCATGAACCAAAATTGGTTCCAGAATCGGAAAGCACTTGTGAAACGAGCATAGCTCCTGGATTATCAGAGGGATGGATGTAGTAAACACTCGAAGGTGAGTTGGAATCCGCCATGAGAGCGATGAACCAGGAACGAAAGGGAAAAACGAGGGAGGAGATCGGAGAAGAAAGTGCAACACCGAACAAAAGGGAAAACGGTGAAGACTTTAACGCAGGGAACAACGTGATCTTGGACCTCCGATTTGTCGAGAAAGGAACCTCTAACCTCTTCGCTGAAATGGTGGAGGAAGACACTGGGAAGAAGACGCAACAAGATCAACAATCAAACTTCAGAAGGATGCGAAGCGGGAGAATGGATCCGGTTGATACCATATCAGATTCATGATTCATGAAGAATCTGTTTGAGAGAGACACAGAATTTGGAAAAAGGAAAAAAATATTCTTCATTGAAAAGATGAATATAATATTTTGTGTGTACTTTACAAATGGTCAAAGCTTAGCTTTTATACACAAACTCAATAATGTAACTAACTAAAACTAAATCTGTTAAATACACAGTTTCTAATTTAACAGAATGCTAGCAGCAATTGGAACTATCTATTACTAATGGTAACCAGCTAGTACACTTGATAGTATGTTGTAGGAGTGTCTTCTCCGAGATTTATTTTTGTGTAATAATGCAATGGGCTTAGCCCCTCTTTTTATATGAAAACAAAAACTAGAAAAATTTGAAAAATTAATAATGTAACTAACTAAAACTAAATCTGTTAAATACACCGTTTTTAATTTAACAAAATGCTAACAGCAATTGGAACTATCTATTACTAATGGTAACGAGCTAGTACGCTTGATAGGATGTTGTAGGAGTGTCTTCTCCGAGATTTATTTTTGTGTAATAATGCAATGGGCTTAGCCCATCTTTTTATATGAAAACAAAAACTAGAAAAATTTGAAAAAGTAATGATTTTCCAAATAAATTTTAACTAATTTAATATTATTTAGAAATTATTTTATGACCAAACTTTTGTTTAAAAAACTAACATTTTTTTGTCGCCCATTATAGTCTTACCTGACTAGTGGGATTAGTCTGTGCAGTTGCGCGCAAAAGATATCCGTTGATACCAAAAAAAACTAACATTTATATTATTCTTTTTGAGCAGAAGTAACATATTAATTTTTAAGAATTTTTTTTTTTCGCATAAAATAAACAAAATAAATTTTTTTTTGGCAAAGCACAAATCTTTTTATCATATGATAACTCTTGTTCTTTTTTTGACAAACTACAACTCTTGTTTTTTATTTATAGATACATTTTACAACCTTGTCAAAAAAAAAAATACATTTTACAACTTTCTTAATGAAAATTGTGTTTTTTTTCCGATTTTTTTTGAATGAATTTTTAAAACTAATTCGAATTTTAAGTAAACATTTTATCACTTCCATCAAGTTCCATATGCAACCAGCTTCTTCTTTCTTCAAAGTCCTCACGAAACCTCAGGAGTGAATTCTCCCACTCAAGATAAATTGTGGCTTCTCTCCTATTTGGTGAGTTTCGAAAATCTATTTTTTTTATCCTTTTTCTTTTTATCCACAAATGGGTTCTTTATGTTAGTCAATGTTAGGACTTGAATTGTGAATTAGTTTTTGGAGTGGAACCCTTTTTGTGAGTTTTCGATTATTGTCCTTTAGGAGGGAACTGTGAAATGAATAGATTTTATTGACTTGCAGGGTGAAAGTGTGAAATCTGTTTAGCTAATTTATTTTCTTTGAGGAAAATTGAACAGTATGGAAGGGTTATTGAATTCTCTGCTTAACCAAAGTTGTTTAAAAACCTTTGGTTTCACTCCAAGAATCAGTTATACTTTCCCAGTTATCACAAGAATTAAGCAGTTAAATCAAAAACCCTATTCTTGTACCCTGAGAACTGATTGCACACATTTTGGTGCCAGAAGAGCTAGAATTGCTGCACTCGATAGTGATGATGAAGGAGAGGAATCTAGTGTGGATTGGGAATCGGAGCTCCTAGGGGAACTCGATCCGTTTGGTTATCGAGCTCCCAAGAAAAGGGTAAAAGAAAAGAAATCAGTGGTGATTGAAGACACTGATGGAATGGATTGGTGTGCGAGAGCAAGAAAGGTGGCGCTGAAATCGATTGAAGCGAGGGGAATGACTCATGCAATGGAAGATTTGGTTACTGTTAAGAAGAAAAAAAAGCCTAAGAAGAGGTTGGTAAGTAAGAAGAAAACGGATAAGAAAATTGAGGAAAAAATAGAAGATGATCTGGACTTAGGTATGCCATTTGGGGATGGTGATGTTGGTGATTTGAAAAGGACAGTGAGTTTGATTGGTGATGGAATGTATGTAGAACAGAAGGAGAAAATGATGGAAGAATTTGTTAAGAGGTTGTCTCAATTCACTGGGCCATCTGATCATAGAAAAGAAATCAACTTGAACAAAGCAATTGTTCAAGCACAGACTGCAGATGATGTGTTGGATGTTACTTATGAAATAATTGTTGCGGTTGCGAAAGGTCTAAGCCCGTCACCTCTCTCACCTTTGAATATTGCTACTGCTCTTCATCGCATTGCTAAGAATATGGAGAAAGTTTCTATGATGAAAACTCGAAGACTGGCTTTTGCTCGACAAAGAGAGATGTCTATGCTTGTTGGCATTGCAATGACAGCCTTACCTGAGTGCTCTGCTCAAGGAATCTCTAACATATCTTGGGCGTTGTCCAAAATTGGAGGCGAACTGCTTTATTTTTCAGAAATGGATAGAATTGCAGAGGTTGCACTGACCAAGGTTGGGGAATTCAACTCTCAAAACATTGCCAATGTTGCAGGTGCTTTTGCTTCAATGCAGCATTCTGCTCCAGATCTTTTCTCAGAATTAGCAAAAAAGGCTTCAGAAATAATTCACACTTTCCAAGGGCAAGAACTTGCACAGCTTTTGTGGGCTTTTGCATCTCTGTACGAGCCTGCTGACCCTATATTTGATTCTTTAGACAGACTCTTCGAAGATGATAGCCAATTGAGAGGTTTTACAGGTGAAAAGACAGCCAATAATGATGAACAATTTGTTGTTGATAGAAATGGTGACTCAAATGGATCTTTTGGCTCGCCTGTACTTACTTTAAGTAGGGATCAGCTTGGTACTATAGCTTGGTCTTATGCTGTGTTTGGAGAAATGGATAGGTGTTTCTTCTCTTATGTCTGGAAAACTCTCAGCCAGTTTGAGGAGCAAAGGATTTCAGAGCTGTATAGGGAGGATATGATGTTTGCTTCTCAGCTTCATCTTGTAAACCAATGCTTGAAGCTTGAATTTCCACATCTTCAGTTGTCATTATGTGGTGAGCTTGAGGATAAAGTTGATCGCGCTGGGAAAACTAAACGGTTTAATCAGAAGACAACTTCATCATTTCAGACGGAGGTTGGCCGTCTTCTTGTCAGCACTGGACTTGAATGGGTCAAAGAATATGTTGTGGATGGCTACACTTTGGATGCTGTGATAGTTGATAAGAAGCTTGCGCTAGAGATTGATGGTCCAACTCATTTCTCAAGAAATACAGGTGTGAATATTTTATTTACGCACACTAAATTTTGTAAACTTCTGTTCTCTGGATATCAAGTTGAATCTTAAGTCTTAACTAGATTGATTCACTCAGTTTATTATTTATTCTTTGACTGTTATTCAGGTGTTCCTTTAGGACATACCATGCTAAAACGCCGATACATTACTGCTGCTGGTTGGAAAGTTGTATCATTATCCTATCAAGAGGTGAACTCTCTAATTTGAGACTATAGTTTTACTTACTTATCAACTTTTAATAACCCTGATATTTTTTCATTCAAAATAATAAAAAAAAACTATGAAGTTGATCCTACCTATTTCACCACATATATTGATTTGATCTTGATGGCATATTGTTAATACGTACAACATACAGAACTTATCTCGCGGTTGCGAATATATATCTTTATGTGCCTCTTGGCATTTATCGTTGGGAAGATTTCCTTTCAAGTCACACTTGGCAGAAACACTCTATCATAATTCTCTAGCCTCTATTTTGCACCTGTCATTATTCCTGTTGTTTTTATTTTGAAAGATCCAACCAATGCCATGAACTCGTTGATGAGCAACTTTACACCCTCAAACTGATAGGTAACCCTCCTTGTTAGTGAGTTAGTTGGACTTAGAGAGTTAGTTAGAAAGTGTGAGATGATAGACTATAAATATTAGGAAGGAAATATTAAAAAGGTTATCTTAGATTTCAGAAACGAATTTAGAAGGGGGAGAGAACCACGTTTCTCAAATAGCTGAATGAAATCTAATAGAGTTTTCTATCGATAAATACTATTTTTTTAATATTTTAATTTAGTTCCTATGACAATTACATTTGACCTTGCTGCAAGTAATCGGTATCACAATTGCCATGGTTTGTGGCATGACCCGAACTTAGAATTTGGTAGCATTCTCCAAAATCTGTATCAGTTTATGTACGAAAAACAAGTTTCTCTAGGAATAAGTGTCATACTTTTTGCTCAAAATAATTTCAAGGACTTTGTAATTAATAGGAATATTAATTGTTCTTGGAAGAGTTAATAAATGCTTGTGCACTTTCCTGTAGTGGGAGGAACTTCAAGGAGAATCAGAACAAGTGGAGTATCTTAGGGACATTCTCAAAGATGTAGATCAAAGACATGCCAACACTACATTGACAGAGGTAAAGTGATCAATTGAATGCTGTTTGCCAGGCATCAGGAGTTTTGTACTGTATGTTTAAGTTGTTATGCCCCCTTGAATATTTTTAGCAAAGGGGATGTATATTTGTTAGAAATATTTATATCTAAAAATCATCTAAGTGTCATCTGTGTTTTATGCATGAAATTTTTTGGCAACCGTGAGCTTAACTAATTTATGTAGAAAAAAGAATGTATGAAAATAATGAAAATAATCATATCTATATCATTTTCTGTACCAACTACCAAGTACTCTATTCTATTTACTTCCTTTTTCTACACATTTGTTCTCATTGTATGAAAAAGTATAAAATTTACATCAATGGCCGGATGGCCGCCGGGTGCGAGTATCGTGGAAAATGAGTCAGGTTGAGCTTAGTTTAGTTAGGGCCAACCCCACTAAGCAACGGCCCAAGAAATTGGCCATGTGATGATTACTAGGTTACCATGTTTCCCATTTCTGGATATAAGATTACTAGGTTAGTAGGTTATCATGATTTCAATATCTGGACTGGATGTGGATTACTTGACTGGGAATGTCCTTACTAGTAAATAAATTTTTACCTCCACTTTTGAGGTATTATAGTAAAATAAATGGTGATCTAGAAGGAAGTCAAAAAGGCACATTCATTGTCTTTTAGCTGTTTGTCTTTCTACTTCTTTATCAATCATCTTCAATAAGTCGTAGGGCACTCAACTCGACTTATCAACTTGAACCTCCGTAGCTTGTTTTGGTGTCTTCATAACTTATCAAGTGGATTTTCCATCTCCAATTGTGGTGTTCGCACCACCTCAACCTTCACGGATCTCAGTTTAGGCACTGATGGCCCCTTTTATCATATGAGGTGAATGTAAGGTTACTTCTTAAGAAGGAAGGAGGGTCAATAAGAAGACTGAGCTGGATGGTGCGTTGTAAAGTTTAAATTTCAGAAGTTAGAAGTATTTTTCTTTGTTTGTGGATGCTTAGGGCACACTAAGAAAAAATGTGAAATGCTTTTCTCTACAGACAAGGATGATGGCATGAGAGGATGGGGACCCGATCTTCATACAGACTCGTAGAAGGTGAAAGTTGGTGGCAGTAGTAGGTGGCTCCAGGAGGAGAAGGAGGCGTAGCTAGCTCTAATATTGGCCTAGATGGAAGCAACTTTTCAAATTCAAAATTTGCAGCCCATGATTACTCGAGCTTCACTTTCAAAGAAACTATTGAACGATAAAATTTTTACAAGAAAAGTGATAAGATTCTTGTTAAACAAGGGGAAGCAAGTTCGTGCCATTGGAATTCGAATGCTCTTAGTTTTGAAATCCCAGTTACAGACAGGACGCTATTGCAGCGAGTGTCACAGAACCACGATTTTCAAATGTTTAAGTTGCTTGATGGGTGTTGCGTGAATGATGTGTGGGGTGTCATGGGCGTAAACAACAAACGACAGAGGGAGGAAAACAATAATAGTCGTGACCAATATCTGTTGCAACATATTCCACTAGTTATTGATGATGTTCTGAATAGAAATAATTGTTTTTACTAGCAGGTCGTGGTTCCCACGCCTTCCAGGAGCAATAAAAATCTTAAGTTGGAACTTCCAAGACTTGGGTTGGGGTATCCCGAGTTAGTTCCAGCCTCAGGAACCTTGTGAGGTTCCCTAACCCGAATGTAGTGTTTTTGATAGAGACTATGGCAGTTGCTAGTAGGGATGAGGAGGTTCTAAGGAGAATTGCCTTTGGTTGTGCTCTTATTGATAAAGTAGGGCGAAGTGGGGTACTTGCTTTCTTATTGAAGAATTTAATTACTTGTGAGGTGATAAACTGCTATAGGCATTTCATCAATGTGGAATTTATAGCTAGTATTGTATTCTAGAGTCTAGACCAAGGAAGACAAAGAATCTTGGCAACTGCTCAGAGACAATTGGCAGGTATGTCTCAACTTCTGTGGTGTGTCATAGGGGATTTTAATGACTTGTCAAATGAGGATAAGAGAGGGAGAGTTCACCATACTTCGTGGTTGATGTATGGTTTTAGAGGAGCGATGCAAGATTGCAATCTTACATATGTTCCTCTTGAAGGTTATGCATACATGTGGTTCCATTCTAAAGGATATTGATGGGCATTTTTTAAGCCAATAAGGGGTTATTTCAGGTTTCAAAATGCTTGGTTAATGCCTTAATGGTAGATGGTCTAGATGATGTGGTTTTTGATAGATGGAAGGAGGTTAGTGGTGGGGATATTGTGCCAAAAATAAATACACGTAGAGACAAATTAGGGACTTCGAGGGCGTTAATTCCACTCTCATTTCAAGGAGTGTGTGGAGCTTAGCAAAAAGAGTATGGAGGATCTTTGTAGTAGGACGAATAGGATCCAATTAGAGAGTACTTGGAGTTGAAGAAGTACATTAATGGATATTTTGTTCCAGGGTATGAGAGTTAACACTCTGTCTTTCTTTAGTAATCTAAGGTTACCTTCTATGGCCTCAATATGGTGGAGGGACATTTTCCTAGTGGGGAGTGGGGGTAAGCAAGGCCCTGATTAATTCCCAGGTAGTGTAAGGAAGAGGGTTGGCAATGGGAGGTCTCTCTCTGTGATGTGTAAGGAAGAGGGTTGGCAATGGGAGGTCTCTCTCTGATGTGATGTGCTGCAGCCAATGTGATTAGTTCCCAGGTTTTCCTAGTGGGGAGTGGGGGTAAGCAAGGCCCTGATTAATTCCCAGGTAGTGTAAGGAAGAGGGTTGGCAATGGGAGGTCTCTCTCTGTGATGTGCTGCAGCCAATGTGATTAGTTCCCAAGTCGTGTGAGGAGGAGGCACTACACCAGAATTTTCAATAAACAGCGCACCTTTAAGAAGCGCTTCTTGTAAAGCGCTACTAAAAAGGAAACACGGGGCCTATTATGCCCCTTTGGTGATGGGAGGTCTCTCTCTCTCTCTCTCTCTCTCTAAGATAAACAATTAATATGACATATATTATAATTATCTCATACTTTCCTAATATGCCCCTTGTCACTTCAAGGGTATAATAGGGAACAAATTACTAATGTTTCACTGATATTATAAAACGACCATCAAAATAAGATAAATTATTTTGACTAAAATGTCAAATAATTTGGGACATAGGGAGTGGTAGATTCTTTCTTTTATCTTTCTCTTTGAAAAAAACTTAACTTATGTTTGGGAGTTTTGGAGTGGAGAGAAGGCCTTTGGGAAAAAGGAAGGAAGAAAGGAATAAAGAGGAAGCATGGTTCCACACTTTGAATGAAAAAATTATTTTTCTTCACAATTCTAAAACTTTTAAAATGAGGGAACTCGAAAAATGTATTGGAGGGTTTATAATACTCTATCAATACTCGAAAAATCTCCAAATCTCTTCCGAATTTTTATAATACTCTCAATATTAAAAATTTATTAATCATAAAGATCTACTTCCACTTCTCTATCAATACATTTTCTCAAAGTGAGAAATTTCTCTCTCTTTTCTTCTCTTCTCCTCTCTCCTCTCTTCCTAACTCCCAAACGGAGCCTTAAACTCACCAAAGTTGTGGACTCTCAAAGCCATAAACCTCCTTGTTTTTTTAGTGTTGACTTACCAATTCACTATCTCAGAATCTGCACCAAGTTTCCAAACTAATTAATAAGGCAATTGTCTCTCTCTCTAAGCATCCCTTGACTCTGCAATAAGAAGCAGTCAACTGTTGTGTTTCCTAACAACAAGAGACTTGACTTGGTTTTTGATCATTTCTAATTTAATGTAGAAACTACTATAAAGCAACTCCCGTTGACAAGAAAGAAATAACTAAATAAAACAAAAGATGAACTTTTCTCTTTCGGAACTTACTTAGCAAGGGAACTTCTGGTTTTTCATCATCCAAGTATTTTAATTAAAAAGTGCTTATTAAAAGGAGAAATTCTTATTCGACAGCACTAGATTTTTAATATAAAAAATACAACACATTAATTACACGGGGCATTATTTAATAAATTGAGTAAACCTTCAATTTAGTCCCTAGCCCAAAGTTTATCTTCCTCCATAAATTTAATCTCTAAGTGACAAAATTTAGTGATTAAATTGATGGACAAAAAAACTTTAGAGACAATTTAATAAGTTTTCATGCTTCACAAATTAAATAGGAGAAATAGTGGTCCCAAATAAGTAGTTTGGTCGGTGAGTTAAAGAACACCGAGAGAGTTTGAAGTTTTAAGTAGAAGATTCATGGTTCAAATCCTATAGACTAATATTTTTCTCCACTTTAGCTAATTAATCATTAACATTTATCTATAGAAAAATAGAAATAATTGAGAGACCAAATTAAGGGTATATTCTAAACCAAGTATTTGCCGCTAGATTATCTAAGAATTTGTCTTTATTCTCAAATATTTATATTTATTATTTGAAGATGTCGTTATTCTCAAGCTAAAATTATGAAATTAAGAATAAATACCAATCTTGAGTCTTAAAATAAGGTCGAATATTATTCCACCCATGCGGACCGAAACTTCCAAGCAAATTCTACCGTCAAATTCTAACGGCCAAGTCTGTTTAATGCTCATTCCTTTCGTCTTGAATCGTCAAACACTTTCATCCTCCATCCAAACCACGCGCCCTATTTTCTAACGGCTCATTTTCAACCAACAATAAATTAAAAAAGAAGCAACCACTCTATTTCTTTCTTCTTTCTACCATCTTTCCCAAAACTCTACGAATATAAAACCATCTCCCCCCTTCTTCTCTTTCATTCAATCTTTCAATTTCCAACATCCCCCTATAACAGATACATATCCAATTATCCATATATCTCCATTTTCACCACCCATATTTTTTGTTTGAACCTCATTTAAGAGGCAAAACTTTCCCACCATTTTTTTTTATCAAACCTTAGAAACTCCAAGTACTTATTACTAAGCGTCAACATTCACTATCTAGGTCTAGCGCAAGTGATTGTTGTAAATCGGTGATACTAAGTTCTATTCTAGCAGATAAAAAACAAAGCATTAGCATTTTTGTACACACTTTTTTGATCGTATACCATGTCGCGAACAATAGAGATCACAATTCTTTCAGGAGAAAACATCCAAGCGAACAAAAGACCGATAAAAGGGAATACATTTGTGACGGTTCAATCCGACGGAAGCAGTGAAGTGGTGACAACAAAAGTGAATTCAGAAGGTGGGAGCTACCCTTCATGGAATGATAAATTAGTAATAGACGTGCCATTGCATGCAAGGTTCATAACAATAGACGTGAAATGCAAAACATCATCAAGAGGAAGTGGCAATAGTGTTGGAATGGCGAGAATACCCATTTCGGATTTTATTGGAGGATATGTAGTTGAGAATCAATTGCATTTTTTGAGCTATAGATTGTGGGATAATAAGGTTAGGAGAAATGGGGTTGTGAATATTTCTGTGAAGGTAAAAGCGTCACAAAATTCTTGTTCAAATTCGGTGTCATCGTCGGTGAATGGAGTTCCGGTGACTGGGGTTCCGGTGGGTGGTAATGGATCCACCGGCGTTGTGACAGGAATTCCAGCTGTTTGGTTAAACTACCAAAGAAATATTTGAAGGGTTCGTCATCATGCAATAATCATGTAAAAAAACATACATTTTATACGTGTACGTCACAAAGTACACGCGGGAAATATATCCTCAATATCTTAATTTTTATACTTTTTTGTTTTTTGTTTTTTCCTCATACACTGATCGACATATTCTTTTTTCTTCTCTCATTGTGGCGTCTGAAAAATCAATTTTGTATAATAATTAAACGGCAAGAAGGATTCAACAAAAATTAAAATGAAAAACGAGAACTTGTCCAAACAAATATTTAACGAAATAAATACTTGGACAATATTGGCTCACTTTACAAGTATATTTTTTCTGTTTTCTACGTGGGAAATATATTTTTTCTGTTTTCTACTTTTTTTTGTTGACAATTTTGGTACTACTTTTTAGAATAAGTTTTTATTTAGGTTTAAAACACTTTGGCGGCGTGGCGTAAAGCCCCCAACATTGTTTTTGTGAACAGCGGCCAACATATATATTCTTATAAAACTCTTATTATAGTTTCGATTAGTGTTCACACATGACATAATAGAATAATTACGGTACACCGAGAAGGTTTGGATCTCATCTTAAGGTCTCAAGTTTGAGTCTTAGATGTGGCCAAAACTCTATATATTAGATAAAGAGAACCACACGAACCGGTAAAGTCGGGTATATACGTGGCCAGCCAGACTCCCCAACGTTTATTAGTCACCTGCAAAGTCGATGAATAGTGTGCACCAATAACATAATAACAAAAAATTAATCGTTGTCCTTTTCTCATCAACCCAAGGGGTTGGACTAGTGAAGCCTGACAAGATTTATATTTCATAGGTTCCGAGTTTGAATCTCACTAATCTCTTTGGGACGAGGTAAATATGTAATTATCTTTTAATTAAGTGTTCAAAGAGTGTAGGGGCTTTCGGTGCCTTCGACTGATGTGTCATCATCTCACCTTAAAATTTTGTAACGAAAAATATAATTCTATACCACCAAAGATGTGTAATTGGAGTTGGCTTAAGTTGGCAATCGAATTGGTGCAGAGGTCTCTAAGGTGCGGAATTGGATTTGGCTGACGAGCTTGCTAGGCGAGTGGCTGATTTTTCTCCTTATAATGGTGTACATGATAAGTGGTGCTGGGCGCTGCTACCCGCCGATGGCTTCTCTGTAAAATCATGCTATGGCACTTTACAGGATTTAGAAACTGTTTTTGATGTTATCCATTTAGATCCTCTGCAGAATTTTCTCCGATTGGTCGTTGTATTATTGGGAAGAAGAAAAAGAAAGTAAGATATTAGATTTGGCTTGCAACAACTTGGGTTATATGGGGTGCTAGAAATGACATAGTTTTTAAATGCTTAGCTGTGGATTGTTCAGTGCTTTTTAATCGTGTTGTGGGTAATACATGCATGGTTGTGGTTTAATGAGATGGTGGGTAGAAAGACTAATGTATCTTTTTCTAAGTGGCGCTCTTCTCCCCTATCATGCCAAAATTTGGTGTGATTTGATTTGTAATTGGGTTCGAGTACCCCTTGTACTCGCTTTCTCAAATCAATTTTACTTATAAAAAGAAACAAGCAGATTTTTTCAATGGAGAAAACAAACAAGAAAAGGGAAAATATTACATCCTCGGCCAAGTCATTCCATTAGCATTAACTATGACAGTCGAAGAAAGGTCACAAGAGCATGAATCCAAATTTTGAGAATGAGATTTGTGTTAGCACCCTCGTGGAGTATGTGAGTGAAGGATAATTTCCAACTCCGGGTACGTAAATTTTGAATAAGTTCCACGAGGTACATGCAGGCAATGGCGGATTCACATATATGTAAGTGGGAGAATTTCTCCCACAAGATAAAAGTATTTTTGGACTATGCTTAATACCTTTTTCTTTTGCCCCCATAAGCCAATTGTTTGTTAAAATGAACATACAAAATATAAGAGACACATGGTAGAGAATAATTGATACTAATTTTATTGTTTTATTATTCTAATTTTATTAATTCGGTCTCTTCTAATACTAAATACCCATGTGGAAAGCTTCAATATTTTGATTTTTTTTAGGAGTATAGGCCCAAAAATATTATTTACAGAAAAACACAAAGACTTATTTGTTCTTTAATAAATGAAAAGTACTAATATAACCATTAAAAAATTAAAATATTAGTCAAATTAGTTTCTAAAGGTAATCTCGTCTATTTTGACGGTGATAAGACGAAAGTGCGTCAGCCAAGAATCAACTTGAAGTCCTCCAAGATGGGTAAGGATTCTCAAACTTTATGATCTCTACCATTCTCTAGCTTCCTCTCTTTCTCTCTTACTTTACTCTCTCTCTCATCCATCTCTCTATCTTAAATTACTATTTCATCTCTCATTTTACCTCATTTTTGCCTAAAGTTACTCTAAATTTCCGACCAAAAAGTTAGACAATTTTTTTCCCTTCAAGACTTAGGATTCTTTCATATCTCCAATATTGATTTGAGCCTCAACCTCAACTCAACCGATGGGCCAAGGATTCTCGTCAAGAATTTATGTGGACCGAATGAAAGAAAATGGTTTTCGATGTAACTTATGAAATAGTGATCTTGGCAAACACACTATGAAAATATGATGAATATACTTGTAGGGTTATTCAAAGTATTTGGTGTTGCGACAATGTTTGGCTGGGTATTGACTCAAATGTATTGTTGGAGGGTGTTGCTCACTATCAATTATATGACAAGTTTATTAAAGGAAGCAAATCAAAGACGGTCACCAATCTCATTTGGTTGTGTTATGTGGTGTGTTTGGTCAACTCGTAATAGCATTTTGTTTAGAGTTTCAGTTGTAAACTATGTTTTGAATCAAATCAAATGTATCCCTTGGGTGTGATTTATTAACAACACAGGTAGACACTTAAACTTTTTTGTATCAGGAAAGTGGATTAACCCTCTAGTTTGTCTCCAATATGTGTAATTAGCTTGCTATTGGGTGGGAGTACCCCCAATACTCCTTTAATCCATTTTGTTTATTAAAAAAGACTTTTAAGATTTCATCAAGTTCATAATATTATACAAGTTTAATATTTATTTTGTCCATAGACGGAGGCAAAGACCAGTTGAAACTCACACATACAACTGTAAGGTTTCGTGTTGGAATCTGAGTGATAATATACAACCTAATAATATCATGTTGTTAGTTGAAGGAATATAGAAAGATTTTTTATTCTAATCTTATAAATACAGAAAGTAGGGGGTAAATCCATCCAAGTAGAATTAGAGGAATTCCTGATATTGAAGTCCAAAGACCAAAAAAAATTATAAAAAAGAACTTCTATTTGATGCATAAATTTATGAAAGAGCCATACTATTTTGCATTTATACACCGGATCAATGGCAAACAATAGCAGTATATTGCATTGCACTTGTTAAAAAAAAGAATAGTTTTGCTTTTTTCCTTTTAAAAAAAAGAATAGTATATAAGTAGTAAAAGAAAAGAATAGTACTATATTGCAGTGGTATATTACATCAAAATAAAAAAAACGGTTAAAGGGCAGTACGCGAGAGAAAAACACTTTATAGACATAAAGTACACGATTATAAACATTGAGCACCAGTGGTCTAGTGGTAGAATAGTACTCAGCCACGGTACAGACCCGGGTTCGATTCCCTGTTGGTGCACTTCTGAGCTGTGACGAAACTCTATCGCTGGTGGTTGATTGGTCAATCACAAATTCATCCGTTGTGGATGATAAAGCTGTGGTACTGAGCTCATTTAGTTTTACTTTTTTCCTTTAATGTTTTGTTTGTTTTCTTTCTTTCTTCCAATCTTCTTTTTTCTGACCAAATTCTTCCAATCTTCTTTTTCGTTGTTTTCTTTCTTTCTTTAATTTAATGCTATGGATAAACATTTTTTTTTTAATCAAACAGGCCGTCAGCCCGAATTTATTAATAAAATAAATAGAGATATAAAAAGCACAAGGGGGGACTAGACCAAAACCCTTGGTAATAAGGACAATAATAGAATGCCCAACAATGCCTCTAAAATAAACAACCATAGAACTCTAATGGAAGAAATTCTAAGGCGAACAGAAAACCCGAAAGGAGGCCGGGCAACACCTGAGAGTCCCCACACAACCTCCACCCACCACCTCCTGAACTCACACTCCAAACCACAACAGCCTGCATCACCTCGCTATCCTCACATTAAGCACATCACAAAGACTTGAATTTTTTCTATGGATAAACATGATTGGTACTTGTTTTAATTTTTTCTTTCTTTAATAATGAGACAAGTAATCTTTTAGTAATATCAACTTTTACAAGAAATGAAAACACTGGCCGAATTCACAAATTATTATTTCATGTTGATTTTAATACTGAAATATTCACTCAATTGGAAAACTCTTCATTTGAATTTTTTATATAAAAATACAAAAGAAAAAAAATGAAAGACTTGAACATAAGTTTTGTTAAAAATATTTTGGTTTAAAAATGTTCAAATTAAAAATCTTAAATCAAGTCAATTACAAACTTTATTTAATTCAAAGACTTATTAATACACTTCATGACTATTGATAGCGTTTTTTTGGACGTTTTATTGAGCTTCTAAGCGCTATTGAAAGTCAAGAAAGACTAAAACTAATGAAAAGAACTTGAGAAACAAAACATAGATGAATTTTTTCTAAGGAACTACAAGAAAAAAAAACTCAAATTTTATAGGGATCAACAACATATTTAACTCTTACTAAAATCTTTACCTTTTAAAAAAAATCAAGGACTTAATATCTAAGGGGGAACTTAAGTGGTAGGTTGTGAACATTTAACGAGTTTACTAATTTAGTCATCATACTATTTTAGTTGCACTTGTTTTTGTCTACTAATCCCTCGAGCCGGGTAGGACCACAGTGGGCGACAAAACTCTCCCTCAAGAGATTTAACAGTGCTGCATGCCCATTAGAATCCAAGACATTGATTAAGCTGGAAGAGACTCCTACCATCTCACCAAGTGCTCTTGGGTATTTTAGTTGCACTTTTGATTCCAAAAATTGTAATTTTCTTGCCCTATAGTGCTCAAAAGTCACTAGTTTCGGGAAGGTAAGGGACTAAAGTGTAAAAATCCTAAATTTTGAAGATCAAAAGTAAAATTAATAATGTGGAGATGAAATTAGTGATATACAATTAAGACTAAGGTTTGTCATGTGGAAACCTTGCAAAAAAAATTCGTCATGTGGATGACTCATGATTCATGATTGAAGCAACAATCTTCCCCTTTAAAAATTCCATTAAAATGTGGATGGAGTATTATACGTTACCAGACAACATTATTGGTCCATTCTGCCAAATTATGTCTACGTATCTTAAGTTGTTTAATTGTTCCTGTTGATATCTCAAGAATCCATGGAATTGTTGGGGATAAACACGTGAAAGGGACAAGAAAGGAAGTGGCGGCGCTAGAGGGACAAGAGGAATGAATAGGGCAATATAATATTAGGTAAAAGCTGCACTGAATTTCATAAAAGTAGGTTACAAATTACATGCTACTGACGTCTATATTTATATACAATGAAACAAGCCCAGACCCATAATTTCGACTGGCCCATTCGACTGGCCCATTTCGACTAGGTTTCTAACTACACCTACTATAATTACAAGCAATAGAATTACAAGGCATATCTCAATATTTCCTCCTAATTCACATTGCTGAGCGACATCATCCCAAGCATTGTTCTCAGTTCTTCGAATCTTCCCTTTTGCAATGGCTTGGTCATTGCATCAGCTACTTGAAGTTCCGAACAGCAATATTCCAGATTCAGCTTCTCATTGTTTATTTGGTCACGCAGGAAGTGATATCTGGTCTCTATGTGCTTCGACCTACCATGTGCAACAGGATTCTTGGCGAGATCTATCGCAGACTTGTTGTCGATCAACAACTTCATTGCTTCGAGCCTGTGCACTCCAATTTTGACCAGTAGCATGCTCAGCCATGATGCTTGACATGCTGCAAAGGAAGCAGCCACATACTCTGCTTCACAAGAGGATAACGCAACTATACTTTGCTTCTTCGAGCACCAAGAGATGGGTGTCGATCCATACATGAAGACATACCCACTTGTGCAGGAGTATACCCTTACTTGTCTTGGTAAACTCCATCCCCAAGAAATATGATAGATGTCCCAGATCACTCATTTCAAATTCTGACATCATCACTTTCTTGAAGGCTTCGACTTCGACTTCATTGCTGCCAGTTACAAGTAGATCATCTACGTACAGGCACAACAACAACTGAGTCGAAGTTCCATTCTTCTTCACATATACTCCATGTTCATTGGTGCATCTCACGAACTTCTGAGCCAAGAGAAATCCATCAATTCTCTTGTTCCACGCTCTTGGAGCTTGCTTGAGCCCATACAGGGCCTTCTCCAGCTTATAGACTTTGTCTTCTTTTCCCTTCGACTCAAAACCAGGTGGTTGACAAACATAGACTTCCTCCTCCAAAGGTCCATTAAGAAATGCTGACTTTACATCTAGTTGATGTAGGGGCCAGCCTCTATGACTTGCCAATGCTACTACCAATCTTATGGTTTCGATCCTGGCTACTGGGGCAAAGACCTCATTGAAATCCAAACCAGGTTTCTGCAGGAACCCTTTGGCTACTAGCCTGGCCTTGAACTTGGCCACTTCTCCATTGGGCTTGACTTTGGTCTTGAAGACCCACTTCACCCTTATGGCTTTCTTTTCTTTTGGAAGTTCGACTAGCTTCCAAGTATCATTCTCTCGATTGATTTCAACTCTTCAATCATTGCTTCCTTCCACTGCTTGTGACTAAGGGCTTGCTCCAGGCTCACTGGTTCTGCTTCTGCCATTAGTGCAAAGTGTGTCAGGTCTCCCTCTGCTGTAATAGCAGAATCTGGGTAAGTGTCGAATCCTTCTAGTCTTACTGATCTCTGCCTTTCCCTTTGCGACCTTCTTAAAGGTTCGACAGCAATGGGTTCTTCTGGCTCTTCGGTTTCGATCTCTTCATTCTGATCGTCTCGATCAGAGACTTCGTCGAAGTCCATCATTGTAGTTTTCTCACAGCCTTCTTCCCAGTTCTAATGTTTCGACTCATCTACTACGACATCTCTGCTTTTCACTATTTTCTTCTGCACAGGATCATACAGTTTGTATGCTCCTGTCGAATGATAGCCAACAAGAATCATTTGTTGTGCTCTATCATCCAGCTTGCTTCTTAGTTGCTCAGGGACATGTCTATAGCATACTGAGCAAATTATTCTGAGATGCTTGACACTTGGCTTTCTTCCTAGTCAAGCTTCTTCAGGTGTCTTCCCAGTCAGTCTCTTTGTGGGGCATTTGTTCAGAATGTATACTGCTGTGGCTACAAGTTCTCCCCATAAACTATGAGGTAGTTTCTTCTCCTTCAACATACTTCTTACCATGTTGAGGATGGTCCTGTTTTTTCTCTCAGCAGTACCATTATGCTGAGGCGTGTAAGGTGCAGTGACTTCATGCACAATTCCTTCTTTCTCACAGAATTCGACAAATCCATGAGAATTGTACTCACCACCTCCATCGCTTCTAAGGGTTTTGATTGCACATTCACTTTGGTTTTCAATCATTACCTTAAACTTCTTGAATATTTCTAGTACTTCACTCTTCCTTTTGATCAAATACACCCAGGACATTCTAGTGTATTCGTCAATGAAGGTGACAAAGTACTTATTCCCTCCTAAGGAACATACTTCGAAAGGACCACAGACATCAGAAAATATTACCTCTAGCTTCTTCTCTGCTCTGCTAGGTACTTCTGATTTAAACGAGTTTCTTGGTTGCTTCGACTTGCAACAACTCTCGCAAACTTCGACAGGTACTTTTACTGCAGGCAACCCATGAACCATCTTCTTTTCATGTAGTTGACTCAAGCTCCTGAAGTTGAGGTGGCCAAATCTTCTGTGCCACTTCCAGTGCTCCTCTTCGACAGTGGTCTTGAGGCAATGTTCTTCGACTACTTGCAATTTGATCTTGAAGGTTCTGTTACTCTGCATTAACACCTTCAGGATCAACTTCTTGGTCGAATCAAACAGGCTGAGACTGTTATCACCCATTTCGACGGTGAATTTCTTCTCGATCATCTGCCCAATACTTAGCAGATTGCTCTTCATAGCCGGTACATAAAATACCCCTTGGATGTAGCACCACTTGCCATCTTTCCACAGGAACTTTATGGTACCTACTCCTTCAGCAGTAACTCTACTGTTATCTGCAAACCTTATCTTTTTGCTTATCTGCTCCAGTTCGACAAACCACTCCTTGTGACAACACATGTGATTTGAACATCCTGTGTCGAGATACCATTCGACAGACTTCTCTTCAGTCGAATTTGTATCAGCCTTCAACAACAGTAATTCTGGGTCAGTAGCTGTCATGAATGACAATTCGTCATCATCATTGCTGGCAATGTTGGAGGCATCACCAGTGTTTCCACTGCCCTGCCACACACACATTGCACAAGTATTTTGAGCATCACAAGTGAATCCACTTATACAAGTGTTCCCACTATTTTGCTCGCTACTTTCAGCAAGTCCTTCATCGAGTCGAATCTCATCTTTGACAGCCATCAGCATTAACTCCTCTGAGTCAGAGTCAGAGTCACCATCATTAGCAAACTTGGCTTCTGCATCTTTACCCTAGAAACTTTCTTGTTTTTACACTTGTTCCTATAATGCCCAAATTGCTGACAGTTATAACACTGAACTTTCGACAGGTCTCCCTTCTTCTTGTCGAAAGATCCTTGTTCTTTCTTCTTACTGCTTGATCCCTTTTCTCTACCCTTCTCCTTGTTGCCTGCCTTCCAATTTCTCTTAGAGGAGTATGAAAGCAAGGCTTGTTCAGTTTCTTTCTCTGAACTTCTCTGCCTTATTCTCAATTCGTGAGCCTCTAAGGAACCCTGAAGTTCATCTAACTTCAATGTATCTAGGTCCTTGGATTCTTCGATAGCAGTAACAACGTAGTCGAATTCCAGGGTTAAGGATCTGAGCACCTTTTCGACTTTATTTACTTCAGTCACAGTTTTCACCATTACCTTTCATTTGATTAGTTAATGCTACTAACCTCGTAATGAAATCTCCAATCGATTCTCCATCTGTCATCTTCAAGCCCTCGTACTGCTTCCTGAGCGACTGTAGACGTATCTTCTTCAGCCTATCTGCTCCTCCATACGAGTTCTTTAGGATGTCCCAAGCTGCCTTTGCTGAATCACAGTCGATGATCAGGTTCAGGATGTTGGAATCAACGCATTGGTGAATCAAAAACAGCCCTTTTCCATCTTTCTTCCTCAGCGAATGGTGGTTGTTCCTCACCGCTTCAGTGGCGTTTGCTGCCAAGGGTGGAACACCATCATTCACGACATCAAGGACATCTTGATATCGAAACAGCACCTTCATCTGCGCACACCAACGTTCATAATCCTTTCCGTCGAAGATTGGGAGGTTCCCCTGGAATACCTCCACCAGAGTTGTCTCGCGCTGCCATGAATCTTGATAGATTTTGTAAGGATCTAACAAGCTCTGATACCAGTTTGTTGGGGATAAACACGTGAAAGGGACAAGAAAGGAAGTGGCGGCGCTAGAGGGACACGAGGAATGAATAGGGCAATATAATATTAGGTAAAAGCTGCACTGAATTTCATAAAAGTAGGTTACAAATTACATGCTACTGACGTCTATATTTATATACAATGAAACAGGCCCAGGCCCATAATTTCGACTGGCCCATTTGACTGGCCCATTTCGACTAGGTTTCTAACTACACCTACTATAATTACAAGCAATAGAATTACAAGGCATATCTCAATAGGAATGTGGATGAAAGAAACGCAGAACCAGAGAAAAGGAAAGATGAACGGAAAAGTAAAGTTCTTCTATTCCACCAAAAGATAATACTGGTCCAACAAATTTACAAAGTCAACTAGTAACTATATTGTCACAGCTTAACTAAACTACTCAACGGTTACCACAGTTGAGTCAACAAAACTAACCACTAGTAAACTAATTTACAATAAAAGAGAGGTAAACTAATTTACAGTTAAAGAGAGGTAAGACATAGCAATTGCTTTATACTTTACTTCAATACCCCCCCTCAAGTTGGGAGGTAGATGTCCTTTAATCCCAACTTGAAGAGCAAGTGCTGGAATTGAGTCTTGTGAAGTGCTTTGGTTAGCAAGTCTGCGAGCTGCAGTTGGGACTTTACGTGTATGAGCTTGAGGAACCCATTTTGAACATGTTCTCGGATGAAATGGCAGTCAATGTCGATGTGTTTGGAGCGTTCGTGTGTTGTTGGATTTTCAGCCAACTGAATGGCTGATTTGCTATCTGATAGCACCATTGTGGAAGTGATTGTCACTTGAAAATCACGAAGAATTTGCCGTATCCAGAGCAATTCACTAGCAATAGAGGCAACAGCTCTGTACTCTGCTTCTGCAGAGGATCTAGCAACGGTTGTTTGCCTTTTTAGACTTCCAAACAACTAAGGATTGACCAAAATAGATGCAAAAACCCGTTGTAGACTTTCTGCTAACCTCACATGATCCCCAATCAGCATCAACATATGCAGTAAGTTGGAAACAGGCCTTGGCAGGGAAGAAAATACCTTGACGAGAAGTTCCTTTGAGGTATTGCAGCAGATGATGAGAAGCTTGTAAGTGAGGTGTTCTTGGCTTGGACATGAATTGGCTCAATTTATTTACGGTGTACGTGATGTCAGGTCTGGAAATTGTGAGATAAATCAGCCTTCCAACAAGCCTTCTGTATTGAACATCATCCTCCAAGGGGATGCCATCAGTGTCATTCAATTTGCAGCTAGGATCCATGGGTATGTTCACTGGTTTGCAAGAGGTAAAACCAGTGTCAAGTAACAATTGAAGCGTGTACTTTCTCTGACAGAGGTGTATTCCATGTTTTGATCTGGCAATCTCAAGCCCCAAGAAGTATCTTAGATCACCAGTAACTTTTAACTTGAAGCATTTAGCTAGCTGAGCTTGAACTTCATTAACTAGTGACTTGTTGGGACCTGCCACAACTATGTCATCTACGTATACCAGCAGTGCCACAAATGTCTGTCTTGATCCTTTAGTGAACAATGAATGGTCAGCAGGACTCTTTTTGAACCCCAATCCAGTGATAGTGGAACTCAATTTGGCAAACCATTGCCTAGAAGCTTGTCTAAGCCCATATAATGACTTATGCAGCTTGCTAACCTGGTTCTCTCACTACAAAAAAAGAAGCCATTAGCGACGGAAATTAGCGAGGGACTAATGGTCCCTCGCAAAAATTGGGATTAGCGACGGAATTAGCGACGGAATAGGGGCTGTCGTATTTTTGAGAATTAGCGACGGAATTTTACACATTAGCGAGGGAATTTCCGTCGCTAATGGCAAAAGTAAAAAAATTTGCGAGGGAATGTCAGTTCCGTCGCTAATTTTTTTACTTTTCAGATGATGGGACTCAGTTGCAGGGGTTGGTAAGTGCACAGGAATTAGCGAGGGACAGTTCCCTCGCTAATTCCCTCGCTAAAGTCAACTTTTCAGATGATGGGACAGTTCCCTCGCTAATTCCCTCGCAATTTTTTTTCCTTTTTTTCCTTAAATCCGTTTACACTCATCTCTCTCACTCACTCACTCACTCTTCACCCTTCCTCTTCCCTTCCTCTTCACCCTTCCTCTTCACCCTTCCTCTTCCTCTACTCTCCACCACCACACAACCACCACCACCACCACCATCACCACCTCCTCTCACACTCTCCTCTCTCTTCACTCTTCCAACACCACCACCACCACATACCTCCTACCACTCTCACTCACTCTCTCTTACTCTTCACCACCACCACCCCACCACCACCACCACTCTCACTCCTCTCTCTTACTCTTCACGCCACCACCACCACCACACAACCACCACCACCACCATCACCACCACCTCCTCTCACACTCTCCTCTCTCTTCACTCTTCCAACACCACCACCACCACATACCTCCTACCACTCTCACTCACTCTCTCTTACTCTTCACCACCACCACGCCACCACCACCACCACGTGTAATTTTTTTTTGAAAAACTGCAGTCATTAGCGAGGGAATTAGCGAGGGAATATCCCTCGCTAATTCCTGCGCATTTACCAACCCCTGCAACTGAGTCCCATCACCTGAAAAGTTGTAGTCATTAGCGAGGGAATTAGCGAGGGAAAATTCCCTCGCTAATTAGCGAGGGATTCAATTTCCCTCGCTAATCCCAGTAGCGAGGAGGGAATTAGCGAGGGAACCAGTCCGTCGCTAATTCCCTCGCAAATGACCATTAGCGACGGATTTTGGTCAATTTGCGAGGGAAATGTCCGTCGCTAATGACCAGTTTTTTTGTAGTGTCTCCCTGTTTGGGATACCCTAAAGGCAGGCTCATGTAGACCTCCTCGTCTAATTCTCCATTTAAAAATGCATTATTTATATCGAGTTGTAGGAGGTGCCAATTCAATTGAGCAGCCAAGGACAGCAAAATCCTCACTGAGGTTAACTTGGCAACAGGTGAGAAGGTGTCTAGAAAGTCAATCCCAGGTTGTTGAGTGAAACCTTGGGCAACTAACCTTGCTTTGCATCTATCCAAGGACCCATCTACATTGTACTTAGTCCTATAAAGCCACTTGCATCCAATGGTTTTCTTATCTATTGGTTTAGGGACAATTGTCCAAGTGTTATTAGACTCAAGGGCAGCTATTTCTTCTTCCATGGCTTGCTGCCAGACAGGGTGTTTGACGGTCTGATGATAATACTGTGGCTCAAACACTGTGGAAACATTATGAATAAAGTTTTTGAAGGATGAGGAAAGATTGCCATAGGTAGTAAATGTTTGTATGGGATAGGTAACACTGTTGCAGTCATATAATTCAAGGTGTGCAGGTGGCTTGTGAGGTCTTGTGGATCTACGTAGGCCAGCATCAGGTAGGTCTTCATTATCAGTTTGGGCAGGAATATCTGTTACTGTAGGAAGAGTTTGAACAGGCATTTCTGGCGCTATAGGAAGGTCCTGAGTAGTAGGGTTAACAGTTTGAGCATCTGTAGTGTTGGTGTTGGTCTCAATGGGTTGGTCAGTAGGCAAGGTATCTGCTAGATGATCATTTATTGGAAGAGGCACCACAGGACAGGTAGTGGTATCCATGGCATTTTGGCAGTCACCAATGTTGGGCAAGAGAGATTGTGGAAAAAGGGATTGTAAGGGAGGATTTGGAGAAACTTGGTGGAAGGGAAAAGTTGTCTCATAGAAGGACACGTCTCTAGAAATGATGAATTTGTTTGTGGTGGGATCAAGAAGTTTGTACCCTTTAACCCCAGTAGGATATCCCATGAATATACAAGGGGTGGCTCTAGGAGAATATTTATGTCTTTGGGATGGTATGGTAGATGCAAAAGCCAAGCAACCAAATACTCTCAACAATGAGTAATCAGGCTCCTTCTTGTAAAGCAAGGTATAAGGAGAGTTACCTTTCAATGCTGCAGAAGTGGTTCTATTGATTAGATGAGTTGCAGTTGATACACACTCTCCCCAATATTCAAGAGGAACCTTGGATTGGAAGTAGAGAGCACGGGCAACGTTGAGAAGATGCTGGTGCTTTCTTTCCACCACCGAGTTCTTTTGAGGCCTATGCGGGCAGGAAAGCTGATGCAAAGCCCCTTGTTCTTGAAGGAAATTCTGCAGGGCAAGTTCTCTTGCATTATCAGTACGTATTGCCTTGATTTGTTTGCCAAACTGAGTTTTGGCAAACTTAAAGAAACATTGAATGAGGTTGGCAGCTTCTGATTTAGTCCTCATGAGGTGGATCCAAGTGAACCTCGTGTGATCATCCACTATTGTTAGGAAATAGAACTTGTTGTCATAAGTTGGTTTGTGAAAGGGGCCCCAAACATCACAATGCAACAAATCAAAAGCAGAATCAGAATAATTGTTGTTAGCAGTAAAGGGCAGTCTATGGAGTTTGGATAAGGGGCAAACAGAACACAAGCTATTATCACAATCAACTTCTTTTATTAAAGGCAATTTGTTACACATATTTTTTAAAAACAGAATCTGAAAGATGGCCTAGCCTAGAGTGCCATAAGTGTGCACTAGATACATTTGATACATAATTCAAAATCCTAGATGCAGAATCAGAGATAGAGTGAATTTTATTACAAGAAGAATCTGAAACATTGTTACAAGTGTCAGGTGAAGCATGAAAATATAACCCATCATGAAAATTACTCCTTCCAATCACCTTCAGATGGTGAGCATCTTGGACCAAGAATATATTATCAGTGAAAGAAACATGATAATTAGGATCTTGGTTTAAGGAACCCACAGAAATGATGTTAATGTGAAAATTGGGAATACACAAAACATTATGGAGGATCAAATTTGGGGAGAGTCTAACTGAGCCAGTTGCTAGAACAGAAACTTTTTGTTTATTTGGAAGTGTAACAAATGTATTAACTAACAAGGTATAGGTAAGAAAAGATGCCAAAGAGATGCATATATGGGCAGTGGCCCCAGAATCATAAATCCACTCATTTAAGAACAAGCAAGAAAATATCAAGTGAGATAAAGAACAAGTGAAGTGCAGTACAACATCACCTTTGCTTTCTGTAGCATCAGAATTTGTTGATGCTTTTGCCATTTGACTCTGCATGAATTGTATCAGCTGCTGATACTGCTGAGTGTCAAGATGGGGTGCGGTATTGGCAACATTGCTGGCAGTCACCTGATTCACATTCTGGGATGCTGCAGCCCTCTGTTTTTTATACCCAGATGGGAAACCATGCAGTTTAAAACACTTGTCCTTAACATGGCCGAGCATGCCACAATGAGAGCATTGAGGACGATCCTTCTTGGTATTCTTGGTGTTGATGGCAAAGGCAAGTTGAGGGGTGGATTCAAGGGAGGAGTGACCAATTTCATGCTGTTTTTCATCTTGAATTACAAGTGAAAAGGCTCTGCTTATGTCGGGTAATGGATTCATAAGGAGAATTTGTCCTCTAACATTACTAAAGCTTTCATTCAAACCCATCAAGAACACATAAAGGTGTTGACGATTCAAATATGCAACAAGATCATCAGAACCCCCACATGTGCAGGTGTTTTTAGGGTTGTGCTCAGCTAAACTATCCCATAATCCCTTGAATTTACTGTAATAAGCACTTACCGAGAGGCTACCTTGAGAGCAATTGAGGACCTCTTTGTTCAACTGGAAGATTCGAGGTCCGTTGCTTTGCTCGAAACGGTTCTTTAACTCCTTCCAAATCGCCGCCGCTGAATCGGAGTATAAAACGCTGTTGTGAAGTTCTTTGGAGATTGAATTGAGGATCCATGATGTTGTCATGTGGTTGCTACGAACCCAAGCAGCAGCAGTAGTAGCAGTTGAGGGTTTAGGGATTGAACCATCTATGAATCCCAATTTGTTCTTGGCACCGAGGGCTATAGTCATGGCTCGGGACCAAGAACCGTAGTTATCGCCAGAATCGGAGAGAAGATTTGAAACTAGCACCGCCCCTGGGTTGTCGGAGGGGTGTATATAGTATGGACTTGATGTTGAAACAGTGTCCGCCATGAAAGAAAGATGGCAAGAAGACGAAGAAGATGCTTGAGCTCGCGAGGAAACGACGAGGAATCAAGGAAGGATCGCAAAACTGAAGACGATGTGTGATGCGATCGAGTGAAAGAAGACGAAGCGGAAGATCTCTGCGACTGATACCATGTTGATATCTCAAGAATCCATGGAATGTGGATGAAAGAAACGCAGAACCAGAGAAAAGGAAAGATGAACGGAAAAGTAAAGTTCTTCTATTCCACCAAAAGATAATACTGGTCCAACAAATTTACAAAGTCAACTAGTAACTATATAGTCACAGCTTAACTAAACTACTCAACGGTTACCACAGTTGAGTCAACAAAACTAACCATTAGTAAACTAATTTACAATAAAAGAGAGGTAAACTAATTTACAGTAAAAGAGAGGTAAGACATAGCAAATTAGCAATTGCTTTATACTTTACTTCAATAGTTCCTTGAGATTTTCCATGAAAAAGGACATTTTATATTTTCTAGTAGACCTAGCAATTGGTTTTGCAGTAAAAGAGAGGTAAGACATAGCAATTGGTTTTGCAATCGCAAGCAGCTAGAGTCATCATGGTGTAACATAAATTGAAGGGAAGGTTCCTTTGTTGACATCATCCATGTCTTCGGTCAATTTGTATGGTCAAGCTAAATTCGTTGTTTGTGCTATTAATGAAACCCAAATTGCACGAGCTGTGCACTTTATATATATATATATATATATATATATATATATATATATATATATATATATATATATATATATATCAAATTTTGTTGAAATTGGGAAACTTACGTAAATAAAAAAAATATGACTACTCTAGTACCTTAGTAATTTACGGACTAACAGTACACTTAGACATCTAATTGATGTCACATTAATTTTTTTAAGTTGAAGTAATTAATTGTTGTAAAAAATAATTTAACTTTATTTTTACTCATTTGGTAACATTGTATTGGTACTCATTTTTTCATGAGTATCTTAGAATTTACCATAAAAATATGTATTTGTTCGTGATACTCTTTTCGAGTATGCACAGCTCCGTAAAGGTTCGACGCTCTTCTGGTGACCCAAACAACTGGAGATGCAAACAACCAGCGGCGCAACAACGGTGGTGCAGACAGAGAGATAATGAGTTCACGGTGGAGAGAGGGAGAGAGAGAGAGAGAGAGAGAGAGAGAGGTTAGCTAGGATTTTCAGATTTGGGATTTCAATTTTTAGGGTTTTTTCATTTTGGACATTTTGGTGTGCTTCTGGTCATTTTGGTGGGTTCACTTGGATATCCAATGGACATCCATCACATAATCAGATAAAAACCATAACTATTTTTGAAAAAATTGAAATATCCATTTATAAAAATTAGCATAAATATCCAGATTTATTTAACCATATAGTTATGGATGTGGTTTAACCATTCAACCGGTTATTTTGTACACCCCTAATTTAAGCCGTTAGGCAACCCAAAAGTCATATCTAGCAAATAAATTACGGACAATGAAAAAGATCCAAAAGATAAATCAACATGGGATGTTGAAAAAAATAATTAACACGAAAGGGTTTAGAAACTTCCCTTTAAAAATAACTTTTAGTTTCATGAAACTTAAAGTTATTTTCATGTCAACTTTTTCAACCAAATGAGTGGTTATAACTAATGAGTGGTTTATCATCTACATAGAATAATCCTTCGAGCCGGGTAGAACCATAATGGGTGGCAAAACTCTCCCTCAAGAGATTTAACACGGATGCATGCTTAAGGCTGGATTCGAACCCAGGACCTTGGTTAAGCTGAAAGAGAAAAGTACGAAAGTTACCTGTAAGAAAGCTAAGAATACCTGCTACAACCGGTCATGTTGCAGTGTTGGCAGTGTTGGGTGATGCGGTACCCACTTTTTCCTTTCTAATTTTATATAAAAAATTGAATTCTGACATTTCTTCAAAAAACTTTCATACCATCTATCACTTCTCTTTCAAGAAATGAAAACACCGGCGAATTCACGAATTATTATTTCATGTCATTTTTAATACTGAAATATTCATTCAAATGGAAAATTCTTCGGATGATTTTTTTTATATCCAGACTGCATGCTTGTAGTGAAGATTTGAACATAAGTTTTGTTAGAAACTAGTACTATACCATCCGCACGGGTCCATCGCGTTACGTGGCACGATTACCTCAAATAGAAATTTTAATTTAAAATCTCATTAATCTAAAATCAATTGTAAAATATAGAGGATGATTTGCATACGCACAGGTGGTGTCGTGTTATTTTTATGAATGAATTTAGACAGTATTTAAATAGTCGGAACATTACCCCGTGAAAATAAAGAAAAATTTAAAGTAGATAAAAAAGGAGTTTCAAATAAAAAATTGATAAATATAAAAACTAAAAATGTAAAAGTATCATTTAAAAACAATAAGTGCATTTATCCCGTGTGTTTTTATATATCAGTGCAGTGTATTTTATATATCAATGTTGTTATCCCATTTTTTTTATATATCAGTGCAACTATCCCGTGTTTTTATATATATCATTGCAGTTATCCCCGTATTTTTTTATATATCAGTGCAGTTGTCCAGTGTTTTTTTATGTATCAGTACAGTTATCTCATAATTTCAATTGATTATTTGAGTTGATTAGTAGATTATTGTAAATAGTAAAAGATAGATAGTAGATTATCAATAACAAATATTTATCCCGTGTTTGTTTATATATCAGTGACAATTATTTGTCCTTTTTAGGTATTATTGACAAATTGTCACGTGTGTTTTAAATATTAATCAGTTTAAATAATAGTCATTAAGTCTTCTTATTTTTTTAGATAGTAGGATTATAGTAGTCTTCAAAAATTATAATTATTAATGGCAAATATTAATCCCGTGTTTTTTTATATATCACTGCATTTATCCCGTGTTTTTTTATATATCAATGCAGTTATCTCGTAGTTTCAATTGATTATTTTAGTTGATTAGTAGATAATAGATTATCAATAATAAATATTTGTTTTAAATATTAATTAAATATTCTTTTCTTAACATTGATTAGTAGATTATAGTAGATTATTGCAGTTATCCCGTGTTTTTTTAGATAGTAGGTTTATAGTAGTTTTCCAAAATTATAATTATATCAACGGTAAATATTAATTATAAATTGTCAAAAAAATTATAAATATTAATCCCGTGTTTTTTTACATATCACTGCAGTTATCCCGTGTTTTTTATTTATCAGTGCAGTTATCTCGTAGTTTCAATTGATTATTTTAGTTGATTAGTAGATTATAGTAGATTATCAATAAGAAATATTTGTTTTAAATATTACTTACTAATTTAAATAGTCATTAAGTCTTCTTGGTTTTTAGATAGTAGGTTTATAGTAGTAGTGTTCAAAAAATTTAATTATCAATGACAAATATTATTCTCATATTTTTTTATATATCAGTGCAGTTATCTCGTGTTTTTTATATATCAGTGCAGTTATTTCGTAATTTCAATTAATTATTTTAGTTGATTAGTAGATTATCAATAAGAAATATTTTTTTTAAATATTAATCGGTATTTTAAATAGTCATTAAATTTTATAGTTTTTTAGATAGTAGGTTTATAGTAGTCTTCAAAAAATTTAATTATCAATGACAAATATTAATACTGTGTTTTTTATATATCAGTGCAGTTGTCCCGTGTTTTTTTATATATTATTGCAGTTATCTCGTAGTTTCAATTGATTACTTTAGTTGATTAGTTGATTATAGTATATCCTAAATGATAGAAAGTAGATTATCAATAAGAGGTGAAAGTAGATTATCAATAAGAGGTGATAGTAGATTATCAATAAGAGTGTAAACAGATTTTGGAGAGAAAAATTAAAATTTTAAGGTGATAACGTTTTCAAAAAAAGTGATAGTTTTTTTTTTTTAGTATGACTCGTTTACATTTTTATAGGTAATTTTAATAGAGTAGTGTTTTTATAAATTTAGAAATTTAGTTAAAAGAATTAAAGTGAAGTGATAAGAGAAAGAGAATAATTATTTATGGGAAAAGTAAATTAAAAAGAAAAAAATGAAGAAAGAGAGTGTAAAAGAAAAGTGAAAAGGAGGAAAGAGAGTGTAAAAAGAAAGAGAAAAAAGGAAGAAAGAGAGTGTAAGAGAAAAGTGAAAAGTAAGAAAGAGAGTGTAAGAATAAAGAGAAAAAAAAAGAAATAGAGTGCAATGACATTTTTACCCTAAAAAATTTGAGGTGTATTTTAGATAGAATGGGGGTATTGGTAAAATCATATGTGGTGAATTGGTATAAATCTATAGTAGATATTTTGGTTTAAAATATTCAAATTAAAAATCTAAAATGAAGTCAATTACAAACTTTTTTTTTAATTCAAGTATTAATAAAAGGTTTAAATATGTTTTTGTTCCTTAAAAAATTTTAGTTTTTTGGTTTTATTCTCTTAAAACATATCACCTACTATTAGTCCCCAAAGCTTTTTCTTTCACTTTCAGTCTCTAAAAACTTTTAATATTGTATCATCACTTTTAATAGCGCTATTTTATATCATTTATTGAGCTTAAATATTTCACCGCTAGAAAACCAACAAATCACCAAGAAGCAATATTTGTCCCGCTTATTTTCCCAAATCCATAACTTTAGTCATCCTATTTATTATTTATGAATTTTGTCCTCGCATTTTTACTTTTTAACGAATTTAATCATCATACTATTTTAGTTGCACTTTTGATTCCCAAAATTTTTAAAATTCTTGCACCTAAACTGCTTAAAGGTCACGAGTTTTGGGAAGTAAAAGACTAAAGTGTAAATATCACCAACTTTGAAGATCAAAAGTAAAATTAATAATGTGGAGATGAAACTTGTGATATACAATAAAGACTAAGGTACCAACTTTGTCATGTGGAAGACTTTAAAAAAATATATATACGTCATGTGGATGACACATGATTTGTGATTTAAATAACAAATCTTTCCCTTTAAAAACTCCATTAAAATGCGGATGGATTATCATACCTTACCAGACATCATTATTGGTCCATTCTGCCAAAAGATGTCTAGGTACCAACCATGAGTTGTTGGTTAATTTTTCCATGAAAATGGGCATATTATATTTCTAGTAGACTTATGTATTTTGCGATCGCAAGCAGCTATAGTCATCATGCTGTGACATAATACTTCCATATAGATATTGAAAGGAAAGTTCCATAGTTGACATGATCCATGCATGTCTAAGGTCAATTTTATGGTCAAGCTTATTTTGTTATTCGTGCTATTAATGAAACCCAAATTGCACGAGCTGTAGCAAGTAACAACCAAGTTTCCTAATTTGATTGGCAAATGTGATGGACTAAATAATTATTAAAAATGTAGTTTAATATATATATATATATATATATATATATATAGTTTTTACTTTTCTATTTTTTAAATCAATGTTTAACTTTTAAGAGGGGTTTGTTAGCATGATTTTTTGGTAAGTATTACCTCATTCTCATATGACTATTCTAAGAAAACAAATAATTAATTGTCCAAAAGTCTAAATAATTTTTAGTAAACTGAATATAATTAAGAAAATACGAATTGGATTTAATTTATTGCAGTACTTATTTTTAATCATTAAGAGAAAAGGCTTGATATTTATCGTACACAGTAAATAGGAAAAAATATATAACTAATTAAGGGGTTTGTTCATCACTTCCCTTCCCCTGTTTCCTATTTTCATTTCCATTAAACTTAAGGGCTTGTTTATTTTCTAAAAATATTTTGTTTGTATTTTTAAAATTTGCATTCATTTTGAATTGGTAACAAGAAGATGAAAAAAGCTCTTTCAGTGAACAATTGTGATAGAGAGAAAATGAGAAACTAATTAACTAGAGAGAAAATCCTAGGTCTGAGCTTAATTAAGTGTTTATTGAGAGCCTTATGGTTTTAGTTAATGGCTCCCTGATGAGGAGATTAACATCCCAAGATACCTAAAACAAGGGGACTCCTAGCTCATTTTTGTAGAAACTAAGATGGGGAACAAAATTCATTGGATCAAGTGGGCTGATGTTCGTAAGACTAAGTGAGGGCGGCTTGGGAGTAAAAATATTCGACTCTTTAACCTAAGCCTACTAGGGAAGTGGAGGCAGAGTCTACTAGTGGGTGAGGGTACCTTGTGGAAATAGGTTTCCTTTATGGTAACTAGTAAAAGACCTAAACTGATATTTACACCCCCTATAAGGCCCAATAACCAAGCCAGCCCATATCCAGAAAATCTAGTCCAGTTAATCAACGGTACAGATACCTCTGTAAGATCTAACGGCTCGGGGTCGATAAAACAAACATCACACAAACTCTATAAATACCACACTCAATGCTCATAAATGTAAGCATTTTCTAATACAAAACACCGACTCATTCAGATACTGACTTTAGCATCGGAGTGTCATTGCAGGTACAACATCGCCATTTCAAAGATCGAACATCGGCATCTCAAGGTCGAACGTCGCAGATCAAGGACAACTCCTACCAACTGTTTCAAGATCGGAAGCACGGTACAGAACAGGTTCTAAAGGCTAACTATGGTGGAGAATTGTGGGTATTTTAGAGCTTAATGGTAATGATACATGTGGATTGAAGCCGGTCTAAATTCTGGCTAAGATTGGTTCTCTAAAAGAGTCACTATGTACCTATGTAATGGATTTGAAGTATCTTATTAGTCAATATTAAAAAAGAAAATTGTTTTTCAGAAAAAAGAAAAACCTACTTGGTACCCCCAATGAGTACCTATTTAGAATGAGTATATGTAAAGATATCCTCTCTCTTATGTCCTATAGGTCCCGCATGTTTGTTATTGTTGGGATTTGATAATGTGTATATATCAGTGTGACTTATTAGTAAATTTTTTGATGTGTTAGATTGGAGCAGTCTTGTTTCTGCTATTTTATGGGCCCTAGGTAAATCGTGAGAAAATGACCCCCTTACATAACTATTTTTCAATTTGAAAATATTTCAATAAAAGACAAAAAAAATAACTTATTCCATTTAACATAATGCACGTTAATGCATAATAATAGTTTACAAAATATCAAAAAACTTTTCTTCTCTCGGAAAGTCATAAGAAGCAGTTTCTTCGAGCATTTTGAGATGCAAAATCATTTATAATCACATCAAATCAATGTTCTCCAACATATCATTTTTAATTGACAAATTTTCCAAACCGTTCAGTCTCTCTTGTGACATTGATGATCTCAAGTAGGTTTTAATCAACTTCAGTTTTGAAAAACTTCTTTCAGTCGATGCTATGGTCCCAGGCACTGTCAGTAAAACTCTGTAAGCAATTGCTACATTCAGATAACAATCTGCAAGTTTGACAAATTTAAGAATATCATCAATGGCAGACATTGTTTCAGTTGACAAAGTGCATTGTAACACTCTCAATTCAGAGAAAAGATCATCTACATCAACATACAATAAATCGCCATGAGAAAAAGTTGAGTGAAATTTAACCCAACATTCTTTCAACTCATTATCATCCAACGACTTTAACTTTTGTGAATAATATAGAATTCCAAAGATACTTTCATAGGTCTTCAATTCCTCAAATATTTTTTTGAAAGAAGTAATTGCCATTTCAACAACAATAAGAAAATAGTTGACTTTAAATGATTCTTCTAGTGACTGATTTTCACGTTCCTCATTGTTCTCTCCAAAATGTGTTTTTCTAATCACACAATGTTTTGTTGGAAAGATGGGCTCAACATTCATTTCAAATGCACCACTTTTTGCAAGATTCACATTTTTTTTGTAAAATCTTTCTCTCTATATTTTTCAAAATATGATAACACATCTTCCAATTGTTATATGGTATTGTCGATGCACATAAACTTAGATTCCAACTTTTTGCTAACCATATTAATAGCAAATAAAATATCGTACCAAATAACCACACCAAACAAAAATTCAAAACTTTCTAGTGCATTAATCAAACTCCTCAGCTCAGTCTTTGTCTTTGCATATCATTATCACAACATTCATATAATTCAAACAAAGCCAATCTTATTTGGGGACATTAAATCTAATGGCTTTATAACACTCTTAAGTCGACTTTCCCAACGAGTATTAGACAAATTTTCATAGTTAAACTAGTTACATTATCAAACAAAATTCTCCATCTTTTTGTAGATTCCGAAAACAATGAATATAAGCATTGAATTAGAGATTGAGGAATTGAAAGGGAAATGATTCTACTATTTATCTTGTTGCTTTTATTACCGTTGCCATGATAATAAATTTAAAGAAGAAGATGAATAGGTGATGAAAGAGGAGAAATGAAGAAGGGGAATGTTTTTTTTATGTGAATTGAATGAAGAAGATGTGAATTTATCTTGTTACTTTATGCGAATTGAATGAAGCGGTTTGAAGAATGAAGAAGAGAAGGTAACAAGTGTTTGACCGAAGGAGGAGTATATAACTTTTTTGTTATAACACTATTATAAAAAAGTTGAGTAGAAAACAATCAGGGCGCTGAGTAGAAAACAATCAGAGCGCCCACTATTATAACACTATTTTTTTGCTATAAAACTAGTATAAAAAAGCTGAGTATAAATTTTTTTTGGATACCCTACAAACCTGGGCCCTAAGCGGTTGCACCCCAAGGCTAGGCCCAGGGCTGGCCATGGATAGGAGAGATTAAATTTATTAGCTAATATATGAAGTTAAAAAGGAAAAATAAATAATATGTACATGGGAGCAGTGTTTTAAAACACGGCTCGAACCGACTCGACCGGGAAGGACCTCCCCCACATGACTGACCGATCGACCATAAATATCTCGCCTCTACCTCTCTCAGTATGGAATGAAGCGTGATCATAGGGAAATATCTCTGATTCCCCTCCCTCCAGTCTGTAACGGTCGACTCGACCATCAATTGTAATTATGAACATTTATCACCATTGTACTATAAATATACGCCCCATGAGGCCAATAAACAGATCCATCATTCATTTCTCTATTCAAATACTTGGTCTTAGTCACTTCACACAGTACATAGTATAACTCGTGTTCAGTGCTTTTCCTTCCTAGGGAAACCGATCGTAACATTGGCGTCCACCGTGGGGCCTGAGTAAAAATTCTTCCCACGCCCCTACACAGAAACCTAAAAATCCATTATTACAATGGCAGAAACCCGATCCAGCGATCCCGGAATCAATGATCTCTCAAAGGCGCTCTAGTCTCTGCAATCCAAGAGTGCGAAGCAGAAAACAGAAGCGAGGCTCTGGAAAAACAGATCCAGACCCAGGAAATCAGAGTAAGGCGGCTGTAGGAACACGACAATGACGCAAGGAAGCTAGCCCAGATCCTTGAAGAAACGTCCCAGCCGCATGACGAAATACATCAAAAAGGAGACTGCACCGTCACGTACCGCCCCAAACCCCGACGACGCGGTCGCCTAAAGGGAAGAGGTCTCCTGAGAAGAACGACGGAACCGGAGGTCAAAAGACAGCCTTTATTTTACCAGAATACTCGATGATAAACTCCAATTTAGTGTATTTTTAGGGACATATTTGAGTCACTTTTAGAGCAATTATATATTAATTATATAAATCACTAACTTAATTTGCTCTTTATTGTGCAGAGAGAAAGAAAATATAAAAAAGAATGAAAAGTCTATTTTTAAAGCTAGTTTGAAGATACAATTATATATATATATATATATATATATATATATATATATATATATATATATATATATATATATATATATATATATTTATAGCTGGAAGAGAATAAAGGAAATGGTCAATGCCTGATGGACTAAAGACTTAGCCCAGGAGTTAAGCGTGACCAATATCAAATTGGAGGCAAAACCCAAATGATGGAAGGAGGCCAAATAAAAAGGTGCCGCAAGCAGCAACAATTGGAGGTATGGGAAATAAAAAAAAAGGCACGTGAGCTAGCATTTAAAAAGGGGATCCAGGCCCAGCTGGAGATTGGAACTAAAGGGAAAAAGAACAGTAGCCGCAGAATGAAGGTGGATAGAATAATCAGCCGCACACGTGATTCAGGAACTGAACCAACAGTAGCGCCGGCAAGGAGATGAGGGGTTTTGGGTACCCGTTCTTGACACCGTGAGAGAACTTTGGAGCAGGAAAAGGAGACTGGAGATTCAGAATAAGAATTTCTCTAACTTCCGGGTTATTTTTATCTCTGTAATTCATGACTCTAATTCCTATTTTATTGTTCTTTATGACTTTGGATAGCTAAATCCTCTTCTAGGGTTTTAGGTGGATCTTGCATGTTTAGAGACATTTTTATGTTCTAATTTCATATCTAAATTCCGGTTTTTATTTCAATTAATATTGTCCTATTATTTTTATCACATAATTAGGATTAGCTACCCTTTTCATGTTCATAATCAATTAGTTGATCAGCGACCGTACTGCAATTAGTTGGTGGACCTATAGGATAATTGAGGCTATAATTAATGCATGACCAAACTTTAATTTAGTCTTCCAATCATTCAACCTTTTAGCTCTTTATGCTTTTCTTAAATTTAAATTTTTGCATGACCAAACAAGGGTTAGTTTAGGAAAAAGAATATTAATCGCGAATGACCAAACGGATTAATAGCTTTAGTAAAGGGATTGGTAATTAAATAAAATAAAGGAATTCAAGTAGGAACTAGACATAGGGCAATCGAAGATTGCAAGTGAAACCGTGACCCTAGACCCCTCTCCATTTATTAAATCTAGTATTTTAATTATTGTTATTTATTTCTTTTTATTTGTTTTCATTACAACTTAATTATTGGGTCGTCTAAACAATAAATAATCTCGACTAGTTTGGTACTTGTTAATTAGTCCCTGTGGATACGATAATTTTTTATACTACTTCTGCGAAAGAGTACACTTGCTCTAAGTGTGTTTTTAACGCAACAAGTTTTTGGCGCCGTTGTCGGGGATTAATTTGGCAATATTAAACGAAAAAGATTTTTATTGCGTTAGACTTTATTTTATGCTTTAGTTTTAATTTTGTTTTTTTATCCTACTAAAAAATATTTAAAAAAAACTGCTAATACTTTCCGAAGAGACCGTTGCAGTTCACCTTGTTTTGCAGAGAAAAGTCTAAATCATGGTTAAAACTCTTGGAGACTACATTAGAGAGGCAGAGGCACAAAGAAATTTAGAGAAGTCATATTGGTATATGTCTCAATGCCAGATTCAAATTTCTCCTCCTCCTTATGAACCTTATTCAGACTATTGGGATGACTATGAGCCACCTCCTTATTCCTCCCACTGGGATAATTATGAGTCACTACAAGAGCAATGGCAAGAGGAGGAAAAGTCGGATGTCAATGAGGTCTTGACCAAATTTATGCAGCAGACAAATGAAAAATTTGAATGCTTGGAGAATCAATTGTCAAAGATTATTGATATGGTAGCAACTCAGTTGGCTCAAGAAACTCTTTATTCACAAACTAAGTCTACCCAAAATAAAGAAGCTGAGCAATACAAAGAAAGTATTCCTACGAGAGATGAAGTTGTCTCCATGGAATATAATTTGGAGGAAGAAGCTCTCAAGAAAGATGAGGAGACTCTTACCGAAGGGAGTCAAATCAAAATAGTAGCTCCTACTGAAGGGAGTCACATTGAAACAAAAGATCCTATTAATGAGAGCGGTTGTGAGGAGAATGAGAAAGATCCCATGGTTCTGGATTTGGAGAAAGAGGAGAAAGCCCAAATTTTTGGGCAAATTGTTTTAACCATTGGTGATGCTGTGATTGAGGTTCACCGGAGAAAGGTAACTTTAAGGAGTGGTAAAGAAGATGATGTTATTAAAGCTTTAAATTCCAATGAAATTTTCCCTTCTTTAACTTCTCCTTATTTGTATGATGTGGTTGAAACTAACATTTTTAGTGAATTAAAGATGCAGGACCTTTTGGAAAAAAGTCTTATTTTGCAGGATCCTAGCATAATGGTGGATGGAGATAAAATAAAAACTTCACCATCCTTCAAAGTTCGTCCACCGCGTGGAAAAAGAAAGAACAATGTGAACCACATGGTTAGAAAGTTAAGAAGGTGTACTGCGTTAGATGTAAAATTTGCTCTTGGAGAGCCCCCTGATTAAGCACCAACTATCGTCAGGCTCACGACGTTAAACAAGCGCTTCGCAGGAGGCAACCTGTGTTTTATTTTCAGTTATTTTTACTTGTAATTTGCTTCATTTTTGTTTTTAGGAATAAGCTCGGACTACAAGCTCTCTCAGGGAAGTCACTATTACCCTCGCTCTCATTTATTTCTCTTAGTTTCTA
The DNA here is from genome assembly GCA_039519185.1 of Astragalus membranaceus. Taxonomy (NCBI): domain Eukaryota; kingdom Viridiplantae; phylum Streptophyta; class Magnoliopsida; order Fabales; family Fabaceae; genus Astragalus; species Astragalus membranaceus. Next base: position 34,132,617 of record CM076846.1, on the reverse strand, counting down.
TTTGATCATTTTGCATTGAGGACCATGCTTCATGCTAGTGTGGGGGAGGAGAGTTATTTTGTCACTTGATCTTTATTAATACACATACCCACCGTATATGTTGATAGCATTTTTTCTGGCTTATTTTAGCGACTTATGCTTAAAGTTGAAAAAAATAGAGATTTTGCCTTTGAGGATCCCATAATTAATTTACTTGACAGACTTGTGCTTAATTGTAACTGTGAGGAGTCCTTAGGAAGCTGATAATTAGCATTTGTCCCTGTTGAGTACTTTGTGTGAACTAGCTTTTAAAGGTGATATTTGAGCCTTCATAAGGGGATTGATACTAAATCATAAATTTTTACCCATTTTCTTTCTATGAGTGTGTTTCCCAAATTGCTACATTCTAGAATTTGTCTTTTGACCATTTCAATGCGAAAATTGATTTGCATCATGTAAAAAGATTTGGGGAATTTAGGTATTTTCCTGGCCTCAGAGTTGTTTGTTGAATTTATCCATTAGTTGCCCCCTTTGAACTTATTTGTTATATTTTTTCTTAGGTACCCAGATATAATTTTTCTTTTTTTTTTGCGTTTGTGGTAACCATTTGGAATTAAATGTGGAGCAACTATTGAAAACTACAATTTCGTCCAATACCTTTAGTTGTCTATCTTGTCAGGATGAAAAAAAAACAAAAACAAAAACAAAATAGGAGCTTTCATGTACTTACCTTTTCCTCCCAAAAAAAAATGAAAAAAAAAAGCAAGAAGGAGGAAAAGGCACATCAAAAGAATGAAAGAGCCAAAGGGAAAATCCAAAAAAAAAAGAAAACCAACAAAAGAGTCTACTCAAGAGAAAAAGAAAATCAAGAAGAGTTGACTCAATAGAAAAAGAGTGAAGAAGGAAGTGAAATTAATTTGGAGTTTGGGCAAAATTTGTAAATTAGATAGGAGCTCCATATTTGGTTTCAAAGGTTACTATTTATTTCTTGTTTTTTTTAGCCCTTTGATTATCCGTTCCTTCTTATTTCCTACCCTGCATGAATTCACCCTGGCCCCATTACAACCCATGAAACCCCATCTTTTGCATGCATGTGAACTATTTAGTGGAGATTTGGTCAAATTACAAGCTTATGGTAATGTGCATTTTGCGGAAACTTGAGTGTATATTTCCCTAGTCCCTAAACACTTAGAGAGATTGTGAGCGAGTGCCTCTGTTCACAAAAATGTATTCTTCAGGGACATGAGCCTCTAATTGGGCAACCTTTTGACACATCATATGTGCTATGTTGTCTATTGTCTGTCATTGTGCTTCTAATTTTGGGTCCCTCATTTTCCTGTCTCTATTATTCATTTGAAAATTTTATTGAGCCAGGAAATTTGCTTGAGGACAAGCAAAGGTTAAGTGTGGGGGAGTTGATAAACTCCAATTTAGTGTATTTTTAGGGACATATTTGAGTCACTTTTAGAGCAATTATATACTAATTATATAAATCACTAACTTAATTTGCTCTTTATTGTGCAGAGAGAAAGAAAATATAAAAAAGAATGAAAAGTCTATTTTTAAAGCCAGTTTGAAGATACAATTATATATATATATATATATATATATATATATATATATATATATATATATATATATATATTTATAGCTGGAAGAGAATAAAGGAAATGGTCAATGCCCGATGGACTAAAGACTTAGCCCAGGAGTTAAGCGTGACCAATATCAAATTGGATGCAAAACCCAAATGATGGAAGGAGGCCAAATAAAAAGGTGCCGCAAGCAGCAACAATTGGAGGTGTGGGAAATAAAAAAAGGGCACGTGAGCTAGCATTTAAAAAGCGGATCCAGGCCCAGCTGGAGATTGGAATTAAAGGGAAAAAGAACAGTAGCCGCGGAATGAAGGTGGATAGAATAATCAGCCGCACACGTGATTCAGGAACAGAACCAACAGTAGCGCCGGCAAGGAGAGGAGGGATTTTGGGTACCCGTTCTTGACACCGTGAGAGAGCTTTGGAGCAGGAAAAGGAGACTGGAGATTCAGAATAAGAATTTCTCTAACTTTCGGGTTATTTTTATCTCTGTAATTCATGACTCTAATTCCTATTTTATTGTTCTTTATGACTTTGGATAGCTAAATCCTCTTCTAGGGTTTTAGGTGGATCTTGCATGTTTAGAGACCTTTTTATGTTCTAATTTCATATCTGAATTCCGGTTTTTATTTCAATTAATATTGTCCTATTATTTTTATCACATAATTAGGATTAGCTACCCTTTTCATGTTCATAATCAATTAGTTGATCAGCGATCGTACTGCAACTAGTTGGTGGATCTATAGGATAATTGGGGCTATAATTAATGCATGACCAAACTTTAATTTAGTCTTCCAATCATTCAACCTTTTTGCTCTTTATGCTTTTCTTAAATTTAAATTCTTGTATGACCAAACAAGGGTTAGTTTAGGAAAAAGAATATTAATCGCGAATGACCAAACGGATTAATAGCTTTAGTAAATGGATTGGTAATTAAATAAAATAAAGGAATTCAAGTAGGAATTAGACATAGGGGAATCGAAGATTGCAAGTGAAACCGTGACCCTAGACCCCTCTCCATTTATTAAATCTAGTATTTTAATTATTGTTATTTATTTCTTTTTATTTGTTTTCATTACAACTCAATTATTGGTTCGTCTAAACAATAAATAATCTCGACTAGTTTGGTACTTGTTAATTAGTCCCTGTGGATACGATAATCTTTTATACTACTTTTGCGAAAGAGTACACTTGCTCTAAGTGTGTTTTTAACGCAACACTCAACTGTTACCTACTGTACCGACGACTTCAATGGAGTCCAGATCCACGAAGGCGACCCTCTAGTCATATCTACCACGATCAGAGACTCCTGCGTCAGGCGAATACTCATCGATGGAGGAGGCTCCGTGAACGTGATGTACTGGGAATGCTTTGATCAGGTTCAAATACCTGGTGAAGGACTCAAACATCCCAGGCGTCCTAACAGGCTTCTCTGGGAAGAAAGCGGAGGTGTGCAGCTACCTCAACCTACCAACGACAATCGGGGACCAAGGGCAAGAAAAAACAGTGACCCTCCAATACATGGTGATCAAGGCACCATCAGCATACAACATTATTTTGGGAAGGCCGACCTGCTTTGAACGCCTTAGTGGCATCGGTGTCCTACCCTCAACTCTGCATGATGTTCCCACTACCGAACGATAAAACCGGTACAATTTGAGGGGATCAGGTAACCGCACAGAAATTCTACGCCGAAAGCGCAAAGGTACAAACAGTACAGAACAAACCGATGCAACTCCAAGATTGCGGGTTCCTAGACATGGATCCCAGACTATACAACTCCTCCAGAGAAGAAAAATGCCCAAAGACGGCCGACGACCTAAAAGAAATTAAGATTGACCCGGCCAGCTAGCAAAAAACAAAGATCGGGGCCAGCCAAACCCCTGATGCGGAGCGAAGACTATCCAAATTCCTAGTTGACAATCTAGACGTGTTTGCATGGTCCCCCTAGAACATGCCAGGTATATTGACCCTAACGTTTTCTATCACTATTTAACACTAAGTTCGTTTGTTAGGCCTGTGGCATAGAGGAAAAGAAAACAGGGCGACGAGAAGACGACGACCATAAGAGAAGAAACCAGCGAGCTCGTCAAAGCTGAATTCATCAGGGAAGTCAAGTACCCTACTTGGCTGGAAAACCCGGTGATGGTGAAAAAAGCAAGCGGCAAATGGAGGATGTGTGTAGACTACACCGACTTGAACAAAGCCTGCCCGAAAGACTCCTATCCCTTGCCCAGCATTGACAGCCTGGTCGATGGACCGTCGGGGTACAAGTTGCTGAGCTTCATGGATGCTTATTCCGGATACAACCAGATCCGCATGAGTTTCGTTGACGAGGAGAAAACAACTTTCATGACCGACCGCTCAAATTTCTGCTATAAGGTAATTCCCTTCGGACTAAAAAATGCAGGAGCAACTTACCAACGCCTGATGGACAGAATCTTCGAGGAAGTAATCGGCAAAGCAATTGAAGTTTACGTGGACAACATGGTTGTTAAAGCTGAAACCGATGAAGCACACCTCAACAACCTGTCCAGGGTCTTCCAGTTGCTGAAGGAGCACAACTTAAGGCTCAACCCAGACAAATGCTCCTTCGGAGTGCAAGTCGAAGAATTCCTGGGGTTCGTCCTCACTCACAGAGGAATCGAGGCCAACCCCGCCAAATGCAAGGCCATTATTGATATGAGAAGCCCAGAAGAAACAAAAGAAGTCCAGATACTGACAGGACGAATAACTGCATTGTCACATTTCATGTCCTGATCGACAGATAAGGTAAAACCCCTCTTTCAGCTATTGAGGAAAAATACTACTTTCCAGTGGTCGGAAGAGTGCGAGAGGGCATTCTAATCAATCAAACAGTTCATAGCAACTCCACCGATACTGACAGCCCCCACCTAGGGAGCCCCACTACTGCTCTACCTGGCCATCTCCGAAAACTCATGCAGCGCGGTCCTCATCCAAGAACAAAACAGACAGCAGTGACCGGTCTATTATGTGAGCAAGGTATGGCAGGGACCAGAAATTAGGTACCAGAAGATAGAAAAAGCAGCGTTCACAGTTGTCCTAGCCGCTAGGAAACTCAGGCAATACTTTCAGAGCCACCTAGTGACAGTCAAAACTGATCTTCGATAAAAAAAGGTGCTCGGCAAGCCCGACCTAGCCGGAAGAATGGTCGCATGGTCGGCTGAACTCTCAGAGTATGATATCCGGTATGAGCCAAGAGGACCGATCAAGGCACAAGCATTAGAAGATTTCGCGGCAGAACTAGTGGATGAAGGGACCAATGAGGATAGGGAGACAGAGGAAGCATGGGTCCTCTACGTCGGCGGGTCCTCCAACCTAAGAGGAACTAGCGCCGGAGTAACCCTCAAGGGGCGGGTGGAGTATTGTTGGAACAATCCCTTCGATTCAGTTGGAAGGCCACAACAACCAGGCTGAGTATGAAGCCCTGATAGCGGGGATGGTCCTAGCAGCCGAAGTAGGGGTGGAAAAACTGAAAGCATGGAGCGACTCACTGTTAGTAACTGGACAGGTCATGGGAGTTTTTACTGCCAAGGATGAGATGTTGATCAAATATCTCGAGAAGGTACAACAACTAAAACTGTGATAACTCTCCATTTGTAGAGTTATTTACACATTTCTATTCTTAAATCATTGTGAGTTTGCATGCTTAGGCTAGGAGTTATGTGAATATTTATATTAAATCAAGGAAAAGGGAGTCAAGAACTGAAATGGAATTTATTTGGCACAATTTGTGCCCTTGTGAAGTTTCTAATGTTTTCTGTTAAGTGCTATAGCATCATGTGCTATAACATCTTGCACGCAGTAGAGCTGGGGCCCACTTGGAGACAAAAGCAGGAAACAAATCTGCAGTAAATCCTGATATTGTCCAGACAGCGCCTCCCTATTGGCACACCCTATGCTGATGCAGCCGCCCTTCTACCAATTGCACATGACCACTTAGCAAACATGGATGGGACAACATGACCCACGTGTCTCCCCTACTTGCAAAACGGAGGGAAAAATCTGCACTATAAAGAAGCTCCACTCCCAAACTTAAGGATAGACTCCACACTCCATAATCTGTCATATAATACACTTCCAGCATGAAATTCTCTGGTTTTTGAGAGGGAACATACAGTGATAAACTATCCTCTTGCATCCATTGAAGATCAATCATCAAATCCATTAGAAGATTCTGTTCTGCTCATGCTATAGCACTGTCAGCACACCAGTTCATGCGTAGGAGTTGGACGGGTGTATCTTTTGCACATTTTTCTTCTATTTTCTGTCTTGGTGATATGAACTCCACTGTTTGTAAGTTGTTGATAATGTTTAACATGAGCTAAACATCTTTTAGTTGGATTGCTTGAGCTTTGTAATGACTCTTTAATGTGTTAATAATATAATATTATGATGTATGCATTTCAATCTTTGTGTTTTAATGTTTCCAAACCTGTTTTGGGATTGGCCAACTAAAATAGGTAGATTCATGGGTTCAGAAATGGTTCATGAGTTGATCTCAAAGATTGATATGAGTGAGTGGTTGTTTTAAAGACATTTAGAACAATCCTTGCCCAAACCTAGACATAGGAGGGCTTTGTTCATAGAGTGAATACTGTGGGCTCCTTAATAGACAAAGGTGAACTTACTTGAATCCTAGACATAGGATCTTGTCACGAAACCTTGGTGAAAGTGACCGAAAGGTGATAACTCTAATTTATATAGAGTTATTTATACTTCTAAACGTAACAAATTGCTTGAAACCCAAGTACAAAGTGTGTTAAATATAGTGGTATTAGTAAAATAACAACATTCTAGGAATTGTGTGATGAATAAAGCATTTTTGTATATATATTGGTATGTTTGATACGTTTGTTCAGTTTTCCTACCGATGATGCTTCTGCACCACGATGCTTCTGCACATAGTGCTTCTGCACCATCCTGCGCTGAAGATTTATAACCCCACAATGGAAGCACCTCAATTCATACCCCTTCTCCAAAACTTCTATGACATCATGCTTTGTCACAATTAACATGGAGAACATGCCCACATGCATAAGGAGGCGCCCACCAAAAACATCATCATGAAGGCTACTCACCTAAAGACATATGGCCTTACACAATTGGACCTCTCCTTATGGAAATGTGCTGAACTCAATCTCCACATCTAAAGATCAGAAAAGAAACCATGGTTAAGCCTCCTTAGGTTAACTTGGTTTTCAAGCAAACCCTCAAGCAAAGGAAACCTCCAAGGCTATAAAAAGGGCTCCCACTTCTCACTTGAAGAGCATCGCATATCTCACTTGATAATATGTAGATCATACACTTTACTTATATTTTAGTAGTTTCATTTCTTATAGTTTTTATAGTAGATAGTTGGCAAGAAGGTGAGGAAGGAATCGACAACTTCTTCCTTCACTTCTTCATCAACTTAGTTATGTGCAACTGCACCAGGAAGTCAGTGCTTCTGCACTGCAGGGCAATTTTATGCAAGAATGCTTCAATCAGTGTAATCTCTACCTTATTGATATCTATTGTATTTTCATCTATATTAATATGTTTCATTTCATCCATCTTTGCCTTGCAATGCATATTATGAGCTAAACCTTTTTGGTTGAGATGTTCTAACTTTATAATGAACTTTTGAGTAAGTTATTGTGCTTTTTAGTGTTGCAAGCATTTTGGGTCTTGTGTTATACTACATTCATCTTATTTTAAGGTTGATCACTTAGAATAAGTAGAGTTATATTCACAGACATGGTTTATAATTAGAAATCAAGACTAATAAGGGTGAGTGTTTTAATGAAGGCTTTGTTAACTTGTGTATTAAAGAAAACTTTATTAAAACCATGTTAAGTCCTAGACATATGATAACATAGTCCTTAGGGTGAAACAGTGGGTACTTCAAAGGCAGGAGTGAACTTATTTAGCAAGCCCAGACATGGGGAGCTTGTAACGAAACTCTGAAGAAAGTAGCTGAAAAGCACACACTCATGCAACTGCACTCAATGCAACTGCACCTTGGTGCTTCTGCACCCTTGGTGCTTCTGCACCTTGGTGCTTATGCATCATTAAAAGCATAGAAACTCTCAAAAGAACATTATTTAGTGAAAACATCTCTACCATCTTTCTCAACTGATTTCCTTCGTATTCTTTTACATATTTGCATTCTATTTTTACTTAACTTAAAAACCCCAAATTTTGTGAGTTGAATAGTAGTACTAATTTATATGCTTTCTAAACATACATAAAGTTAATCCAATCCCTGTGGTTTCGACCTTTCTTATCATTGTGTTACTTGTTTGTGATTGTGTATACTTGCACATCTTTTCACACACCAAGTTTTTGGCGTCGTTGCCGGGGATTGCCATTAATTTTTGTTGTTCAGATTTATAAGTTAGTGTTTTATTACTCTGGTAGTTATTTTTTGTGCAGAAACAGGTGCAGATGCACTAGCTTATGCCCAGAGACAAGCCACCAGAATTTGAATTCGATCCAGAGATTGAAAGAAGGTTCAGGAGTTTGCTAAGACTTCAAAAGCAAAGAAAGCAAGACTGCAGAAACATGTCTCATCACAGTGAAGGACAGAGCTCAAGATCAGCCTCAGTTGGAGGAGGACCTGGCTCACAGCATGATACTGAAGAAGGCCACAGAAATCAATTCATCAACATGGGCCCAATAGGTTTGATTAATGATAGAAATAGACCCATGAGGGATTATGCTATGTTTAATCATCAAAATATGCAAACAAGTATAGCAAGACCTCATATTGATGCTGTGCATTTTGAATTTAAACCTATGATGTTCCAAATGCTACAAACAATTGGTCAATTTGGTGGATCTCTCCATGAGGATCCCCATGAGCATTTAAAACAATTTTTAGAAGTATGTAGTAACTTTATTCTTCCTGGTGTTAGTGAAGATGCATTTAGACTTAAGCTATTTCCCTACTCTTTAAAAGATAAAGCTAAATCATGGTTAAATTGAATGGAGCCTAATTCTATCCATTCATGGAATGAAATAGCTGAAAAGTTCTTAGCAAAATATTTTCCACCTGTCAAAAATGCCAGGATGAGAAATCATATTACATTTTTTAGACAAAAAGAATTTGAATCATTGTTTGAAGCATGGGAAAGATGGAAAGAACTTTTAAGAAAATGTCCACATCATGGTCTGCCTATCATTATTCAAATGGAAACTTTTTATAATGGTTTAGAACCCCAAACCAGAACAATGCTTGATGCATCATCTGGGGGTGTGTTATTAAACTTGTCTTATAATGAAGCATGTGAATTAATTGATAGAATTGCAACCAATAGTTCTAGTTGGCCTACTGAGAGGGTAAGTGCCCAAAAAAAGAAACTAGCAGGGGTACATGAAATCAGTGATATATCAGCCATATCTGCTCAGTTAGCCTCTCTGACAAACTTGTTCAAAAACTTCACTTCAACCAGTGCATCTGCACCAACTGAAAACACTGCAGCAGCCATAGAACAAACCCCCCAGAAGACACAAGTTGTGTGTATTGTGGAGGAGGCCATTTGTATGAAGAATGTCCCAGCAACCCTGTCTCTGTCAACTTTGTAGGATATAATAGGAATAACAACCCTTACTCTAACACCTATAACCCTGGCTGAAAGAACCACCCAAATTTCAGATGGAACAATACTGGTGCATCTGCACCAGCCACACCACCAGAATTCCATTCTCAGAACAACCAAAGACAACAACCACCTGCCACTGATAACTCCTTAGAAGCCTTGCTCAAATCTTTCATTAGTGAAACCAAAACAGCTAGGCAAGCACAAGATGCATCTATAAAAAATTTAGAGAATCAGGTGGGACAGTTAGCAACAGCTCTGTATCAAAGACCAACAGGTACATTACCATCAAATACAGAAGCTACCACATCCCACAGGCCAGGAAAGGAGCTGGTGAAGGCCATTGCTCTAAGAAGTGGAAAAGATCTTGCAGATCCAGGTGAGAATCAAGGCGAAGGTAAGGGAGAAAAAAATAAAAATGAAAAAAATACTCAAGATGCAGAAGCACCAGATGCATCTGTATCTCATGAAGTTCTAACTCCAAAGTTAGTTCCCGAATACCCTCCTCGTCCTTATCCTCAAAGATTAAAAAAAACACATGAGGAGAAGCAATTCAGCAAGTTTCTTGAAATTTTAAAACAGATACACATCAATGTTCCCTTAGTTGAAGCACTTCATCAAATGCCTAATTATGCTAAATTTATGAAGGATGTGCTTTCAAAAAGAAGAAGATTAGGGGATTTTGAAACAGTTGCCATGTCTAAGGAATGCAGTCTAATTTTACAAAGCAAAATTCCAAGAAAACTAAAGGATCCCGGTAGCTTTACAGCCCCATTCTCAATAGGAAAATATTATACAGGTCGTGCATTATGTGATTTAGGTGCAAGTATCAACTTAATGCCTAAATCCATATTTACAAAACTGGGGATTGGAAATGCTAGGCCTACCATAGTAACACTTCAACTTGCTGATAAATCAATAGTTTATCCAGAGGGAATCATTGAAGATATTCTGGTTAAGGTTGACAAATTTGTATTTCCTACAGATTTTTTTATTCTTGATTTTGATGCAGATAAAGAAGTCCCAGTTATTCTTGGGAGACCATTCTTAGCAACTGGGAAAGCACTAATTGATGTGCAAAAAGGAGAACTAACCATGAGAGTAAATTATCAAGAGGTGAAATTCAATGTGATGAATGCTCTGAAGTATCCTACTGAGGAGAGTGAAGAATGCTCAGCAATCACTACTCTTGACCATTTGGTGCAGAAGCAATTCCAGAAGCAGTATGATTATCTCACCAGTGCACTAGCACCAGATGCTTCTGCACCACCTGAAGAAGAAATCTTGGAAAAAGACATTTTTTCAAGAAAAGCACCAGCACAAAAACGGTCTAGAACTTTTGAATCTCTTAATTTAGAAGACCCTAACCTTAAAAAGAATTTACCCTCAACTGAACAACCTCCTAAGTTAGAATTGAAAGAACTGCCCAAACATTTGAAGTATGCTTTCTTAGGGGAAGATGATGCACTTCCAGTGATCATTGCCTCTGACTTAACAATAGAGCAGGAGCATGATCTCATTTGTACCTTAAGAAAGCATACAAAAGCTATAGGCTGGCAAATGGCAGACATAAAAAGAATTAGCCCTTCTATATGCATGCATAGGATAAATTTAGAAGATAATTCTAAAAATTATATAGAAGGGCAAAGAAGGCTAAATCCTATAATGAAAGAGGTTGTAAAGAAGGAAATCATTAAGTGGCTAGATGCTGGAATCATATACCCCATATCTGATAGTGCATGGATAAGCCCTATACAATGTGTTCCAAAGAAAGGGGGTATGACAGTAATAGCCAATGAAAGAAATGAATTGATACCAACAAGAACTGTTACAGGTTGGAGGATTTGTATGGATTATAGAAAACTCAATAAAGCCACAAAGAAAGATCACTTCCCTTTACCCTTCATTGACCAAATGTTAGATAGGTTAGCAGGTAAGGAATTTTATTGTTTCTTAGATGGTTATTCAGGGTACAATCAAATTGCAATAGAACCTGAAGACCAACAAAAACTACCTTTACATGCCCCTATGGAACATTTGCATTTAGAAGAATGCCTTTCGGACTCTGCAATGCACCTGCAACATTCCAAAGGTGCATGATGTCCATATTTTCTGACTACATTGAGCAATCAATGGAAGTATTCATAGATGATTTCTCAGTCTTTGGAAACACATTTCAAACATGTTTATCAAATTTAGAGAAAATTCTCCAAAGATGTGAGGAAACAAACTTAGTGCTTAATTGGGAGAAATGTCATTTCATGGTACAAGAAGGCATTGTGTTAGGTCATAAAGTATCAAAGAAAGGTCTGGAAGTGGATCAAGCCAAGATTGAGGTCATTGAAAAACTGCCACCTCCAACAACTGTCAAAGGAATCAGAAGCTTCTTAGGCCATGCAGGCTTCTATAGAAAATTTATCAAAGATTTTTCAAGGACATCCAAGCCATTATGCACACTCTTGCAAATTGATGCACCTTTTAACTTTGATGAACCATGTATGGAAGCATTCCAAAAACTCAAAAAAGCATTGGTGACAGCACCAGTGATTGTTACACCAGATTGGAGCAGACCCTTTGAATTAATGTGTGATACTAGTGACTTTGCTGTAGGGGCTGTCTTAGGGAAAAGGCATGACAAAATCTTTCATTCTATTTATTATGCTAGCAAGACATTAATTGAAGCACAAATGAATTATACTGTAACAGAAAAAGAAATGTTAGCAGTGGTTTTTGCATTTGATAAATTTAGATCTTACTTGGTTGGCACCAAAATTATTGTCTATACTGATCATGCTGCCATCAAGTACTTAATTTCCAAAAAAGATGAAAAACCAAGGTTAATAAGATGGATTCCCCTCCTTCAAGAATTTGATCTTGAAATCGGAGAGAAAAAAGGGGTGGAGAATCAGGTTGCTGACCATTTATCTAGACTTGAAGGTGAAAGAACAGGTACACAAAAGGGAGAGATCAAGGAAAGTTTTCCAGATGAAAAACTGTTAGCAATAACTGTGACAGCATCCAGTGCTTCTGCACTTGGTGTAGAAGCACCTAGTGCAGCTGCAGCTTGGTTTGCTGACATTGTTAACTTTCTTGTGAGCAAGGTGGTGCTAGTGGATATGACTTACCAACAAAGAAGGAGATTCTTTCACATAATCAAAGACTATCACTGGGATGAACCATTTCTCTACAAAATGTGTCCAGATCAATTAATGAGGAAATGCATCCCTCAAGAAGAACAGCAAGCAGTGCTTCTGCACTGCCATGCTGCACCATATGGAGGTCACTTTGGATGCAACAGAACAATAGCTAAGGTACTACAGTCTGGTTATTATTGGCCAACTTTATTTAAAGATGCATATTTAATGGTCAAAACTTGTGACAAATGTCAAAGAGCAGGTAATATTTCTGAAAAACATGAAATGCCTAGAACCAATATATTAGAAATTGAACTTTTTGATGTATGGGGCATGGATTTCATGGGTCAATTTCCACCTTCTTTTGGAAAACAATACATCTTAGTAGCTGTTGATTATGTGTCCAAATGGGTAGAGGCAGTAGCATTGCCTAATAATGATGCCAAATCTGTTAGCAATTTCCTTTTGAAAAATATTTTTACAAGGTTTTGCACCCCAAGGGCAATCATCAATGATGAATGATCACATTTTTGCAATAAACTCATTGAAAATCTTCTTGCAAAATATGGGATTAAACATAAAATTTCTACAGCCTACCACCCATAAACAAGTGGACAAGTTGAGCTATCAAATAGGGAAATTAAAAGAATGCTTGAAAAAATGGTTGGACCATCAAGAAAAGATTGGTCTTTACATTTAGATGAGGCATTATGGGCATACAGAACAGCATTTAAAACACCATTAGGTATGTCCCCCTATAGATTAGTCTATGGCAAAGCATGCCATCTACCTGTTGAGTTGGAAAACAAATCTTATTGGGCTATGAAAAAGCTAAATTATGATCTCAACAAAGCAGGAGCACAAAGGTTTTTAGAGTTGAATGAATTAGATGAATTTAGGCAGTTCTCTTATGAGAATGCAGAAATTTACAAAACAAAAACCAAGGCTTGGCATGACAAAAAAATCCAAAGAAGAGAGCTTAGAGAAGGAGGAATGGTCTTGCTATACAATTCTAGGTTGAAGTTATTTCCTGGAAAACTGAGATCAAGATGGTCAGGGCCATTCAAGTTAATCAAAATTTACCCCCATGGTGCAGTTAATTTATATGATGCAGCCACAAACACCTCTTTCAAGGTAAATGGGCAGAGAGTCAAAATGTACTATGGTGAACAGGTGGTGAGAGATAAACTCACCACCCATTTTCAAAATCACTAAGAAAAGGAGATAGTCAGGCTGAAAGACTCTTAAAACAAGCGCTTATGGGAGGCAACTCATGTTATTAAATATTTAGTTATGCAATTTTTGTTCAATTTGATGTTTTTCAAGTGTTTTGTAGGAACGGAGGTTTTTAGTGCTTCTGCACTTAGGCGCATCTGCACCTAACAGTTCCTCAGTCCTACTGCACCAGAAATTTTAAAAAAATACTTGGGTGAAAATTTTTCAAAAAGTGCCAGCACAACAAAATTGCAGTTGTGATCTGTGGCTTAGACTTCGTGTTGTGTCACCTAGCACCCAAAGTGTCATCATGCATGCAGTTACACAAACACACCCCTAACGGCTACTAACCCTCATTAAACTCACGCAACTTCCCCAAAGTGACCGTTTCCCTTTAACATTAATCACTCTACCACTCACAGAAACCACAATTCACGAAATCCCTTTCTCTGTCAAAAAAAAAAAAATCCCCAAATTCTGAGAATACCAAGTTCCATCTTCTTACGAAAATTCCAAAGTTCCTTGCCAACAATCAACAATGGTTCGCAAACAAAGCGCAAACGAAACCTCAGGCAAGAGCAGAGCCAGCACAGTCACCTCATCACAACAAAGCCCAAAGAAGCAATCCAGTGCTACTGCACCTGCTTCAAGCACTGTGGATCCTAAATTTGCACATTTCTGGGAAAGAAAATTCCTCCCTGAACGAGGCTACAGTCTGATGAAGGCTCACCCTAATTTCATGGCAACAATATCAAATCTCAACTGGGATCTGTTCATACAACACAGAGCCTTCTATCTGGAACAGGTGGTCAGAGAGTTCTACTCTGGGATTCAAGGCAACAAACAAGGTAACATGCATGATCATTCTGTAATAAGAGGTAGAAAGGTTTATTTTAGTGCTGATAGAATCAATACTCACTATAACTTAGTCTATTCTGGGTCTGATTTCAAAGAAAAAGTAGAAAACTATGGAAAGAAAGAAATGGAAAGAATCAAGTCTAGGATTGCTGTGAAAAACTCCAAATGGTATAAGATTTCCAACACTGAATTCAAACTAAAAAATAGATATTTAGTCCCTGAGTTAGGCAATTGGTATTTGTTTATTGATTGTTCCATTTTCCCTACACCTCACACATACACACTGTCCAAAGATAGGTTGATCCTATTGGATGCAATCTTAGCAAATAAAAATGTGGATGTGGGGAAGATTATCAATAAACAATTTCTAGATTGTGCAGCAAGGAAGGAAGGATTTCTATTTTTTCGATGCTTGATCACCGAGCTATGTATGAAGCAAGGGGTAGATATCAGTCCTGAAGAGCACTAGCAGAGAAAATATCCTCCAGGACCACTATCTGCTGAGATGAAAGAAAGAACAAAAATTAAAACTGAAGAAAACACCCTGGTGCAGGAGCACTTAGTGCAGAAGCACCAGGCTGTTTGGAAATTTCAGCAAGAACAGCATGAGTGGCTACAACTCAGATTGATGGAGATATCTCAGGTACCAACTCAAATAGAAACCCCAGTGTTTCCTACATGGGTCTTTCAGAATCCAGAAGAAGAAGAAGAAGAAGAAGAGAAAAAAGAGAAAGAGAGAGAAGAAGAAAAGGAAGAAGAAAAGGAGGAAGAGAAGGAAGAGAGTGAAGAGGAAAATAAGAAGAAAAAGATCATGAAAAGAAAGAGGGAGACACAAAGGAAGCAGAAAGGGAAGAAGAGGAAGAGCTGCTAAGTGAAGGGCTAGTTGAGACTGATGAGGATGAGACACTTACAAGAATGGTGAAGGAAATGGAGAGAAATGAAGATGAGGAGGATGAGGATACCACTGAGAGTGAAGACAAGAGTGGAGAAGAAGAGGACCAGAATATGAGCATGGAGGAATTAGTGAGGAAGAAGTATGAAGACAGAACCCAAACAGAACCACTCCTCACCCAAGTTACTCCACCAACCCACCCCCAGCCAGAAAAATCAACATCACCATCCACAGGAAAAAAACCTACCCCACCAAACTCTCAATCACCATCACCTATTCCCCAGTCATCATCACCACCACCCCTCCACCAAGAAAGCCAACCTGAACAAGAAACAGCCACACAAACCTCTAACATTATTTTCCAAAAAAATCTTTGCAGGTTATTGGGGAAGATCCTATTGAAGAAGAAGGAAAAACCAGCTTTGAAGAAGAAAATGCCAACCCAGATACACCAGCAACAGATGCAACTTCACCTAGTGCAGATGCATCTCTAGGTGTTCCAGTTGTGACAGTCATACCCAAGAACAAAGAAGATACTGTCAAACTGGTGCTGGAAGAGCTGGCACAGAAGAAAAGAGAAGAGCTGGGCAACACCCAGAAATTCTTCAAGAAAGCTGTTGAAACCAGTGTGAAGGAAAGTCAAGGATTGGAAAGTGCAGAACACAGCAAGGCACAAGGAGAAGAAGCTGAAAAGGAGGAACCACAAAAGGAGAAAGACCAACCAAAAGAAGCTGAGGCTACATTTGAGCAACCAACAGAACAGTAAACAGAAGACACAACTACTGCTGAACAAATCAGTGCAGAAGCACCTGGTACATCTGCACCTAGAAAACCAGCAACAGAGGAGGTTGGTGCAGCTGCACCTAGTGCAGAAGCACCAAAGGCTGAAGAGGCAGAAGAAACAAAAAATCAAACACATGCCCAGCAGAACCAGCTTCAGAATCAAAAGTGGTGCCAAGAAAGAGTAAACTCTTTCATGTTGTTATTTTATAAGTACTTTTATGTTCTATGGTTATCTCACATGTATTAACCCCCCTCCCCATTTTGGAACAAAAAATTACTTTTTCTAACTCAACTTAGAGCAGTGGGGACACTGCTCAACTTTAAGTTGGGGGGGGGGGGAGAAAAACACTTTTAATTACTATATGCATGTGCTGATATATATATGCATTTTGTTGTTTACCATATATGAATAATATAGTATAGTTAAATTTCAAATTTTGTGATGCAATCAACAAAATTTCTTTGGAAATTTTCAGAAAATTGTTTTACAAAAACATCAGTTACACTAACTTTTGTTGAGGTGCATCAAATGATTTCTAAAATTCAAAAATAAAGATTTGAGAATTTTTGAAGCATGATCAGCTTGAAATCTTTTTACAAAACTTAGCTAAATGCATTCTTTGAACTAAGTTTTAATGATGAAAGAAAGAAAAAGAAGAGAAAGCCTTGTTTTCCTCAAAATAACCAATTTTTATTATTAGCTTGACACATCAAAACTGAGTTTTGAAAAGAACCTTGCTATATGAAAAACTATCTGATACAAGAAGAATTTTTAGAAAACCAAGGTAAAAAACAAATTTTTTACTAAAAATATAGAAGAGCATAAAGAAATAAGTTTGGGGGAATTTCCATGAATACTAAGGCTGAGTATAAGAAGCTTAGAGGAGTCAATGCAAAAGGTTACCAAAAATACACTACAAAAGAGCCAAAATGTTATGAGCTAGCCATATTGACCCAAATCATTAAACTAAACTTGGTCTAGTACTGCATTTGGTTTGAAAGAAAAAGAAAAGAAGTAAAGAAAAACAAAAAACCAAAGAAAAAAGTATGCATAAAGAGGTCACTGAGGAGGGCAATACATGCTACAAGCCTTGACAAGTGCTTCTGCACCGTTACAAAAAGTCAGTGCTTCTGCACTTCACAAAAATATTTGGTGCATCTGCACTAAAAGTGCTTCTGCACCAACAAAAAGAGCCACAAAAAATAAAGTATAGTGCATAGACTCAAACAGTTTTGAAATGCTCAATCAAAGTCATTAGTTGTACTTAAAGCCCCCCAAGTCTTGAAGTTGTTGTTAGTCTAGTCTATATTTTGAAACATCTTTGTTTTGACCAAACGTGATCTAAAATTTTTCAAAAGTTAAAGAGCAACTTTTCACTTAGTTTTGGAACTGATTGGATCTCAGTGGAGCACACATTCACACAAATGAGTTTTAATAAACTTTGGATGTTTAGGGAATTCAAGGGCCCAAAATGTTCTGAAAAATGAAGTTCATCAAATGCAAAATCATTCTTTGAAAATCCTACTTGTATTCTTTTTTTTTTGTCATTACTTGAGGACAAGAAATGATGTAAGTTTGGGGGTGTGATAACTCTAATTATATAGAGTTATTTATACTTCTAAACGTAACAAATTGCTTGAAACCCAAGTACAAAGTGTGTTAAATATAGTGGTATTAGTAAAATAACAACATTCTAGGAATTATGTGATGAATAAAGCATTTTTGTATATATATTGGTATGTTCGATGTGTTTGTTCAGTTTTCCTACGGATGATGCTTCTGCACCACGATGCTTCTGCACTTAGTGCTTTTGCACCATCCTGCGCTGAAGATTTATAACCCCACAATGGAAGCACCTCAATTCATACCTCTGCTCCAAAACTTCTATGGCATCATGCTTTGTCACAATTCACATGGAGCACATGCCCACATGCATAAGGAGGCACCCACCATAAACATCATCATGAGAGGCTACTCACCTAAAGACATATGGCCTTTCACAATTGGACCTATCCTTATGGAAATGTGCTGAATTCAATCTCCACATCTAAAGATCAGAAAAGCAACCATGGTTAAGCCTCATTAGGTTAACTTGGTTTTCAAGCAAACCCTCAAGCAAAGGAAATCTCCAAGGATATAAAAAGGGCTCCCACTTCTTATTTGAAGAGCATCGCATATCTCACTTGATAATATGTAGATCATACACTTTACTTATATTTTAGTAGTTTCATTTCTTATAGTTTTTATAGTAGATAGTTGGCAAGAAGGGGAGGAAGGAATCGACAACTTCTTCCTTCACTTCTTCATCAACTTAGTTAGGTGCAACTGCACCAGGAAGACAGTGCTTCTGCATTGCAGGGCAATTTTATGCAAGAGTGCTTCAATCAGTGTAATCTCCACCTTATTGATATCTTTTGTATTTTCATCTATATTAATATGTTTCATTTCATCCATCTTTGCCTTGCAATGCATATTATGAGCTAAACCTTTTTGGTTGAGATGTTCTAACTTTATAATGAACTTTTGAGTAAGTTATTGTGCTTTTTAGTGTTGCAAGAATTTTGGGTCTTGTGTTATACTACATCCATCTTATTTTAAGGTTGATCACTTAGAATAAGTAGAGTTATATTCACAGACATGGTTTATAATTAGAAATCAAGACTAATAAGGGTGAGTGTTTTAATGAAGGCTTTGTTAACTTGTGTATTAAAGAAAACTTTATTAAAACCATGTTAAGTCCTAGACATAGGATAACATAGTCCTTAGGGTGAAACAGTGGGTACTTCAAAGGCAGGAGTGAACTTATTTAGCAAGCCCAGACATGAGAAGCTTGTAACGAAACTCTGAAGAAAATAGTTGAAAAGCACACACTCATGCAACTGCACTCAATGCAACTTCACCTTGGTGCTTCTGCACCTTGGTGCTTCTGCATCATTAAAAGCATAGAAATTCTCAAAAGAACATTATTTAGTGAAAACATCTCTACCATCTTTCTCAACTGATTTCCTTCGTATTCTTTTACATATTTGCATTCTATTTTTATTAACTTAAAAACCCCAAAATTTGTGAGTAGAATAGTAGTACTAATTTATATGCTTTCTAAACATACATAAAGTTAATCCAATCCATGTGGGTTCGACCTTTCTTATCATTGTATTACTTGTTTGTGACTGTGTATACTTGCACATCTTTTCACACACCAAAAGGCACGCAACATATACTACAGCACTCAATGCTATAGCATCTAATGCTATAACACTAACACAGAAGGGAAATTACTTAGTAAAAGCAATCCAACTAAGTCTTCACCATATAGCTTCCCTTTTTACTTCCTTGTACTTCAACCTTTATTTTACTATTCCAAAATTGTGTTTTTATCCTTACACACTGATTTGTTAAGACATGACAACTCTAAATTAAATACAATCCCTGTGGGTACGACCTGTATTTTCTACTATATTCAGACTACAAGCTTGGGTGCATGTGGTTAATGTATTTCATCTAAAGAGGTAGACTCGGTT
This sequence comes from Astragalus membranaceus, assembly GCA_039519185.1. NCBI lineage: Eukaryota > Viridiplantae > Streptophyta > Magnoliopsida > Fabales > Fabaceae > Astragalus > Astragalus membranaceus. The sequence goes on along the minus strand of CM076846.1, from coordinate 34,113,038 downwards.
CGATCCCCGGCGATGGAACAAATTGGAGTCAGACTTTACTTACCTCTCGGTTGAACTCCAAAATATTCGGGGCCCCATTCTCCTGAAAACCGGAGCGGGGTCAAAGACCCCTAGTCCAAAAAGAAAAAAAAATTCAAGCGCATAAACTCAATATACTAAATGGTATTATATCTCTTTTTGAATATAATGAAAACTATTGGATTAATTCTAAAAGATAGCATGAAAATACATTCACAAATTTTTTAACAATAAGTATTAATGAACTTTCGAAATTTCATTCCACCTTTGTAGAATTATGTTTTCAACATCTAATATCATAAAATTTATCGACAACAATTTATAATAAAAAATGCCTCCACTACCAACAAGGTTGGTTCGAGCAGTAACTGGACTCAGATCCCATCTCAAGGTCTCGAGTTCTAATCTTGGGTTTGGCAAAAATTTGTTGGGAGGGGAGAACCACACGAACAGGCAAAACCGCATTACACGTGACCAGTCAGGTTCCCCGATATAGATTAGTCACCGGCAAAGCTAGTGGATACTGCGCATCAATAACACGGTAACAAAAAAATGCCTACCCTATATAAAAGAATATTGCCTAAAATAATTTTTTTGGCTTAGAAGAATTACTAAGATATGTTTATATAATACTATGTTTTTAATAAACACAGTTTATATTAACATATTATCTATTTTATTATATAAATTTCATAAAATTAAATAAAAAAATAACAACTCAAGCAACATACGAGTACTCTCCTAGTTATATACTTCCTCCAAACCAAATTATAAGCAAAAATAACTACTTTCACACATATTTATATTTGTTAATTGTATACAATGAACTCATACACGACTCTCCACATATTTATATTTTTTTAATTGTAATTAATTTTGGTTTCAACTTAATATTAATTTAGTTGCCATTGCTTATTAAGTGATCGGTAACTAAAATAATCAACCTAATGCGCCACGTAGACTCTCTCCAATGGAGAGAAATTATAAAATGCATAAAGTAAAATAATAAACTTTTTTGCTGAGAGGTGGAACACTACAAAAAAAAAGGGTATTAGCGACGGATTTTTCCCTCGTTAAATGCTGTTTTTCCCTCGCTAACCGCATTTAGCGACGGATTTAGCGACGGACTGTTTCGGTCGCTAAAAACCTTGACGCTAATGTTTAGTGACAGATTAAATTCCGTCGCTAACCATTAGCGAGGGAAATCCTTCACTAAATCCGTTGCTAATTTAGTTTTTTTTTTTTAAAAAAATTGCTTCCCATACCACCATCCTGCTCACAATCAACGCTTCTTCAACACCTCTCCTGATTCACCAGAACTGTACCACGCCCAGAGCCCATTTCTCTTGTAGATCCATATCAAAAACAACCCAAAGAAACAAAGAACAAAAATTTCACGTCTTGGAGTTTCTCACGAGGGACAGTTTGAGAGAAAGAGAGAAGAGTGAGGATAAAAGGAGCTAGGTTGTGGTGGTGTGGTGTGGTGTTGAAGAGATTCAGATAGAGAGAGGGAGAGAGAAGAGTTGGGGAGAAAAAATGAAGTGAAATGGAAATGGGAGTGATGGAGTTGGGGTGGTGGTGGTGGTGTGGTGTTGAAGAGGTTCGGATAGAGAGAGGGAAAGAGAAGGGATTGGGAGAAAAAATGAAGTGAAATGGAAATGGAAGTGATGTGGTTGGGGTGGTGGTGGTGTGGGGTTGAAGAGGTTCGGATAGAGAGAGGGAGAGAGAAGAGTTGGGGAGGAAAAATGAAGTGAAATGGAAATGAGAGTGATGGGGTTGGGGGATTAGAGTAAAACCCTTTAAAAAGGTACTTAGCGACGGCCATAGAGAGGGAAATCCGTCACTAAGTGCTTCCCATTTCCCAATGGTCTGCAACGATCAGTGGCACGGTCTCCAAAGATTAGCGACGGATCCATAGAGAGGTAAATCCGTCGCTAATTCTAATTTTTTTTTCAATTTCCTGCCCTTGGTTATTCCGTCGCTAATGGCTCCTAAATCTGTGGCTAATCCCCTCCTAAACGTCTAAACCCTATTCCGTACCTAATTAAGCCTATATCCGTCGCTATTAAGGCTAAAATCCGTCGCTAATATGTTTTTTTTTGTAATGGAAGATGGGCTTTGGAAAGGTATTAGAGCAAGTAGGAGTGGTCCCGAGGTCACTCATCTTATGTTTGCTGATGATTTATTGTTGTTTGGAAAAGCTAATGATGGCCAGATGTCATGTGTTATGAATGTGCTTGATCTCTTCTGTCAAATGTCTGGTCAGGAACTTAGTAATGCTAAAACTAGTGTTATGTTCTCCAAGAATGTTGATATAGACACCAGAAGAAGTTTGACCTTTTTGTCCGGTTTTCGTGAGGTTCATAACCTTGGTAAATATTTAGGAGTGTCGTTGATTGGAAGAGCTCCTAAGAAATCAGATTATCAATATTTGATGGATAAAATTAAAGCCAAGCTTAGCACGTGGAAAGCGAATCAGTTGTTCTTTGTTGGTAGGGTGACCCTAGCCAAATCAGTCATTGAAGCAATGCCTATTTATCCTATGATGACTTCTGCCTTGCCTAAGAGTGTAGTTCAAGATATTCAAAAAGTGCAGCGAGCTTTTGTGTGGGGCAATGATGAAGACCACAGAAAATATCATGCTGTTAATTGGGATATTATTACAAATCCTAAGAAGCTTGGTAAGCTAGGCTTGAGAAGGTTAAATATGATGAATACAACTTGTCTAATGAAATTGGGTTGGAAGCTAAGGCAGGATGGTGGTGAGCTTTGATGTGATGTTTTAAAGGGAAAGTATGGTCGAGATAGGCTGCAAACCTGTGATTGGATTTCAAAGGGTCTCAATTCTAGTTTGTGGAAGTCCATTTGCAGATTTGGGCCTAATTTTAACAAACACGGTTTTTGGGCCTTTGGTGATGGGTTGACTATTAAAGCTTGGAATTATGCGTGGGTCTCACCTGGAATGAAAATTGGGGATTCTCAACTCATTGTCCCTTGTCATTTGCAAGATTGTGTTGTGGCCGATTTCATGGGTGCTGATGGTGAGTGGAGGTTTGATTTGCTAGCAGATTGGCTCCCGTCGGATGTTGTGAGCCGGGTTGCTGCTCTAGTGCCGCCGGAGAGAGGAGTGGGGGAAGATGTTTTGTTGTGGCCTGGTTTTCATGCAGGCAAGTTCTCAATTTCTGCTACATATAATCTATTATGTGGTTTTACTGGAAGAAGAGAAGACAAAGTTTGGAACCAGGTGTGGAAAATCCATATCAAAGAGAGAGCTCGTTGCTTTATTTGGTATGTGTGTCATAATAGATTGATTGCTCACTAAGGTTAGGTTGGCGAAGATGAACCCGAGTGCTCCTCAAGCCCTAGCAGTTTGGATGCATTTGTTGGGTGTGGAAAATCGAGACAATTTCTTTGATCGTGATCTGCGGTAGTAGGTTAATTTGAATTTAACAGACAATATGGGGAATTTTAATGGCATGGAATGGTCAGCTATTTGTTTGGGCTTTGACTTGTTACAATCTTTGGACTTGGAGAAAATAAAGAGATTCATGAAGATGATTCTGTTAGGCCCACCTTTTCATGGACAATGATTTTGGAGGAAGGCCAGTTGTATAATGCTACTAGTATGTTGGGGCCTGACTTGGTTCATCGAGAAAGGGTGGCGAGGCAAATTCGTTGGGTGCCTTCTGCAGATGGTTGGGTGAATTTGAATATAGATGGGGCGTGTAAGCATGAAGAAGGAAGTGCGGGTTGCGAAGGGCTTCTCACAGGTGTTTATGGAAACTGTCCTAGGGGTTTTGCTAAAAAACTTGGGGTAAAGACAGCTTATCTTACTGAGTTGTGGGGGGGGGGGGTGTATGAGGGCCTCAAGCCGTCGTATAATTTCGGGTTTGGCAAAGTCGAGCTTAATGTGGATTCTGTAGCACCCCGGTATTTCTAACGAGTAGAAATGCCCAAGTGCACCATCCTTAATTACATCAGAGATATTATTTCCTATTTAAATACTGAACACCACTATAAATTTTTCACTCTATAACAACAAGTCAGTCTTAAACATAAATAAGACCATAAACCATCAGTGAAATACAGTGTTCAATATCGTACAAGAAAGCGGAAATAAACACATAACTCATCCATCTGGTAGCGACATAAAGTTGTGATACAAAGATAACAAGGGAAAAACATAAGCTTAAACATAAAAGCTAAGTCTTCAGTATCCTCCCGAGTAATCATCTACTCGTGCCTCTTCAACCTCCACATTCCCTGTTTCTCTGTAAAACATCAACATATAAACAATGAGATACAATCTCAGTGAGTTCTACCGAGACCCCTAAGTACGCTCTCGGTTCATTTATGAATCCTTTTAATCTAACACGGCATTGCGCGAACGGGTGAACCGTATCATAAGACTTTCTATCATTCGTGGCTTAGTTCATAACCACGTGCATTATCTTTCAACACGACACCGACTGCGCGAACGCTAAACCTCGGTGAACGTGTTATAACTCAATACGACACCGACTGCGCGAACGCTAAACCCCGGTGAACCGTACGACAAACATTCAACACGACACCGACTGCATTACTGCTAAACCCCGGTGAACGTGTTATAACTCAATGCGACAAAGACTGTGTGAACGCTAAACCCCGGTGAACCGTACGACAAACATTCAACACGACGCCGACTGCATTACTGCTAAACCCCAGTGAACGTGTTATAACTCAGTGCGACACCGACTGCGTGAACGCTAAACCCCGGTGAACCGTACAACAAACTTTTAATATAACACCGTCTGCGCGAACGCTGAAATCCCGGTGAACCCCCTTACCAATAGTACTTTCCCTAATGGCACACGGTCTAGGGTAAGGGTGCATGACTACCCCGCCTAGTATGTTAGCTGTTAGACTTGAAAGTCTATAAAAGTAACCTTAGAGGGGGGGGGGTGAATAAGGTTATAGGTGATTAATGGATTCTTTTTCAATTTAAAAAACTTTTTCGATATTGGTTTGGATTAAATGCGGAATAATAATATTTGACCAATATAGAAGGAGTAGAATGAGATGATGGACAGATTAATATTGTATACAGCAATAAAATAGATAATAAGAAGAAAGATTACAATATGATATATTTGCACAGTTATATTGAGAATATGCTAATATAAGCAGTTATGATAATATTATAAGCAAATAAAGTGCAAAATATAAAGAGATAGGGAAGAGAGAGAGACACAGCAATTTAGCGAGGTTCGGGATAAAACCCCTACGTCCTCGGCCTTAGGCTTTTCAACCCTTGGACTTAGTAACCACTATATTGAAGAGAGTTTGATACAAACAGTCGACCCCAATATAAGTGAATCTCAATTCCCCTGAATTGAGAACCTAAGCACTCTTGCTAAGGATTTCTAAACCAACTCAATAACCCTATTGAGAGACCCAAGTACACAGCCCAGGTTTTCAAAACACCAACTCAATCACCTGATTGAGAGACCCAAGTACAAATCCCAGGATTTCAAAAACAACACCTACTCAATCACCTGATTGAGAGACCCAAGTACAAAGCCCAGGATTTCAAAAACACCTTAAAATAAATTACACAATAAAGTTCTATGATCCAATCACTTCAGAGTATGAGTCAGTTTAGAAACTGAGAGAGATGAGTGATCTTAGGATTTTATAGATGCTCTATAAGATGAGGGATGATCTTGCTTTTGCAACCACTTCAAAATTGATATAACAATAGAAGTTGAGGTTGCTTGAAAGCTTTTAAAAATATAGATATGATTTTAAAAAAACAAAGCTTTTTGAAAAACAAGATTCAAAACAGTTGGAGCACAGGATCTCAGATCTAGATCTATAAACAGCTTTTGAAAAAAGATATAACAATTTAAAATCAAAAGCTTAAAAAATAAAACAATGAGGAGCAATAGATCTATAGAGATTCGAATATGAGAGAGTAGAGAAGAAATTGTGAGCAGTGGTGTTGTGATGAAAGTGAAGCTCAACCCATGTATTTATAGGCTTAGGCACCGTTGAAAATTTTTGAAAAGCATTTAATATAAGTGAAGAATCGATTCATTGATCAAGTTAAAATGTGAAGGAATCGATTCATTGCCTTTAAAAAATAAAAGAATCGATTGTTTGTTTAGTTGAAATAAGAGAGGAATCGATTCATTGATGTTTGAAGAAAGAGGAAATCGATTTCAATGCTTATGTAATAAGGCATGAATCGATTTTCAGGCCATATGGAGGTCCTGAGAATCGATTCTTATCCATGTAGAAATAAAGGGAATCGATTTTTCTTTTCTTTTTGGAAGGCATGGGAATCGATTCATGGCCCTTTGGAAACATGAAGGAATCGATTTTCAGGCCATATAGGAGGTCCTGAGAATCGATTTCAAGTCCTATGAAATGGGTTGGAAATCGATTCCAAGCTTTCCTAAAAATATTTTTTTCAACTTGCCACCTTATGCATGCATGCAGTTTTGTGAAATATTTTTTCAAAACTATTTTTTTGCATCATGTATGATTAGAAAAGATCATCTCTCTCAATATCTAAAGTGTCACACACTTTAGGTGATAGGACCTTTACAAAGAGTCCTAAGAAAAAGGCTTAGACACAAAATAGGGTTTTGAACTTCTTATGATGCTTCTTCTTCAAGCTTCTCCTTTTTGAGTCTTCTTCCTTTTAAAATAAGTCCTGCACTTTGCTCAATGTAAAAGATTAGTAGATATATGTAATTTGTTATCATTCAAAATAAAGGACTGTTTTACTCTTGGTTCAACAAACTCCCCCTTTTTGATGATAACAAATTACATTATGCATAGGGATTAAAAATCTTAAAAGAAAGGCTCCCCCTAAGCATATGCATAGTACCACATATAACATGAGCATAATATTTTCTCCCCATATATAACATGCATAATAATATTCTCTCCCCCTTTGTTTTCATCAAAAAGGAGGTGGGGTGAATACAAACAAAATTATACACTAGCATAGTCAAGCATCCCTAGCTCTCTACGGATTTTACAAAAAGGAGCTTCGGCTAGGGGTTTAGTGAAGATATCTGCTAGTTGGTCATCAGTGCCTACAAATTTCAATGCAATGCTCCCCCTAGACACATGATCTCTAATAAAATGATGTCTAATGTCAATATGTTTAGTGCGAGAGTGTTGTATAGGGTTCTTAGCAATATTAATAGCACTTGTATTATCACACAAAACAGGCACATTTTCAAAAATTAGACCAAAATCTTGCAAAGTTTGTTTCATCCACAGAACTTGTGTGACGCAGTTTCCAACAGCCACATATTCAGCTTCAGCTGTGGATAAAGCAACACTGTTCTGCTTCTTACTAGACCAGGAGGTCAAACAAGGACCAAGAAAATGACAAGTTCCACTAGTACTTTTTCTATCAAGAGTGCAACCTGCAAAATCAGCGTCAGAATAACCAATCAAATCAAAAGTACTTGATTTTGGGTACCACAAACCAAAGTCTATGGTTCCTTTAACATATATAAGAATCCGTTTTACAGCTTTCAAATGTGATTCTTTTGGACATGCTTGAAATCGAGCACACAGGCAAACAGCAAACATGATATCAGGACGGGAAGCAGTTAAGTATAAGAGACTACCTATCATACCTCGATACATAGTTTCATTTACCGGTTTACCTTGCTCATCCTTATCTAGTTTAGTTGCTGTTGCCATAGGAGTGCTGATTTCTTTTGCGTCATTCATGTTATATTTCTTCAGCAATTCCTTTGAGAACTTTGTTTGGGATATGAAGATTCCTTCATTTGATTGTTTCACTTGAAGTCCCAAGAAAAAATTGAGTTCTCCCATCATACTCATTTCAAATTCACTAGTCATCATCTCAGAAAATTCCTTGCACAAATCATCATTAGTAGATCCAAAGATAATATCATCAACATAGATTTGAACTACTATGATATGTTTGCCCTTGGTTTTAAGGAATAAGGTAGAATCAATCTTACCCTTTTGGAAACCATTGGCAATTAAATGTTTGCTTAATCTCTCATACCAAGCTCTTGGGGCTTGTTTCAATCCATAGAGGGCTTTGTCAAGTTTAAAGACGTGATCGGGATTTTTAAAATCTTCAAAACCAGGGGGTTGTTTTACAAAAACTTCTTCTTCTAAGAAACCATTTAGGAAGGCACTTTTGACATCCATTTGGTGTAGTTTGAAATCCATGTAGGAGGCAAATGCCAAAATTATCCTAATGGACTCCAATCTAGCCACAGGAGCAAAAGTTTCTTCAAAATCTACCCCTTCGATTTGATTAAAACCTTGAACTACTAGACGACTTTTGTTTAATAAAATTGTTCCATTTTCGTCAAGTTTGTTGCGAAAAACCCATTTAGTTCCTATGATGGTCCGATCGACCGGTTTTTCAACTAAGTGCCAGACTTTATTTCTTTCAAATTGTTCAAGTTCTTTTTGCATTGACAAAACCCACTCTGGATCAATTAAAGCTTCCTTGATATTATTTGGAACTATTTGAGAGACAAAAGCACTATGAAAGCATAAAAGATTAAGAGAAGAGCGAGTTGTTACCCCCTTTGATGGACTACCAATAATTTGCTCCATGGGATGATCTCGAACTGATTTCCATGTTTTGGGCAGATCATCGTGTGTTCTTCCATGGAGATGATTATCAATGTCTTGGGGCTCTTGTTCCACTATAACTTCTTCTTGAGGTTCAGCTTCCTCCTTGGCTTCTTCTACACTTTCACTGTTAGTTTCAGGTGATCTATTTTTGATCACTTCAATCACTTCATCCTCATCATTAGCAGCTTTCTTATCAAAAGGGTTAGTTTCATCAAAAGAAACATGAATAGATTCTTGCAGAGTTTTATCAATTTTATTGTAAACGATATAAGCTCTACTATGATTTGAATAACCCATAAAAATACCTTCAGTTGATTTAGCATCAAACTTACCCAACTTGTCCTTTGTATTAAGAATGAAGCACTTACTTCCAAAGACTTTGAAGTATGAAATGTTTGGAGCTCTACCATTCCACAGCTCATATGGTGTTTTGTTGAGAGATGGCCTTAAGTATACACGGTTTAGCACATGACACGCTGTATCCACTGCATGACCCCAGAAATATTTGGGAAGGTTGTGCTCATTCAGCATTGTCCTGCCCATCTCTTGTATAGTTCTGTTCTTTCTTTCAACTACACCATTTTGTTGAGGAGTTCTTGGAGCTGAAAAGTTATGATGAATGCCATACTTTTCACACCACGTCTTGAATGATGAATTTTCGTACTCTCCTCCATGATCGCTTCTAATTTCTTTGATGGCTAAGTTTTTCTCATTTTGTAGCTTTCTGCACAACTTAGCAAACTCGTTAAAAGCATCACTTTTATTTGCAAGTAGGATAACCCAAGTATATCTAGAATAATCATCAACAATAACAAAGACATACTTAGACCCTCCTAAACTTACGACATCAATTTCACCAAACAAATCAAGATGTAGCAGTTCAAGCACATTTTTGGTGGAAATAACAGGTTTTGATTTAAAAGAGGTTTTGTGCATTTTACCAAGTTGACATGCATCACATAATTGGCCTTTTTCATATTTCAATTTAGGTAGACCTCTAACATGCTCATTCTTACTTAACTTAGATAGATGTTCTATACTAGCATGTCCTAAGCGTCTATGCCACAAATCCACATCATCAATCAAGGTAGGCATACATACTATCTCATCACTTACATTATCAAAATCAACATAGTATACATTGTTTTCTCGAAAGCCAGTAATGTAGAGTTTAGAGGTCATATGGGTGATAACACATTTATCAACAGAAAAGTGCACATCAAAATCATTATCGCATAGTTGACTAACACTTAGTAAGTTAAATTTAACGCCATCAACTAATAAAGCATCTTTAATTTTAATTGTGTTTTCCTTACCCACACAACCTTTACCTATTACTTGAGCAGATTCATTGTTGGCAAACTTTACAGATCCACTAGCTTTGTTGCTCAGTTTTAGAAACAGTGAAGCATCACCCGTCATATGCCTTGAGCAACCACTATCAATCATCCACACATTTTTCTTTTTAGCTGAGGGACCAACCTGCAAAAGAATTGTTTAACAACTAGCACGAGGTACCCTTTTTGTTGGGTCCTTGGGAGTTAGTCATCAAGGGGTTTGCTTTCACAATCCACCTTGGTTTCTTCCAAACAGGTACAAGAGTTCCAAGTTCACATATTTTACGGATGGGGCAAGAAGAAGAGCTATGGTTCCCTTTTTGACAATATGTGCATTTAAAGATAGTAGGTTTATGATTAGAGGTAGAAGCTACAAAGGTGATATTTTTGTTTGAGCTGGAGGTGGTGGAATTTCCTTGGTACCCAATACCTCTCCTATCAACATATTGATGTTGAGAGTGAAGCAACTGAGTCAAGGTCTTTTCACCAACCTCAAACTTTTTCAAAGATTCTTTCAAAAATTCATTTTCAACCTTGACTTTTTCAAAATTTTGTTTTAGTTCTCGAAATTCAAGGTTGACTGATTTGTGTAGTTCATTCTTTAATCTAGTGACTTCTCTTTCAAGAGTCTCGATTTGAGTGGATAAGCTTTTGTTGCTCTTTGTTAGTTTCTTGGATTTTAACAAAAGTTTTTCATGTTCGAAATATAGAGCCTCAAAAGCTTCACTCAGATCGTGACTACTATAGTCATTATCAATCATATCATCATGCATAGAGGAGGTAGATGAACTAGAAAAGTTAAGGCTTACCTTTGATGTATCATTTGCCATGCTGCAGACAGCATTGTCGGTCTGCTCATCTTCTTCTGATTCACCATCAGTGCTGAGATTGTCCCATGTTGCTTCAGGTGTGTTCTTTGCCATGAGGCAGACAGCATTTGCAACTTCTTCTTCTTCGGTCTCACTTTCAGTTTCTGTATTGTCCCATGTTGCTTTCATTGCTTTCTTTTGCTTAGATTTCAGCTTGTAACAGTTTTCTTTGATGTGACCGGGTTTGTTGCATTCGAAACATCTTGGTTGATCATTCTTTTTCTCATACCTGTCTTCTTTGTTGTACCCGGACTTCTTTGAAAAGTCACCCTTTCCAAACTTTTTGAATCTCATAAATTTTTTGAAATTTTTGGCAAGCATAGCCATATCTTCATCATCGGTTTCTTCTTCAGATTCAACCTCTTTCCTTGCTACTTTAGAAGTTTTAGCAGCAAGGGCAAGAGATTTCTTCTCTTTTACAGTTTCTTTTTCTTGATTCTTTTTGGCAGCCAGAACTACCTCAAATGCTAGCAATGATCCAATAAGGTCTTCTTGAGGTAAAGTGCCAATGTCTTTGGCTTCGGTTATAGCACAAGTCTTAGGGAAGAAATCACCAGTTAAGGATTCAAGGATCTTTCCATTCAAATCCTTGTTGGTGTATTTCTTTCCTAAGGCCCTCAAGTTGTTTACAATTAAATTTAATCTCTGATGCATTGCTGCGACAGACTCACCTTCTTTCATTTTAAAACTTTCATATTCAGAGGTGAGAATTCTAATTTTAGTATCTTTTACCTGGCTTGTCCCGACATGAGTGGCTTGTAGGCAGTCCCAGATTTCCTTTGCACTTTGACATCCTTTTACTCTACCATATTCTTCTTCACAGAGTGATAGATGAAGGATATTCATGGCCTTTGCATTTAGGGATATCTTGTCAAGCTCAGATTTTCTTAACTCACTTAGGTCGATGGTGTAGATGTCTTCTACCGGTACTTCTTCAGCTTTGCCGGTGGCTTGAATTTTTGAAGTGTCACCATCAGTATTACTTGGTTTTGTGATCTTGATCTTCATCGGGATTAGAGGACCATCCACTATGATTCTCCATAGAGTGAAGTCAATTGCCTGCACATGACATTTCATACGACTACTCCAGTAATCGTAGTTAGTACCATCAAATAGAGGAGGCCTATTAGAAGACATTCCTTCTTTCATGAATGAACCCATAATCACAGATATATAACAGGATTAATTTAAATTGCGAGATGTAAAGCTCTAAAGCAATTACTAGCTCTGATACCACTTGTTAGACTTGAAAGTCTATAAAAGTAACCTTAGAGGGGGGGGTGAATAAGGTTATAGGTGATTAATGGATTCTTTTTCAATTTAAAAAAACTTTTTCGATATTGGTTTGGATTAAATGCGGAATAATAATATTTGACCAATATAGAAGGAGTAGAATGAGATGATGGACAGATTAATATTGTATACAGCAATAAAATAGATAATAAGAAGAAAGATTACAATATGATATATTTGCACAGTTATATTGAGAATATGCTAATATAAGCAGTTATGATAATATTATAAGCAAATAAAGTGCAAAATATAAAGAGATAGGGAAGAGAGAGAGACACAGCAATTTAGCGAGGTTCGGGATAAAACCCCTACGTCCTCGGCCTTAGGCTTTTCAACCCTTGGACTTAGTAACCACTATATTGAAGAGAGTTTGATACAAACAGTCGACCCCAATATAAGTGAATCTCAATTCCCCTGAATTGAGAACCTAAGCACTCTTGCTAAGGATTTCTAAACCAACTCAATAACCCTATTGAGAGACCCAAGTACACAGCCCAGGTTTTCAAAACACCAACTCAATCACCTGATTGAGAGACCCAAGTACAAAGCCCAGGATTTCAAAAACAACACCTACTCAATCACCTGATTGAGAGACCCAAGTACAAAGCCCAGGATTTCAAAAACACCTTAAAATAAATTACACAATAAAGTTCTATGATCCAATCACTTCAGAGTATGAGTCAGTTTAGAAACTGAGAGAGATGCGTGATCTTAGGATTTTATAGATGCTCTATAAGATGAGGGATGATCTTGCTTTTGCAACCACTTCAAAATTGATATAACAATAGAAGTTGAGGTTGCTTGAAAGCTTTTAAAAATATAGATATGATTTTAAAAAAACAAAGCTTTTTGAAAAACAAGATTCAAAACAGTTGGAGCACAGGATCTCAGATCTAGATCTATAAACAGCTTTTGAAAAAAGATATAACAATTTAAAATCAAAAGCTTAAAAAATAAAACAATGAGGAGCAATAGATCTATAGAGATTCGAATATGAGAGAGTAGAGAAGAAATTGTGAGCAGTGGTGTTGTGATGAAAGTGAAGCTCAACCCATGTATTTATAGGCTTAGGCACCGTTGAAAATTTTTGAAAAGCATTTAATATAAGTGAAGAATCGATTCATTGATCAAGTTAAAATGTGAAGGAATTGATTCATTGCCTTTAAAAAATAAAAGAATCGATTGTTTGTTTAGTTGAAATAAGAGAGGAATCGATTCATTGATGTTTGAAGAAAGAGGAAATCGATTTCAATGCTTATGTAATAAGGCATGAATCGATTTTCAGGCCATATGGAGGTCCTGAGAATCGATTCTTATCCATGTAGAAATAAAGGGAATCGATTTTTCTTTTCTTTTTGGAAGGCTTGGGAATCGATTCATGGCCCTTTGGAAACATGAAGGAATCGATTTTCAGGCCATATAGGAGGTCCTGAGAATCGATTTCAAGTCCTATGAAATGGGTTGGAAATCGATTCCAAGCTTTCCTAAAAATATTTTTTTCAACTTGCCACCTTATGCATGCATGCAGTTTTGTGAAATATTTTTTCAAAACTATTTTTATGCATCATGTATGATTAGAAAAGATCATCTCTCTCAATATCTAAAGTGTCACACACTTTAGGTGATAGGACCTTTACAAAGAGTCCTAAGAAAAAGGCTTAGACACAAAATAGGGTTTTGAACTTCTTATGATGCTTCTTCTTCAAGCTTCTCCTTTTTGAGTCTTCTTCCTTTTAAAATAAGTCCTGCACTTTGCTCAATGTAAAAGATTAGTAGATATATGTAATTTGTTATCATTCAAAATAAAGGACTGTTTTACTCTTGGTTCAACATTAGCATCATGGGTCGTCACCCAAACTCGATATATATTAAATATATCTACACTCGATGACCTGTTAGTTCACCTACAATCAATGAACATTTAGTCCTTCTACATTTGACCGTTAATCTAACAGAATACCCGCATTGGGCCTTTTCCTATAGTCGATATAATATATATATATATATATATATATATATATATATATATATATATATCGTGAATCGTATTCCGGTTTAGACGAATAAATAATAATCATCCCGCGTCAGTTATACAATACCACGTAGGACTGATAGTCCGGTTTCCTTTTCGATAAAACATGTCCTTACACGTATTCTATTGTTCGGTTTCTCGAGACAATTCATAACTTCAAAAACAGTACATTTTACCTTTTTAATTGTATATTCAGTTAGGCCTCTGAATAAGCTTTCAAACGCATCTTAGGACACCTCAATCGGGTTCTCGGATCAAAAGTTATCGCGAAAACAAAATCAGTGTACAGTTGCTGAAAAACTGCAAAGCGTCGCGACGCGAACTGCTTCCGTTGCGACGCGAAAAGTATCAGAAATATTTTTTCTCACAAATTCGTGCATGGTCGCGACGCGAGGGCTGCCTGTTGCTGAGAATTGCAGATTTTGCGGTTTCTCGCGAAATAAGCTATTCCGCTCAATTCCGATTCTTGCTCCTATTGAAAACAGACCAAACAACCATAAAAACGGATTCAATTCACATCACACAATCAATCAATTCATTCAAAAGCTCAACGTAAAGGAATTTTATCAAAATACGATATATTTCGAAATAACGATTTTCGACTCAAAATCTTTCGAAATCAATCAACGTAAAATTCATTGTAAAACGAAATAATCCTAAGTGTGAGTAAAACTCACCGATTGTGATGAAAATCACAAATAGCCGAGACTTTCCGCGAAATTGCTTTTCCGTCATAACCACACGAACGCTCCCCGAATCAACTCCATGTTCCGGCGACATCCGTATCCGCTCCCAAAGCTTTCCACTCGACCACGAGACATCTTTTTGACCGAAAGACCGAATTCCTTAAAATCCCGCCATTCGAACCCTAATCACCAACCAACTTCCAATTCGCGAAATTGAACTTCGTTCCGCACTCAATACGCTTCGGGTTCGTTCCTAATCATCATTGAATCATAAAACACTATTCATCATCTTCAACCTTCAATCACTATTCACACATAAACCCCCAATTTGAACCCTAACCTCTTGATTCTTCAAAAACCACAAATCGGACTTCAATATTCGCATAATCCACCTTGAGCTCGCTCCTAAACGCCATCCTAAGCTTTCCTTTGAGCTCGAACCACAAAAACCTCCCTTTTGCTCTTAAAATCGAAAATGGTGAATTGAGGGAGAGTGGATCATATGTTGTGATGTTTGTATCAAATTGAAGAGGAAGAAACGGTGATCATTTTTGGTGTTGGAGGGAAGACGTTTTGAAGAACCTTGGTGCCCCATTTTTCCTCTTCTTCCATCAAACCCATTTTTTCTTCTTTTTCTTCTTTCTCTCCTTTCTCCTCTCCGTCTCTCGCTTCCTTTCTTTCTTTCCTTTAATTATTTTCTTTTCTTTTCTTATATATTAAGTGGTAATGTGGTCAAATGACCACATTGCCCTTAATCTCTAATTTTGTTTCCAAATCATCCTTGCCCCGAATTAACCGGTTAACGATCCTAAGACAACCAATAGTTAATTTTAGCACTTAATAAATTTACCAGTCAAGTACTAAAATAATTCAATTGGGTTAACATCTAAATAATTCTATTAATTATTTTGGGGATGTTACATTACTTCCCACTTGAAAGAATTTTGTCCTCAAAATTGAACACAACATACCTCAAGAAAATAGATACGGATATCGAGTCCGCATATCGTCCTCCAACTCCCAAGTAGCTTCCTCGGTGGAAAAACCATCCCAAATCACTTTGACAATGGGAATTGTCTTCGTTCGAAGCGTTCTCTCGCCACGTTCCGTGATGTAACTAGGATGAGGTTGGAAAGACAGGTCCGGTGGAACGTCAATCGTCTCAAAATTCAACGGCTAACCCAGATCGGAAATGTACTTTCGCAATTTGAGACACATGGAATATCTAATGCAGATTGGACAATGGTGGAGGCAAAGCAATACGGTATGCTAGTGACCCACTCGTTCGATAATTTGGAAAGGTCCAACATACCGATGACTGAGTTTCTTGGCCCGCAATGCTCTACCCGTACCTATCGTTGGTGACAATCTTATAAATACGTGATCACCGGGCTCAAACTCTAACGGCCTTCTTCTTTTATCGGCATAGCTCTTCTGCTTAATCAGCACATCGGCTACAACATTGGTCCTTCCTGGATGATACTTCAACTCAAATCATAAACAATGCACAACGTCGTACTACCATTCTTCTTTTGACTAGCAACACTGGAGCACTCCATGGAGAAGTACTCGATCGAATTAACTTCTTTGTTATCGACTCTTTAAGTTGGGATTTCAATTCCTTTAATTCTAAAGGAGACATTCGATAAGGAACTATAGAGATTGACCCGATACCCAGAATCAATGCTATAGAGAATTCTACCTCAAAATTTCTGTCCCCTATAACAAGTAGACAATTTTGACACAATGCTTGGGTCTGAACACGACCCTCAGTAGCAGTTAAAATAGTTATTGGCTCGGATAGCGGAAACAATGCTAAAAATCCCAACCGATCCACACATGCTTGTGCTATAAACAATGGGTTGCACCCGAATCATATAATATACTGACAGAGTTATTGAAAAGGAATCCCTTACCCCTCAGTAAGTTATCATTAGGTTTGATGGTCTGAGAATAAAGAGTGTTCACTCGTCCCTGCCTTGGAACATCTGGTGTTCCCTTGAAGCTCTTCTTTGCTGGACACTCATTTGCATAGTGGCCCTCTTCATTACAATTATAGCACCGGTTTGGCTTTTGCCAACAATCACCTTGATTACGTTTTCCACAGTTGTCACACCCGGGGACCTTTTTAAGAATCAAACGATTGCACCTGCTTTTCCTTTGATGAAATTATCTTAGGACTTGCATTCGGAGTTGATAATTCAACTACCTTCTTTCCTTTCCAGTACTCTCCTTGAGATCATCCTCGGCGACATAGGCTGGTTTCTCTAAGGAAGCATAATTGGTGAGAGTATAAGAACTGAGACCCTGAGTCATATAAGCACGAAGGCCCCTCTTATACATCTGCATCTTCCATTCCTGATTTGGAGCATACGTACTTTACCACTTGGTAAAACTGAGACAACTTCTCAAACTTAGCGATGTATTCTTCCACTGTCATGTCACCTTGCCTGAGGATGCACCGATTGGAGATTCCGGTCTTGGTTGAGGATTGCGTCTTGGTCATCCTACCATAATTCCGCTAATGATGCACTAAGTATTAAGTTGATCAGGCTCAAAGTCTCTTAGCATCACAAGTATAATTACAACAAGGACTAACAAGGAATCGACTCAACCCTAAACTAAGTCCGACTAGTTCGAACTGCTCTGATACCAACTGTAACACCCCGGTATTTCTAATGAGTAGAAATTCCCAAGTGCACCATCCTTAATTACATCAGATATATTATTTCCTGTTTAAATACTGAACACCACTATAAATTTTCACTGAATAACAACAAGTCAGTCTTAAACATAAATAGGACCATAAACCATCAGTGAAATACAATGTTCAATATCGTACAAGAAAGCGGAAATAAAAACATAACTCATCCATCTGGTAGCGACATAAAGTTGTGATACAAAGATAACAAGGGAAAAACATAAGCTTAAACATAAAAGCTAAGTCTTCAGTATCCTCCCGAGTAATCATCTACTCGTGCCTCTTCAACCTCCGCATTCTCTGTTTCTCTGTAAAACATCAACATATAAACAATGAGATACAATCTCAGCGAGTTCTACCGAGACCCCTAACTAAGTTCTCGGTTCATTTATGAATCCTTTTAATCTAACACGGCACTGCGCGAACGGGTGAACCGTATCATAGGACTTTCTATCATTCGTGGCTTAGTTCATAACAACATGCATTATCTTTCAACACGACACCGACTGTCCCTGGTGAACGTGTTATCACTCAATACGACACCGACTGCCCGAACGCCAAACCCCGGTGAACCGTACGACAAACATTCAACACGACACCGACTGCATTACTGCTAAACCCTGGTGAACGTGTTATAACTCAGTGCGACACCGACTGCGCGAACACTAATCCCCGGTGAACCGTACGACAAAAATTCAACACGACACCGACTGCATTACTGCTAAACCCCGGTGAACGTGTTATAACTCAGTGCGACACCGACTGCGCGAACGCTAAACCCCGGTGAACCGCAAAACAAACTTTTAACATAACACCGCCTGCGCGAACGCTGAAATCCCGGTGAACCCCCTTACCAATAGTACTTTCCCTAATGGCACAGGGCCTAGGGTAAGGGTGCATGACTACCCCGCCTAGTATGTTAGCATCATGGGTCGTCACCCAAACTAGATATATATTAAATATATCTACACTCGATGACCTGTCAGTTCACCTACAATCAATGAGCATTTAGTCCATCTACATTTGACCGTTAATCGAACATAATACCCGCATTGGGCCGTTTCCTATAGTCGATATAATATATATATATATATATATATATATATATATATCGTGAATCGTAGTCCGGTTTAGACGAATAAATAATAATCATCCCGCGTCAGTTATACAATACCACGTAGGACTCATAGTCCGGTTTCCTTTTCGATAAAACATGTCCTCACACGTATTCTATTGTTCGGTTTCTTGAGATAATTTATAACTTCAAAAACAGTCCATTTTACTTTTTAAATTGCATATTCAGTTAGGCCTCTGAATAAGCTTTAAAAAGCATCTTAGAACACTTCAATCGGGTTCCCGGATCAAAAGTTATCGTGAAAACAAAATCAGTATACAGTTGCTGAAAAACTGCAAAGCGTCGCGACTCGAACTGCTTCCATCGCTGCGCGAAAAGTATCAGAAACATTTTTCCTCACAAATTCGTGCATGGTCGCGACGCGATGGCTGCGTGTCGCGACGCGATGGCTTGCTGAGAATTGCAGATTTTGCAGTTTCTCGCGAAATCCGCTATTCCGCTCAATTCCGATTCTTGCTCCGATTGAAAACAGACCAAACAACCATAAAAAGAGATTCAATTCACATCACACAAACAATCAATTCAATCAAAAACTCAACGTAAACGAATTTTATCAAAATACGATATATTTCGAAATAACGATTTTCGACTCAAAATCTTTCGAAATCAATCAACGTAAAATTCATTGTAAAACGAAATAATCCTAAGCGTGAGTATAACTCATTGATTGTGATGAAAATCACAAATAGCCGAGACTTTCCGCGAAATTGCTTTTCTGTCATAACCACACGAACGCTTCCCGACTCAACTCCACGTTCCGACGACATCCGTATCCGCTCCCAAAGCTTTCCACTCGATCACGAGAAATCTTTTTGACCGAAATACCGAATTCCTCGAAATCTCGCCATTCGAACCCTAATCACCAACCAACTTCCAATTCGCGAAATTGAACTTCGTTCCGCACTCAATACGCTTCAGGTTCATTCCTAATCATCCTTGAATCATCAAACAGTATTCATCATCTTCAACCTCAATCACTATTCACACATAAACCCCCAATTTGAACCCTAACCTCTTGATTCTTCAAAAACTCCAAATCAGACTTCAATATTCGCATAATCCACCTTCAGCTCACTCCTAAACGCCATCCTAAGTTTTCCTTTGAGCTTGAACCACAAAAACCTCCATTTTCCTCTTAAAATCGAAAATGGCGAATTGAGGGAGAGCGGATCATATGTTGTGATGTTTTGTATCAAATTGAAGAGGAAGAAACGGTGATCATTTTTTGTGTTGGAGGGAAGACGTTTTGAAGAACCTTGGTGCCCCATTTTTCCTCTTCTTCCACCAAACCCATTTTTCTTCTTTTTCTTCTTTCTCTCCTTTCTCCTCTCTGTCTCTCGCTTCCTTTCTTTCTTTCCTTTAATTCTTTTCTTTTCTTTTCTTATATAGTGGTAATGTGGCCAAATGACCACATTGCCCTTAATCTCTAATTTTGTTTCCAAATCGTCGTTGCCCCGAGTTAACCGGTTAACGATCTTAAGACAACTAATAATTATTTTTAGCACTCCATTAATTTACCAGTCAAGTACTAAAATAATTCAATTGGGTTAACATCCAAATAATTCTATTAATTATTTTGGGATGTTACAGATTCCAATGTTGTGGTTCAACATTTGAAGAATGGATGTTTAGGCAGTATTGATGGGTGGAGTTTTATGCATAGAATCCACAGCTTGATTTCTAAAAATTGGGAGGTTGCTGTTTCTCACTCTTACCGGGAAGTCAACAAGTGTGCTGCAATCAAGTTTCAAATATGTCATTGTTTACTAATGTTCCTGCTTGTATTGAGTCGTTGGTGCTCATTGATGTAGATGGAGTTTCTACTCCTAGATTTTTCTTTTGGTAGTTTCTTTTCTGGGCTTCGGCCCTCTTTTTAGTCAAAAAAAAAAATAAACTCTTTTAGTTTACGCGCTAAAGTTGCTCTTATAATCTCTTCGCTAGCAAACACAACTAATGTGCACGTAATTTGTACGGTGTCGCTTCTAATTTTACACATTTTCGTTTCTATATATTATTTCCTCATTAGTAAAACAAAGTAACAAACGCGTATATATTTATCCCCAAACCTAATTTCATTCTTCTCAATCGTTTCAAAAATTAGAATCTCCTGAAAACGATGGTGGCATCAGACAAATCAAGAACACTAGAGTTAACAATATTATCAGCGGAGGGTCTCCGCGTGAACAGAAAGCCAGCATCAAAGAACGTCTTCGTGGTGGTTCACGCGGAGTCAATCACCAGCCATACGACGGCGCTTAGCAATAGCGACGGAGGAAACGGCTTCCATTCATGGAACGAGAAATTATCGGTGGCATTACCGATGCATGTGAAGTCCATAACTTTTGAGGTGAATTGCCAGACCACAACGGGAGTGAAAAACGTTGGTGTCGTGAGATTAGCGGTTTCGGAATTTATTGGAGGTTTGGTTCCTGATACTTTTTTGCAGTTCTTGAGTTATAGGTTGAGGACTTCGAACGGTCACCGTAACGGAATCATTAATTTCTCTGTAAGGGTTGTAGTACAACCGCAAACGAGAAAGGTTTGTGACCAAGATGTTGCTATTGGGATTCCGTGTTGGTGAAACAACTACCCTGAGAATGTTTGAATCTGTTCAGTTAGTTTTGCCATTCAATTTTTTTTTCTTACAATCTTTGCTATTCATTGTTCCGTCTTCTTTTTTCTCTCTCTGTTATCTCCTCTTTTCCATTCGGTGCAACTACATGTGTATATTATTTTTTTAATATAAAAAACTGTGAAAATTTGCAAATGTGTACAGCCTAGATAATTATATATGGGAAACCGGAAACTCTTATTGTCAGGTCAGATTTTTTTTTTTAAGTAAGAAATCTTTTTAATGAGTAATACTCTGCCTATGGTATTACAATTATAAATTGGCCTCGTTAAAACCTTTCAATGCCAAAATAGATTCGGAAAACAACTATTGTTCTTGTGTTTTACTATTACATGTTGATAATGATTGCCAATAAAGACTAGTAAATTGGTAAAAAAAAAAGACTAGTTGTAACAAAGATGAGTCAGCATCCATTTTTTTTTATTTCTGTTATGGTGATTATACTGTTCTCTATTTACACCCCCTCTCCAAAAAGCCCAATTGATGAGAAGCCCAATCATAATTAAGAGAGTCCAATCTTCAATGGCTAAGATCAGCCCGCAAGATCGGACGGCCCAAAAACGCCAACACAAACACATCCAAACTCTATAAATACCCCATTCAATGCTCATTAATGGTAAGCACTTTTCTAACAAAACACTCATTCTCTCAAATACTGACTTGAGCGTCGGAGTATCATTGCAGGTACAACGTCGCCCCTCAAGATCGAACATCTCAAGATCGAACACCTCAACATCGCCTCTCAAGGTCGAACATCTCCAGGTCGAACAAACCCTTCCTCTCAAAGCCTGAAGACAAAGATAGGATCAAGGACAAAATATCTACCAACTGCATAATATCGATCCTCAAGATCGGAAGCACGGTACAGAACATTGGCGACCACAGTGGGAGAAACCAATACCCGATTTTTCTTACTATCTCCTTGAACTTATTGAATGGCACCAACACACCGCTCAATACCGACTAGTCTCATGGCCGAACCTGACCTCGGCCCTCAGCAAACCCTTGAAGGCCACGTCCAGGAACTCACGAATTCGTCGCAAACACGAAGCCGACATCCCAACACGGGACCTTCCCGAGCTCAATCGGGCGCAGATGAGACGAGCTTACCATCTCCCCCTCAATTACTCCCGGCCTTGACGGACGCGGTTCAACAGCTCGTTCAGCTATTGGCTCGGCAAGAAGCGGTAAATGAAGAAAGAAACAACCGTTTCGCCAACCTCGAATCCGAAGTAGCAAGACTGCAAGGTCGGAACGTCCTAGACCAACAATCATCCGGGCAGAGCTCGCTGGAGGAACGACGCCCAACTCGAAGAAGACTTTTTCATCGATCACCCTCTCGGAGAAAGCTCACTCATCGCTCCCCCGCACGCCGTCAACGAGAGAATGGTTCCCGTTCTCCTCTGGCTCGACGACATGATGGTCTCAATGATCTTCACCTTTCCCCATACCATCACCAAGGGAGCGATTCCCGTTCTCCATCAGCTCGACAATACGACGATCTTGATGATCCTCATTCTCCTCCACGCCGCCACCGAGGGAATGGTTCCCGTTCTCCTCTGGCTCGCCAAATTGAAGGCTCGACCTCGTCGAGGAGACGATCGAGAAGCCATGACAGCATTCAAAACAATCAAACACGACGATACGGACATCCTGAACCCCATCACAGACGCCAACCACTGTCACGAGCAATTCGACCTGGACGAAAAGGTCCTTTCACAAAATCGATCGACAACTTCCGGGTCCCCCGGTATCTCGAGAAACCACCTGGAGGATTGAAGACTTACGACGGGACGGGCGACCCCGACAGGCATCTAGACCAATTTGACACGACCATGCAGTATCGAAATGTACCCATGGAAATGAAATGCCGAATATTCCCTTTGACCCTAGACAAAATGGCTTCCGAATGGTTTCGGACGTTAAGGTCGAATACCATTTCCTCATGGGACCAATTAGCAAAACACTTCTCGGTACACTTTGCCCATTCAAAGAGCAAACCCAAAAACAAAAATGTTCTAGCATCTATTGTCCAGAAAGTAAATGAACCCCTGAGGGAATATATAGAACGATTCAACATCGAAGCTCTTCAGGTTCGGCAGTTAGACGACGCTTTTCGAATTTTCTTCATGGCCCAAGGTCTGCTCCCTGGAAGCTCGTTCCGAAAGCACATCAACACCTGGGAACCTAACACCCTTCAAGAATTCCTCGAACTATCCCAGTGCTTTATTAACGAAGAAGAAAATTCCAAGGTCGACAAAACGTCGTCACATGCAGAACCGTCGAAACGCCACATCGAGATCGACCCTCGTAAAAACTCGTGGAACATCGGTAAGAAAAATCGTCACCAGGTATACACCGAACTCAACGTCTCCAACGCCCAGTTACTAGGGGAATGTTGGAACGTCGAATTCAGGGACGTCAAGCCTCCCAGGTCCTTACCTATCCGACCTGGGCAGAAGGCCAACAAATACTGTCGATACCACAGAAGCAATGGCCATGACACAAACCATTGCAACGCCCTAAAGGATGACATAGAAGATTTAATAAAACGGGGAAAACTATCTTCTTATGTCAAAAAGGAGGGAGAACGATCTGACAACGTCGGAAGAGAAAGAAATGAAAATCTCAGGGCAAAAGGAAAAGAAGTGATCAACCCAGACCGCGAAGAGCTGGATAAAAAACGCTCGGTTATCATGATGATAACTGGGGGATTCAATCATGAAGGATCGGGAAAATCCATGAAGAGAAAATGGAAGGAATTGTTGTGCGTGGCTTCAACGATAACAACCCCGGTCAAGACCAATCGACCTCCATTATCTTTTAGTGACAACGACCTTATTGACGGAAAAGCTAACAAACACGTACCTCTCTTGATATCGGCAATCATAGCCAACAAGGAGGTACGTAGAATCCTGGTCGATCAGGGGAGCTCATCAGACATCATCTTTATCGATCTTCTGAGCAAAATGGGGATCGATAAAGAGGAACTCACCCCTTATAGAGGGACGGCTTTGTCCGGCTTTAACGGATCTCGAACGAAACCCCTTGGGCATCTGGAGCTAATGGTTACCTACGGAACCGAACCAATGGTTCGAACCGTCAGAACCAAATTCCTCGTCTTGCCTTGTGAATCCATATACAACGACATTATAGGAAGACCGACCCTCGGTAGGCTCGGGGCGGTTACATCCACCACGCACTTAAAGATGAACTTCCACTCTCTTTGCGACAGAGTTATCACTTTAAACTCTGACTTAGAGTCGGCCTCCAGGTGTTTTTTCCTATGGACTAAGAACGAACGAAAAGCTTCGGAGCATGAAGGGGTTCCCCCTTCGGAAGAACTGTCGACTCCCAAAATGCCAAAAGGAAGATCAACTGAAGTGAACACCGCCACTAACGTAGAAACCAACTGCGATCCGAAGGTCGAAAAACAGATAGACGTCGACGAGCTAACCAAAGAGCTCAAACGAAAAATCAAAAGACCAGAGCCTGATGGAAAGTTCGTCGAAATACAGCTCGGTTCAGACCCCTCCCAAAAGGTCAAAATAGGGATCGACCTTCCAGAAAAAATCAAGATCGATTTAACCCAATGTATTAAAGATTTCAAAGACATCTTCGCTTGGTCGGCCGAAGACATGCCTGGGATCCCGCCAGAGGTTGCCTGCCATCGACTCGCAATAAACCCAGAAGCAAAATGGATCGCCCAAAGAAAGCGGGCCCAAAGCAAAGAGAAAGCCATTGCTGCCGCCTTAGCAGTAGACGACCTCATCCGAGCCAACTTTATCTCTGAGGTTAAATACACAACTTGGTTATCAAACCCAGTCCTGGTGAAGAAATCTAACGGAAAATGGCGTATGTGTGTCGACTACACCGATCTTAATAAAGCTTGCCCAAAAGACGCTTTTCCGGTCCCCAGCATCGATCGTTTGGTCGACAGCGCTTCCGGTTTCCAGTTGTTATCTTTCATGGACGCATACTCCGGATACAACCAAATCGCCATGTTTCCCCCAGATCAAACAAAAACCGCCTTCATCACTGACCGAGGAAACTTCGCGTACCGTGTTATGCCCTTTGGTTTAAAAAACGCTGGAGCAACTTATCAAAGAATGATGAACAAAGTGTTCCAAAACCAGATCGGTAAAAGCGTAGAGGTTTACCTCGACGATATGATCGCCAAAAGCAGAAGTGATGACGACCATATAAGCGATCTAAGGGCGATTTTTTCTGAGGTACGAAAGAATAGAATGAGATTAAACCCAGAGAAATGCACTTTCGGAGTTCGAGCCGGGAAATTCTTAGGCTTCTTCTTAACAGAACGAGGAATCGAGGCGAACCCGGATAAATGTCGATCCGTCACAGAAATGCGAACTCCGACGTCCAAGAGAGAAGTGCAAAAACTCAATGGAATGATAGCTGCTCTATCTCGTTTCATATCGAATGCAGCATTCAAATCTCTTCCACTTTTCAAAATCCTCAAAAAAGAAGAAAGGGATTTCGAATGGACGCCCGAACAAGACGAAGCTTTGAAACAACTGAAAAAATCTCTCTCCGAGCCTCCAATTTTAACTCGACCAAATGAAGGGGAAACATTATACTTATATCTAGCGGTCTCGGAAGAGGCGTTAGCTGCCGTTCTAGTACGCGAGCTCGAAACCGGGCAAAGTCCCATCTACTTCGCAAGCAAGGCTCTGCACGGGGCTGAAAGTCGTTATCAGAAAATCGAGAAAATCGCCCTAGCTCTCATTGTCGCAGCTCGACGTTTTCGAGCCTATTTTGTCGCCCACCAGGTAGTCGTACGAACTAACTACCCAATCAGACAGATACTCCACAGACTCGATCTAGCTGGAAGAATGATCAAATGGGCCGTGGAACTCTCAGAGTTCGGTATCAAATATGAAGCTCGAACTACACTTAAAGCGCAAGTTTTGGTGGACTTCATCACCGAGATGACACCTGCTAAATCTGACACATGGATCCTATACGTCGATGGGTCCTCGAATCCAAAAGGGAGTGGCGCTGGGATTATGCTAGAAAGCCCGACTGGGGTCATCATCGAAGTTTCCCTTACATTCGGTTTTCCCACCTCGAACAACCAAGCAGAGTACGAGGCTTGCATCGCCGGACTTCGCCTGGCAATTGACCTCCAAATCCAAAAAATTAAACTCCATACCGACTCTCTCTTGGTGGTCTCCCAGATCGGGAGCAAATACGAGACCAAAGAACCGATCCTGCAAAAATACCTACTTCAGGTACAGTCACTAATAGCTAAATTTGAAGCAAGCGAGATAGTTCATGTCCCAAGAACGGAAAACCAACGAGCTGATATCCTCGCCAAACTCGCAAGCACAAAAACCCCAGGTAACCAGAGGACGACCATCCAAGAAACACTACACAAACCCAGTGTGTCTCTCGAGCCTCTGTTTAACCCGACCATCTGCATGCTCGAAGAAACAGACAGCTGGATAACCCCAATTTTAGAGTACATCGTCTCAGGAACGGAACCCCCAGACAGAAACGACGCCAAATATATCAGGAGAAGAGCCTCGGCTTTTTCAGCCATCAACGGAACGCTCTATAAAAGAAGCCTCTCTTCCCCGTTAACAAAATGCATCGAGGGAGAGGAAGCGGCCTATGTATTAACAGAAATTCATGAGGGAATCTGCGGCCAGCACATGGGAGCTCGATCTTTAGCACGTAAAACCCTTCGAGCCGGCTACTACTGGCCGAGCATGATCGGCGATGCTAATAATCATGTGAAGAAGTGCAAAAAATGTCAAATCCACGCCAATGTGCACATAGCTCCCCGCACAGACCTCACGAGTTTATCCTCCACATGGCCCTTCGCATGGTGGGGAATGGACTTACTCGGACCTTTCGCAAAAGCACCAGGACAAGTCAAATTCTTGATCGTCGCCGTAGACTACTTCAGCAAATGGATAGAAGCGGAACCCCTGGCGACCATCACTGCAAAAAACTGCATAAAATTCTTCAAAAAAAGCATTATGAGCAGGTTCGGGATCCCCGAGGTAGTAGTAACGGACAACGGGACGCAATTCACAGACACGGGATTACGCAAACTAATGTTCGAGCTTAAAATTAAACACCATTTCACTTCAGTAGAGCACCCTCAAACCAACGGTCAAGCAGAGGCTGCAAACAAAGTAATACTGAACGGGCTGAAACGACGTTTGGACGATGCTAAAGGAAATTGGGTAGAAGAATTGCCTTACGTCCTCTGGGGATACCGGACGACCCCCCAAAGCTCCACTGGGGAAACACATTTTAGGCTCTCCTACGGCAGCGAGGCGGTCATCCCCGTCGAGATCGGCGAACTTAGTTGGAGAACGGCAAATCCCAAAACACAAAGCAATAACGATCAAGCCTTAAGAGAAGAACTCGACCTCATCGATGAAATTCGAGGTCAGGCCTCGCTCCGAGAAGCGATCATCAAACAAAAGGTTGCAACCAGATACAACACCAAGGTCGTTCACAGAGATTTCGATCCTGGCGATCTGGTACTCAGAAGAGCTGACGTCGGTCAGAAAAACGCCTCCCAAGGAAAGCTCGCCCCAAACTGGGAAGGCCCCTACCGAATTTTATCTAAAACCGGTACGGGAGCCTTTAAATTGGAGACCCTCCAAGGAAGAAAGATTGAGAGGACTTGGAACGCAACAAAACTGAAAAGTTATTATCCTTAGAAAGAAATCATTTACACCGATCTTATGTAAACTCGAAACAAGTTATTAATCAAAAAAGAAACTTGACATTTCTTTCAAACGCTTTCGATGCTTCTCAAAAATTTCTTACCAAGTCTCCACACATTCTTGATTCTCATCAAACAGAATGAAGAGACCCAATTCCCCCCACCGGGAATCAACTGGGACCGATCTTAAACGATCTCCCCAAAAGCGACCACCCAAGGTCGCAAACTGTTTGAGAAATCAGTTAAATCCAAGCCGAGTCTTGGCAAACTATCTCAAAGAGACCGGGTCTTCAAGGATCGAAACGTCCTAAGAACGACCATCGGCCACAGCTGCCGATACCCCTATAGGGCGAGTTAAATCTGGGCCGAGTCCTAGTAAACTGTCCTATAGTTTCGAACCGGTAAATCGAGTTCCTCGTCTACCGACGTTCTTACATCATACGCAACGTGCAGAATTAAAAAAGCACTCGTTAAAACTCGCAAAAAACGACATACATGACATGCGAAATTCAAAAAGCATTCATTAAAGCTCGTAAAGGCCTGATAGGCATATCCCAAAAGTTCCGGATCTATACAAAAAACTACATAAGTAAAAGCATACACCAGGAACTTCTGCAAAAGAAACGCTGTTAAAACATCAGGCAGTGGAGGTCGGGAAAATCACAGTTTTCTTCTCCGTCTGAGCATCGATCTTAACGATCTTACCCCCTTCAACCTCGTGGTCAGCATCAATAATCGACCGATCCAAATTCGCAGAAGGATTGACCAAAGCAATTTGCTCCTGGGCACACTCAAAACCCTCCTTATACAGCTCAATTGCAGAGTTAGCAGCTTCACGAGCCTCCCTCCTAGCCTCGTTTGCAAGCTTCGTAGCCTCTTTAGCATTTTTTCTGCTCTGCTGAAGGGCTGCTTCAAGCTCTGCAATTCGAGCCTCCGCATCGCCGCTTGTACCGACCCTTGCCTCGGATGCTTTCTTCAAATCATCTTCCAAACCAACTACACGAAACTCCAAACCTTTAATCTTCTCATTAGCCTCGACCAGTTGCCCCTCCAAAACTTTTTCCTTTTCTTCCAGCTCCTTTACGCGATTCTCCGCGAACTCCGCCCGACGTACAACCTCCCCTTGGCTTTCCTTCAGAGCCTGGAGTTCTTGCTTTGTTCGAGCGAGCTCTTTCGATTTCGAAGCCACATCTTCCACAAGCTTCACTCTTTTTGACTTCTCGAGCTCCAACAAAACTGCAAGCAATAAAAAATAAGAAAAATCAGGTTATAAAGAAAGAGACGTTTTTATGAATGTAAGAAAGTCATGTTATTTACCCTTAGCCCGTTGCTCGTATTTCTCTTTTTCGATCCTATGAACGTCGGCCAAATTCGCCAACAATTTAACAGACGCCCCGACAGGATCCTCCCGCCATTGGGCATAGTTTTGCTCCAAAAAGCCCTCCTCTAAAGGTACGGCCTTGTTCTTATGCTTCGGTCTCCTCGAGGTCTTACTCCTTTTTTCCGGCCTTTGCTCGCCACTTGCCTCGGTGCGCACCCTTTTCGCCGAGGTCCCTGCACCAACGTCGGGAGCAGCCGGGGGAGGAGAACTGGAAACAAGATCGACCAGAGCCTCATAGGCAAGGTCCTCCTGGGTAACAGTGTTGATCGGGGAAGCAGCAGTAACCGCCCCAACAACAGTCTCAACCTGGGGAGACGTCGGAAGCGGAGCACCCACCTCCTCAGCTTCTCCAGATATGTCGACACTCCTCATCGCCAGCGCCTTCATTACAGCGAGTTTCTTTGGGGCCATGGTATCTGGAAAAGAAACAAAAATTGGTCATACAAACTACAGTCAAAGATGTGCAAAAATCAAAAGCAAGAAAAACGAACTACCTAAGACAAGTTGCACTCGTCTTCGCTTCCCAGCCTGAACTATCTTAGCCGCAGGGATACCCCGATACTTATGTTTTGAAAACGGAATGTTCTCAGAAATAAACATCAGGATCCTCTTGGTAAGAAGATCGGCAGCGTTCAATCGATTCTGACTAACAGAAAAGGAATTGGTGGATCGTTCAAAATGGGCCTGACTCCAACCAATGGGAAACTTGGTGGACACCAAAGTCCGACCATCCTCTGAAAACTTTCCCACTCTCTCGATCGCTTTGTCGGTCACCGGTTCGACCCAGTAAAATAACTCCTTCCAATTCCCCTTCAAAGAGTCCGCATAGGCTTTGAAAACCTTGGCCCCTCGCCTCGAGCGAAGACTGACATGCTCACGACCGGACTTATTTTCACTGCTGTTCCGATTGATCTCAAACAAATGAAAAAAGAGCAACGGCGAGACCGGCCTCTCCAGGTGAAGACACATTAGTTCGTAGGCTCGAACAAAAGCCCACGCGTTTGGATGCAACTGAGAAGGCGCAACATCCAAAGTCGCCAAAACCGTCTGCTCGAACCAAGTGAAAGGAGGCCGGATATTCATCTCGTTTATCAGCATATGATACAAAGTGAACTTGAGCTCTCCAGGCCACAAAGCCACATGCTCTCCCTTTTTCATTCCCTCAACTCTCCAAATTCGCTTCGAGCGACCCGAAGCTTTCCTCCCGACCCTCTCCAAATTAAACCCGTGCTGGTACAACGATTCGATCTCCAAAATATTTCTGGAAACCCAATCATATTGAGAGACCTCTCGCACCGGTACGTCAAGGTCCCCACAACCAGTACTAGAGTACCCATCCAGAGAAGCAGCAGAAGCTCGGCTGGAACCCGGTTGACTCGAAGGGCGAGATTCGACTTGTTTTCCAACACCCTCTATATCAGACTCATCGGCAGACTCGGAACTCGACCCAAGATCGACCTCGGAGCCTCTCCCAAGATCGACCTCGGAATCCTCTGATTCCTCCACTGGGATTTCCTCATCAGACTCAGAAGTGATGGCCATCACATCCACCAAGCAATCCTCCTCCGCATCTTCGGGAGTATCGTCATTCGGCTCATTAGCATCGGTCGCAGGAGAAGAACTTTCACTCTCAAAATTATCTTCCGCCTTATCACTCATAGGGGCGGAAGCAGAATGCTCTTGCACGTCCGGGGCGGCGACTTCGAGAGGCTCAGTACGAACCTCAGGGACTTCACCACCAGAAGCCATCGCGTTCGTAAACTCTTTCCGGTACTGAGTGACGTCTCTCCGAGTTTGTTTCGTCCTCGCCAGATCGAATCTACAGGAATGGGGGACAAAATGTCAGGATTAAAAATCGAAAATGGGTTCGCGAGCAAGTCGGAACCCGACCTGACGACCCCCATTCTGAGATCAAAGGGGACCGGGGGAAGTCCAGGGACAAATGAAAAGAAAAGTAAAGAAAAAACAAAAATAGACTAACCTCGGAACTATGTCGCAAGTTGATTATATCTGGAAATAAACGGTTGTCGATCCTCAGAAACCGACCTTGAAAGTACTTCGAAATTTCTTCAAGCTCGTTCACTTTAAAAAAAAAGAGCTCGGGAGCTCTCGAAGATCGGCAAATCAAAAACAAATGAACAACAAGCAACGAATGAGGAGGTGAGACCCTTTATTTATAGCAAGGCGAATCTAATGGGCCTGGGCCTGGAAGTCGAAGCGTCGCGCCCAAACCATGGTCCATTAAAATCCGCACGCTGAAGAATAAACGCCACCATCATGCGCCGCCACTACGAAGAGGCACCTTGTCAGAAACAGTAAAAATGGCACTGATTCCAAGATTACACTGATTCCAAAGCAGCACTGAGTTCGGAAAAACCATCCACCTCGCTTGAAAGCTCGACGGACAGTTAACATTGCTCGAGAACCCCAGCCTCGACATAAGCTCGAGACCGAATAAGATCTCCACTCAAACAAAAACAAAAATATAAAAGCTACGTCGCCCATCAAAGTCAAGATCGCTCCTCATAGCGACCAGACTTGGGGGACCACTGTTATGGTGATTATACTGTTCTCTATTTACACTCCCTCTCCAAAAAGCCCAATTGATGAGAAGCCCAATCATAATCAAGAGAGTCCAATCTTCAATGGCCAAGATCAGCCCGCAAGATCGGACGGCCCAAAAACGCCAACACAAACACATCCAAACTCTATAAATACCCCGTTCAATGCTCATTAATGGTAAGCACTTTTCTAACAAAACACTCATTCTCTCAAATACTGACTTGAGCGTCGGAGTATCATTGCAGGTACAACGTCGCCCCTCAAGATCGAACATCTCAAGATCGAACACCTCAACATCGCCTCTCAAGGTCGAACATCTCCAGGTCGAACAAACCCTTCCTCTCAAAGCCTGAAGACAAAGATAGGATCAAGGACAAAATATCTACCAACTGCATAATATCGATCCTCAAGATCGGAAGCACGGTACAGAACAATTTCAAAAAACAGAAGATGAGTCAGCATCCAATTCATGAGGTACTTTCCAATCCCCTCCTAGTAGCACCAATCCCGTGAGTCACCCTATCATACCTCATACTTCAATCACACAAACGAGTTTGCAATAGCATTCCAGGTATCACACCAATTCCACTACCTTAGGTAGATTCTGGGCAATTACCCTACAAAGTTAAATATTTTAGTATTTTTTATTCAGATATTTATTGCCTATTTACGAGGTGTGTCAACTCTTTCAACGAGAGACTAATATTTGTTTGTACTTGTAGTAAGTTTTATACCAACCAACACCGAGTTTCTCACTATAGAATTGAACCTGTGAGCATTCGGCCTGGTTGACCTAGGTATTTCAGGTAGCCTATGTCATTAGACCATCGGTGTTGGTTGCTAACTATTTTAGGCTAAATATACTTAATCAAATTATTTTACTCCCACAAAAAAAATGTACGTGTTGCCCTCATACTACAAATTATTTAGAAGTTATGTGTGGAAATATAAAAGATATATATTTTATTAGTTTATCCTTCTAATTTTGACTTTTATTCTAAAACTAAACACACAAATTGACACAAAACATTAGATCTTGAGATTAAGTGTTTATTTTCACGTAACTTTGTATTTTATTCATACTTATAATAATTTTTAATGTAAAAATATTACTACCTATTTTTTGTTCCAACTAATTAATATTTCTGGATCAGTCACTGCTTATTGTTTTGGCTTAATTACATTTTTGGTCCCCCTATTATCACCAACTCACGATTTTAGTCCTCCAACTATTTTTTTCACGAATTTAGTCCCCCAATTTTACCAATTTGTAAAATCAAAGTCCCCCTCTAATTTGGTCAAACCTATTGCTGAGTTGTCACTCAGTTATCTACGTGGCATGACAAGCTGTCTTGCCATGTTGGATTTTAATTTTATTTTTATTATAATAAATGTTCTTAGTTATTATTTTATAATTATTATTCACGCAAGAACTCTTCTTCTCTTTGCCATCTCTTTGAAAATCACTCCCCCACCCATCCTCACTTCCACTGCCGGCAAAGAAACCGCCGCCACCGACGCTGCAACCTCACCTACTTCCTTCTCCCCATCACCACCGCCGCACCTCAAAACACCAACCAATTTCCAACATCGACTGACAGTCTCAACAAACGGAATCAATAAAGACCCAACACATACCCCAATCGCTGGTGCAGGAGAACAAGAAAACGTGAACAATGTGTAGACGATAAAGAGCTTGCTGAGATTCACCCTCCAATTTGAAAACGGTGCTCCGAGAGCTTCTGGGTTATGCTTATGTGTTTCGCAGAATAGGAGAAGGAGCGACACTGCGTCGAGCTCTCACTCTCTCATGGCGATGGATATGTGCAAATGAAATTGAACAACTTGAAGGAGAAGAAGCTGAAGACTTTGTTGAAGATGAAGAATCTGAATATGCTAAGGACTTTTGTAATTTCTCTGTTGAATTAGATCTAGATGCTTCTTAAGAGGGTTTTTTGGGGAAGAGAAAGAGTGTTTGTTTCTCACAATTTTCCCTTCGTTTCATGGATTTCCCTTCCACCTTTAACTTCCACACCCAAATTTTGTTCTCCTCCAAAGATTCAAACTTTGGCAACCCCTTTGAAATCCCATATGAATAATGATGATGGAGTGATGTCTTCAGAGGAGAAAGATAGGGACGAGAATTTGGAGGATGAGGTGTTTGATGTAATGTCGCTGAGAAAACTGGTGAAGATGGAGAGGCAGAGATTCCACGCGGCGTGCTTGGCGAGAGGCAGAGGTGTTTGACTAGAATTTTGTTGAAGGTGAAGACAGCTTGTAATGCCACGTAGATAAAATGAGTGACAACTCAACAATAAGTTTGACCAAATTAGAGGGGGACTTTGATTTTACAAATTGGTAAAATAGGGGGACTAAATTCGTGAAAAAAATAGTTTGGGGACTAAAATCGTGAGTTGGTGATAATAGGGGGACCAAAACTGTAATTAAGCCTATTGTTTTATATGAATTGTGGTAGGAGTCTCGAGAGTAAAACACGGTGGTGATCACTTGTCTTTCCAAAACAATGATATTTCTCAATCATGCATTCCATCTACACCCTTAGTGGCAAGTTAGTTATTCTCCACGGAAAGTCTAAATTGAAGCAGTCATACATTTCCTAACTAGGTTGGGGAAAACCTATCTTTCATGGACTAGTACAATAACCCTGTCTTTCACCCCATTCATGTGTCACATTTACTCATACCCTAGATCTCTAGAACTCCGAGTTAACTTCTTAGACCTAAAAATGCAGTCGTCATTATTCATCATAACCAAATGAAGGAGCAATCATAACAAGACTGCACATTGACTCAAATGCTACGACACATCACGATCTTAGGAAAGAAAGACACAATCACTGTATACAAAGATGACAAAGTTGAGTTTGTCAATGTTCAAGTTCAAATCATCGAATCTAATTTTTTCAAAGAATGATCGATTCCAAATATTTACCTTTCTATTTATGGTATCAAAAAAATCGTTGCTCATCAAACAATATCCTTGTGTCCTTTAAGCTCAAGCTAAAGATAATAAAAAAAAATACTAATAATGCAAATCTATACCTTTTTCACATCACTTGAATTTTCGCATGTCAAATGAATCATTGCTCCATGCATTATGTGTGTCCTCATTATTCTAACATCATCCACTCTTAATCATCCATTACATCACATGCCATACATACCATGCACAACAGACCATGTCCCAAATCAACGCCCCAAGTGTTGGTCTCATATCACATTCCAGATCGTCGCAATCCTTCACCGCATCTTTAATTACAATCTACTGCATTAGCACATGACTTAACAATGACCCCTCTTGGTCATTATGTTTGTTCAGATTTAACTTTGGCCCTTCTTGTCTGCCCTTTAGGCCTGCAGTCAGAACAATATTGACCCTCCCTGAGTCGTGCCTGAGATTTTAGGTGCCATGTGCGAAATTTGACTGTGGTGCCCTATTTTTTATAAGTCGTATATATTGAAATTAATTGCTTTAATACAACCTCAAATAAGATAAAATATTAGGGAATAAATGTTAGTTTCCTTCGATATTGAAAAGTTCAAACCAAAATTTCAATAGAATTAATTATAGAAAAAGTAGTTATATATATTTATCAACCAAACATGTAGTAGTAGAATTCCACACTAGCAGCAAGTCCACAACATCCACCTATTATTTTTTAATATCATTCTCCTTGCATTGTTTGCTGCAAAATCAATGATAATCCGTTCATGATCAATATTCTTTAGAAAATCATTTTCAGTCGAAATTAATGCAAGACTGTTTTATCTATTTTACGGCGTTGTAGAACGCAAACAAGATTTCAACAATTTCAATTTTAAAAAACTCCTCTCATGAGATGCAACAGTAATAAGGATGGTTAATACTATTCTATATGCTATGCATGCATTAGGAAAACAACAACATCTCTTAAGAAAACTCAATATCATAATACTTGATTTTGACTCACTCGTTAAAACCTCTCTGATGACTCTTAATTCTCCAAATAAAACCTCAAGTTTATTGCCTTGCAATGATGACATTGACGGCTTGCCTTGCGATGATGATGTGAATAGAGGATAGGTCACATACTCACGTTTCTTTTTAGATAAATACTGGGCTAGGTTTATAATGCCTCACTAGTGGAAAAAATGCATTTTATAACAGTAATTCATATTGGTTAAAAACGACTTGATGTTAAAAGTGACGCGGTGGCAGTTTTGTAATTATATTTACAATATTTACATCGGTTGCTTCTCGAACCGATATAGAAACACAATTCTGAATGCTAATTTACTTCTTTCATATCAGGTCCATGCTATAACCGTTATAGAAAATGCTAATTTACATATTTTTCCTATCGGGTTAATGCTATACCCGTTATAGAAAGAACGATAAAAATTTAGGCTCTGGAACCTAATTTCTTACGCGGTTCTCACACTCTCTCTACTCACAAAATCCCATTAGCGTACATCTCTCCCTCTTGATGCAAAACCCATTCGCGTACATCTCTCCCTCTCGCTGCAAAACCATCACTGCAACTCGATGAAACTCGCTGCATCTCACCTTAAACACGATGGAACTCGCTTCATCTCGCGTAACTCGCTGACAAACTCTCTGCAACTCACTGAAACTTTCTCGCTGCAACTCGTTGCATCTCGGAGAACTGTTTTCTCATTACGTTATTTGGAGCGAGTTCGTTTTGTTTCTGCTCCGATTGGTAGTGTTTCGTTTAATAAATTCTTCTCTTTCTCTTTCATTCTTTTCTTCCATTTTGCAATTCACTTTTTCGCACGCACATTTGCTAGGGTTTTCGTTTTGATGCTTCCTAGTTGCTGTTTGAATTGGGTTTTTGGGTTTTTTGTTGCTTTGATCTGTTCCCATTGTATGCGAATTGGAGGAGTTTCTTTTGTGGATTTGAGTTGATTTTTTGTTCTTAGATTTGTTTGTGATGCCAATTTTTTGTTCTTAGATTTTTTTTGTTCTTTTGTTTTGTTTCGATCCTCTGTTCACCACTGAATGTTCATTCTTTTCTGACGCCTAGATCAGATTCTGATCTACCGCTCTTCAATAGCTATAACTGGAGTGGAACTCACATTAGCAGGCATATCCATACAAATCTATACAAAAACATGCACCTGGATACGTAAAACTTACACAACACAACCAAAAAACAACTAAGCCTAGCCCACAAGGTGAAGATAACTACATGGGACGGGAGACGGGAGGTTTTTAGATAAATGCAACCAAGCTATTATACTACCATGGTAAAACCAACACAACAGCAACAGAAGAAAAAAAAAAGAAGACATGTCTATGTCTTTCTTCAGAAGAGATGGTCCTCTCTAGATTCCTTGGGTTGCTCTTTTTTCATTATTGTCCCACGTGACTTCCTTCTGTATTTCTCGGTTGGTCCTTTCTCTTCGAAGAGATGGCTATATTTTTCCATGATCCTCACTTTCTCATCAGCTAAGTCTAACATCTCTTAAGCATTTGCCACTTTCTGAATGATTAATTTTCCCGAGGTTTACGATCAAAGGCTTCCAGTCCCTTGAAAAGCTTTTCATCAAAAAAAAAAACATGAAACAAAGGTTAACCGTATGTAAATCAATCTAGTATAAGTGTATATAGTTTTCCCACAGCACCAATCTTGTCTACTATAGTTTTGGATGAACTGAATGACTCAAGTTCAAAGTGCTCAACAGCAACTCCACATTCTGTCAACAAAATTTAGATACAATCTTAATTTTATTGCAATGTCTGATTATAAGAAAAAATGCATAGCATGTCAACAAAATTAGTCTAGAATTTAAAATATCTTTCATTTCTCATGATACATGCAGAAAAACAGAACTGACTCACATACTAGAACATATAAATTATAATCATACCTCAGGGCGACGCCCACCAGTCAAAATTGTTGCACCCTCACTCTTAGCAGTTGAGATACAATTCAATATTTTTGATACTGAATCATTTAACACAAATATTAGATATTGCATTGTCTTGTTTCTAAGCAAATAAATGCTGAAATCAATTTTGAAAGGATCTGGGGTGCACAGGAGTAATAATCAGCAAGCATACTTGTCCTTCACTGACAATAGGGCCTAGCCTACAACCTTCTTCCAAGGGATCTGAATTTTTGATGTTTTTGGCCCATTTCACTAGCCTATTCACAAATTCTGTTGCTATACTTTCCTGAAACAGTGAAGTGTTTTACTTAGTCAATTTTTTAAAATCAAAGCCAATGAAATCACTACAAAATTCAGGAAAAACTCTACCACTTTCTAAGTAAATCTGGACTCTCCTACTTATTTGGTAAAAATTAGAAAGGTAAGCTACAAAGACATGATATTTATGAACATGGACATGTATTATTGATGAAATGGGGAA
Organism: Astragalus membranaceus; assembly: GCA_039519185.1. NCBI lineage: Eukaryota > Viridiplantae > Streptophyta > Magnoliopsida > Fabales > Fabaceae > Astragalus > Astragalus membranaceus. The sequence continues at coordinate 34,074,662 of CM076846.1, read as the reverse complement.
TTTAAGTGTGTCTATTAAACTTACAAGCACAATAAGGCGAGATGTTGCACTGCATATCTGTCCATTTGTAAAGAAGCAACCCAAGATGGTCCATTCAGCAACTGTTTAGGCCTTATGGGCAAATGGCGTATCTCTATGCAGATATTTAGGTACGGATTTAGATGCCAAATATTTACTCAATCACAATCAATTTTATGGGAAGTGTGATTCAACATATTAAGAAAATATGGGATATCCATAAAGCTTGAATTCAAAATGCAAGAAAGAATTGATTACACTATGCAAGTATATATTTGAGAAGGCAGACTGGCCCTTATCAAGGTCAACATCCTCAAAAACAACAACAGGGCTTTTCCCACCAAGCTCAAGTGAAACAGGCTGCCAAAAAGAAACCATTAATTTGATATTACTTGAACTCACAGAGAAATTATTCATACTCGGCCTCCTATAGCAAGATAGAAGGACATTATGAATTGTACATAATTTGCAGATAATACTGCTTAAAAATACCTTGATTAGTTGTGCTGCAACAGTCATAATCCTGCTCCCAGTTGCAGAGCTACCAGTAAAGGAAATCTGTTAAAAAGTCAAACATAGCTTAGCAAACTCAAAGACATGCTTAGTTCCACTAATGACTAAAAATAATTGAACCTTGTCAACATCAGGATGGGATGTCAAAGAAGCACCAGCTTCATGGCCTAATCCAGTGACAATATTTAAGACACCGGGAGGAAGGCCAACTTCTCTACATATTCCGCCTAGCTCCAAAAAGGTCCTAAAATTGCAAACAATAAGACAGTGTGAGAAACCAACATATCAAATAATCAAGTTTGTAATAGTTGATGAGAACATACACAGATGCCAATTCAGATGGCTTCAATATTGCAGCACAACCAGCAGCCAGAGCTGGAGTGATTTTCCAGGAAGCCATTAAGAGTGGATAGTTTCTAATACATAACATCATTCAATTAGCAGCTGATATTTTAGATTCTGTGAATGCATCAGAGTTTCCTATGTAAGTAAAAGCACTAGGACACTACATAAAAAGTTGATTAGTGCACTTTACATTAGCACATATTTATGCAATAACTAAACCAGATTATTTAATTGAAAAATAATGCATACATATAAGCAATGAAGAAAAAGCAGATACCATAGGAAGAGATACTTGAGCCTTTTGTTTTGCATCCAACCCTTCAGCAAGCCCAGCATAGTACTCAAAAAACCAACAACATCATCCTAGATAGAATATGATGAAAACCACATACCCCAAGTAAGCAAAAAATCGTATGACAAGACAATATCAGTTACTGTTTTTCTTTTTAATATTACTTAATTACCAGATTAGCTAGTGCTTCCTCCAGTGGTTTTCCATTATCAATTGATTCAAGTTTTGCTAGTTCATTATTTTTCTCCTTTATCTGAGAAAAACAACAAAATTTACAGCCATAGATGTCTTAAAACATGAACAACTTGGTCATATCATATCACAGGAAATAATAAAAAACAGTAAATAGTAACACACAAATAATAGTTCTGTTATTCTTAGTTACAATTCAAAAAAAAGAGTAAACAAGAAGTTATTAGTCCTTTAAGAAAAGAAAATAGAACCTTTGCAGCTATAGCCCGAAGATAGCCAGCACGAAGAGCGGCAGAAGAAATTGACCAAGCGGCAGAAGCAATTGACCAAAACAAACGAAAATCAAAGAAAACAAAAACGAAACTAGGGTTCACCTTCACACAGAGACAAACAGATATACAACAACAACAACAACAACAACAACAACAACAACAACAAAATCACACTTCGAAAAGAAAAAAATCAAACCAGAGGGAAATAGAGGACTCGAACCAGAAGGAAAGCGACAAAGTAGCGGTGAACCGGCAACGAACGATGACGAAGCCGTGAACGGCAACGACGAAGCCGTGAACGGCAACAACGAATCTTGAGAATTTTCTCAGTGTCTTCTTTTTCCTTGATCTGAACCAAAACTGTTTCTGATCTACTTTTGTCTAGTTCTTCAACTGTAATGGTGGCTATTCGATGTCTTTGCCTAAGGGATGCAAGAGCCGATTTCTCTTGTTCAAGTTCTGATCTTAATGATGTTGCAGCCACCTTTAAGTTATCTACCTCGGCAATAACTTTCTCTATGTTAAGCTTCACTTCCTCAAGTTCCTTTTTGGCTGATGCAATTGCTGCTTGTATTTCATTATGTATCATATTCTCTTGCTGCTCTAGATCTCCTTTTTGGCTGATGCAATTGCTGCTTGTACTTCCTCATATTCTCTTTTTGGTAGTAACAAGCTGAATGTTGTGAATAAAGAAATGGCTGCTAGAAAGGAACAAACATTGTAGTTATTAAAAAAAGCAATAATTGTACTCAATCATACATGTGCATATCAACCCAGCTTACTCCAGGTTTCATTGAAGAGATAACAGCTTACTCCAGGCCACATAGTTGATAGGTGTGGCCTGCATCAACAGCAAAAGCAGCAAGAACCAAGTATTAAATAAAATATTAATTGAGTCCTTCATAAATTGTAAAAATACCACTAAACTTTTGATACCATAGTCCTGCATTAGGCGAAAGAAGAGTTAAAAATGAGATATTGCTTCTTCATCTCACGACCGCAACTCTAGAACATCAAAATAGAATATATCAATTTTTATAGTTAGTTCATAAGAGAATTGATAGGGAAAGGAAGAGATAATATGTACTAAATGCAATATACCTCAAATCAAGATCCTCCTTCTTCTCTCAAGCTTCCTTTCTCTGGACCGATCCTCCCCTTTCTTCTTCTATCCTCTTCTTATATGCCTAACCCTCAAAACAAACACAACCAACACTGAAAGCCGCATAAATTTCCAAAATTCAATTATTGAACCGAGCCAAATCAAGCTTCATAAATGATATCTGCGGCCTACTTCCAACAGTTACACGTCAGAGCCAATACCAGTGGACATCAGTGTAACTCAAATTTTCCAGACATTGTGAAAGTTTAATCAGATCAAAACGAATTAATCGCTATTCCAGTTTTGAGAAAAAAAAACCAAGATTACTTCCAACATAAAAAAGATGAACATGTATTTAGAAACTGAAAGCATAGCATTGTGCAATCTGTATGACATGCGGCTAATAACATTAAAAGGCAACGGAAAGCAGAAAAACCAGAGACCAATTTGCGACTAAATCACCAAATTCTGCATATTGAGCCAATCATCCAAAAGCCAATTCCGGATAAATAGTAAAACACCAAAACTCTGTAACATCAGCAACAATAAATGTAATGCAATGCACTGGTATCACCATCTTTAAATCATGTTTAACCCTCCATATCGTGACTTAAAATTGAAAGCTAGAAAGGATAAAGGAAACAGAAATTGAAAGCTAGACACGCACCTTCGTGAAAGTGGAGGAATCTCGAGCGAGCATCAAAAAGGGAAAGAAATCCCTAACGTCGTGAAGGAGAAGCGATAACGTCGTGGTGAACTCGCTGTGACGCGTTCTCGTGCAACGGGATTGAAAACATTCTGAAGTGAGAACAATGAAGAGGCGGCCGATTTGCGTTCTGGAGCGTGAGATCGAAGCTGGAGCTAGAGAACGATGAGGTTTTGCGTGAGTGAGAGAAACGAAGAGGGGTGGGAGGGTGAGGGAAACGCGTCTTCTAAGAGACGGTGGTGGAATCAAAGGGTGAGAGGGAGAGGGAGAGCAGTGGTGGAAGCGAATGGTGGAAGAGAGAGAGGGAGAGCAGTGGTGGAAGATGAGGGAGATCTGAGTGCGCGAATGAGAGTAGAGGGAAGAATCGTGGAAGATAAGAATGAAGACCTAAGTTTTTTGGTTTCTATAACGGGTGGTTTTGTGACCCGTTATAGAAGCCAAAATTTTTGGACTTTCTATAACGGTTATGGAAGGGAGCCGATATGAAATATAGTTTTTGCACTTTCTATATCGGTTCTAGTGGCAACCGATATAAAAATTGTAATTTTAATTACAAAACTGCCACCGCGTCACTTTTAATATCAGACCGTTTTTAACCGATATAAATGACAGTTATAAAAGACATTTTTTCCACTAGTGCTGGCCTCAAACGAAGAACTCCTTTATTGGTTTTTCATTATTAATTAGTTCTTTTATTTTTTTAATCTTCGGATCAAGCCTGAAACTGAAACTGAAAAGGAATGCTGATTTCTTTTTTCAAACAAAACCTGGAGTTATTTGTTTATTTATTTATTTATTTATTTATTTATTTATTTATTTATTTATTTATTTCTGACATATACTTTTATTTTATTTTTTGTTTCTTCATTGTGCTATTGACTGCGGGAATCATTGATTAATTCTTTTCATGATGGCCTAATTTTGTATATTCTTAATCTGCTTCATACAATGTTTTTTTTGTTGCAGTTGAAATTTTTGCCTTGCATCTTCAGAGGTAATGGCTACCGATAGTTTGACTCGTGTTCACAGTCTCTGTGAGAAGCTTGATGAGACTTTAACTGCTAATAGGAATGAAATTTTGTTCCTTCTCTCAAGGTAACTTTCTTTTATCAGTTCTAAGATCACAGTGGTTTAAGTTAAATATTTTTGATTTATTTCTTTTTATAAGCAAGTAGGAGTTAAAAACTTCACATCCAATTGTTAAGACTAAAAATGTTTTGGATTTTGAAAGGATTGAAGCCAAGGGAAAGGGAATCCTACAACACCACCAAATCATTGCTGAGTTTGAGGAAATCCCCGAGGAGAGTAGACAGAAGCTCATTGATGGGGATTTTGGTGAAGTTTGAGATCAGCATAGGTAAATTCTTTTCTTTGATCAACGGCCTATAAAATATAACTGATAGGGTTTGCTGATTTTTCTAATTTCGTTGTTTTTTCTTTCTACTTTGTAGGAAGCTATAGTTTTACCACCATGGGTTGCTTTGGCTGTTTGTCTAAGGCCTGGTGTTTGGGAATATCTGAGAATGAATGTGGATGCTCTTGTTGTTGAAGAGTTGAAACCTGCTGAGTTTCTTCACCTCAAGGAAGAACTTGTTGATGGAAGGTAATATAGTTTTATTTTGTCTTCACTAATTAGAACAGAAGCAATATTTTGTTATGTTACACAACAAATTAAGATTCTTTCTCTCACTCTTATTCCAGTTCTAATGGTAACTTTGTGCTTCAATTGGACTGTGAACCATTTTTTTTGTGATCCTTTCTCTCACTCAAGGGAAATAGTGATTTGTATGGTTTCATTGACCCTCAACAATTTTTGCCTCCGGTGATTCCTCAACACCTTTTGACTCCAACGAATTTCAAGGAGTTTTACCTAGCGCCTTACCATGATATGCTCTCACTCAAGGGAAATAGTGACTTGTCACTAATATGTGACTTGTCACTAATTGTTCCCCAAAGTTCCAAATCAAGCTAGTTTAAGCCTAAAACGTGGTATTTTGTCGTAACTTCTAATGATCACTAATTGTTAAGACTAAAAACGTGGTATTGTCAAATTTTTATGTTATTGCATCCTTGCGATATTTTCAGTAAGCACTCCTGTAACCTTGGAATTAAGAGGGGGCTCACTCATGTGGTGTGGAGAAATGAATCATTTTTCATTTGAATCATTTTTCACTTATCTAGAGTTTTGCACTCATGTATGTTATTGAATTTCCTTGTAGTATCTTTTTATTTTTTTATTAGTTCAAATTTTTTAACATGGACAAAAGAACAATCTCATTGGTTTATTAATGTTGTAGCACCTTATGGTTTCTACATATATTTGATGCATTATGGTTTCAACATATATTTAAAGCATTATAAAAGAACAACGGTGCTTGAAAGGTTTTGTTTACTCGATAACTATAAAAGAATATCTTTTTATTGAGGTTTTTATGCTAATATGTTGTGTGTTACTGCAGAATAGTCAACAATTTGAGAGTGCACGGCATGAAGGAAGAATAAAAGGACTAGGAATGTAGTACACTTTCAGATTTAGGGATTTACATATTTGAATATTTTTTGGGTGATGTGTTTTTTATCCTTCTCTGTTTAGCTTTTTTAGATCATGGTGTATTTGGATTTGAGGGTCTCAAAAGTTCAACTATTTGGTTCCCCAAAAACATATTATTATCTATGAATATCATATTGGAAACCTTCCTTTTAGTTCATTCTAAAATGACAAGCTACAGGTAGTAAGATTTGCTATATGACGTCAAGAAACAATTTTTTTTAAAAGCTACATTTTTCATATCGGTTCTTAGAAAACTGATATGGAAAATACTTTTCATATGAGTTCCCTTAAAAACCTGATGTCAAAAATACACTTATACTTGATAAAAAAAATGACTTTTTATAAATGATCTACGGGTAACCGATATGAAAACTATTTTTCGCATCGGTTCCACGGCCGATGTTAAAAGTCCCTCTTTTTTATATCTCTTTTTTCTGCATCGGTTCAGGAACCGATATGAAATGTCATTTTTAACCGATATGAAATTCCTTTATTCCACTAGTGCCTTTTGGTTTCCCATCATAAATAGGGTTTCTAATCCAATAGCCCACCTTCCTAGAGATTTAAGAAGGTTTCTACCATGAATGAGACTCCTCCACACCCACGAGGATCTCCTAGTTAGGCCAGTATGCAAAAATCCAAGTTAGGGAGGTAAATACCTTTCAGAGTAGCATCCCAGTATGAAGGAGGAACCTGGATAATTCTCCAAGCCTGCTTTGCCAGCAAAGCAGTGTTCATCTTGTTAAATTCCCTAATACCCAACCCCCAAGGCTTTTAGGAGAGAAAAGAATCTCAAAGTTCTTCCAATGGATACCCCTATACTTCCTAGAGAACTTCCATAAAAAATTTGCTACAACAATAGCGAGAGAGGCACAAAATTTTTTAGGGAGAGTAAGTATTGACATGATGTAGTTATGGATTGCTTGGATAACTGACTTAATAAGAACTTCCTTCCTTGCTTGGTTTAGGAGATTGCCTTTCCATCCTTCCATCTTAGCAAGAACTTTCTCTTTGAGCCAAAATAACCCATGGACCTTTGAACCACCTCACTCAGATGGAACCCCTAGGTACTCGTCGGGGTTATCCCATAGGGAAATGTTACTATATAATATAAGATATTCTGTTTTTGGAGGCCTGGTTAACTTTGCTACCACAAGTAAGCAATAGATTGAATCCATTCACTTGGTAAGTGTGCATGGGAAACTAAAGAGACCAGGTGCATAATAGATTGAATCCAACCATTAAAACCTTATGATTTAAGAAACATTTTAAGGAACTCCCAATTGACCCTATTATAAGCTTTGTTCATATATTGTTTAAGAGAGAAATTCCCCTACCCCCTTTACCATGTTTTTTCTTAAGGAAATGAAAGGCTCCATAGGCAACTATGAGGTTGTCTTGAATCAAACGCCCACGAACAAAGGCACTTTGTGGGGGAGGGGGGGGTGATGATAGTAGCCATAATAGCCTTTAACTTGCAAACAAAAATTTTAGCAATAATTTTGTATTGGAAAGTGCAATAGCTGATAGGTCTTAGGTGGGAAATAGACTCAAGTAGGGGAATTTTTGGAATTAAGGCCACTAAGATAAAATTAATGTCTTGCCCAACACCTGTTAGTAAAGAAGGAACCCCTACCTTAAAAACAACATCCTTAATAGTTTCCAAATTTTTCTGAAAGAAGAGACCATTGATCCCATAAAGGCTAGGGTTTTATAAGCTCCTAAATCAAACATTTCAAGTTCAACTTCCTTAAAGGACACATGACCAATAAGAGAGATGCTCACACCCTCAGTGACACAACTAGGTACAACTTGAAGACATTGATCAATATAGCTAGGATTCTCAGAAGTATATAGATCAATATAAAATCGTTAAATACCATTCATGACGTCATTCTGTCCCTCTAGCCAGTTTCCAACAAAATCCTTAATCCTGAGTAGCTTTTTCATGCCCCTCCTTTGCCCAATAGATGCATGAAAAAAAATTTGTTCTTGTCCCCCCGATTTAAACATTTGAGTCTTGATCTTTGCACCCAATAAATCTCCTCTTGCTTCCATAGCCTATCAATGTCTCTCCTGATTTGATTAACTTGGGTCCAATCCACCAAATGTTGAGGCTTGTTCAAAATCACTTGGAGTTTCTATTTTAGGATCCTAATTTCCTTTGCTGCATTTTTAAAATTACTGGAATGCCACTTTATAAGGTATGCTTTGCAAGATTTAACTTTCTAATTCCAATTTTGCCAAGAGTCACAATGATTACCTTCCCAACCAACAACGACCATAATTCTACAATCTTCATGTTCTTCCCAAAAGGCCTAATACTTGAAGGATTTGCCACTAGAGAGATGAGGTCTGAGATTAAGGAGTTGGGGGGAATGATCAGAGTTAATGATATGAATGAAAATAGCCAGATAATGGGGAAGAAATTCCCCAAAGCCCAGTTAGCAAGAATACGGTCAATCATTTCCCTAGTCACCAAGGCATCTCTAGGGTTACTAAGCCAAGTAAAATTGCACCCCTGGAGGGAGAAATCCTTCAAATCAGTAGAGTTTAAAAAATCACATAACAAATTCATCCTAATAGGCTCCACACTTCTCAATCCATCCTTTTCAGTAGTAGACAAGACTTCCGCCATACAACACCAAGGGCTATTTTGAGGAGGTTTGAGTCTAACGAGTCTAGGTGATGTGAGCCCACATGGAGCTTGGATGAAGGACACATGGAGCTTGGATGAAGTGTTTCCTGTACTTTGTTTTCTTTTAATAATTATATATTTGTAAGACATTTTAATTTCGGGCCACTTTGGGCTTCGTTTAGAGAGACTTCGGCCATGAGCCTTTGCATGTGTGCAAATTGGGCTTATGTTGTGGACTTAGGATCCATAGAGTCCACAATATAAATACCCTACCTTCATGTGTAATTCTTAGAACTCTTGATGAATAATTTCATTTCTTCATTTTTGCAAAGTTGAAAGCCTAGAGAGAAACCTAGTGAGAGGTGAGAAGTGGTGTGAGTACATGCATATGAGAGAGTGAGATTCATCATGAGGATTCTCCATGGTTCTTGAAGGAGAGGACCATGCTCACAACCTTGGGGCTAGGAGCATCCAAGGCTAGTTGATCACAACCTTGTGGCGATCATTCATTTCCACATCCATCTCTAGTCTCATCCACATTTGTTCTTTCTTCTACTTTTCATGTAAGTTCCTTCTGTTTGTGTTGTATGTTCTTCATCTTTCTTGATTTGCCAAGAACACTTGTTCTTGATCTTGTGTGAGAATTATTGAATTGTCAAAATTCTAGATCCTATCCTTCTTGATCTATTCTAGGTCATATCACTAGGCCACAAAGATCTCCTATTAGAAAAAATAGGGTTCCCATACACAAAGGTAATATCAAAGAAAAATCCAGGCCTCATTTCCTTAGCAGCAGCATGAATGTAATTAGAGCAAGAATCCACTATCTGTAGATCATAGTAGTCACTCCAAAGGAGGCACAGTCCCCCTGAGAGGTCATGGGCTTCCACACGAAGCGAATTGTTGAAAACAAAACTTCCTTCTAACTCTTTCAATCCTTTTCTTTTGGGCTCTAGTCTCCATAACGAAAATGATGGCCAACTTATGACCATGTATAAGGTCATTCAGCTCCCTATTTCTCATGGCCGTCGCCAAACCAAGACAATTCCAACTAATGCAAGTAATTTGGAGGTTGGGGGCATGACTTGGCTTGCCTCCTCAGTCTTAGTTGAATATTGCCCAATAGAAAAGTCTCCAAAGTCACCATAAAATAAATTTCCAGTGTTGCTTTCATTGTCTATCCCCTTTTATCTTTTGAAAACCCCTACATCTGTAGTGCCCTTTAACTCTGAAAAATGACTCCAAGCTCCTTTTCTTTATAATTAACTCAAAGGCCAAAGTAAGCGCAAGAGATTCCTCCTCTTGTTTCTTTATACTAGTAGCTGTAAACAACAATAAGCTTCTAAAGAGACAATTCTACATAATACCGAGGAAGGGAAAGTGAAAGAATCTTAGTTGGTTCCCTCCTCATCTTCACATCAGAGGAGATGAAGTATGGAGAATTGTAGCATTCCTTTTCCATGTAAAATCCATATCACTGCTCTGTCTTGGTGAACTAGGGATTTTTCTTTGTTAAACCATTTAGTGTGTTGGAACTAGAAACAACATTTGAGCAGATTTTGCACACAACACACACTCACTCACTCACAGAGAAGGGAGAAGAGAGCACAGAGATGGAGAGGATAATCGTAACTCTGTTTTCTATTATTATTGAAAATGGTTAATTGCAACATAATATCTATTAACTGTGTAACAAACTCTTATAACCAAATGACACATATACCCCCCACAATATGTAAATGACACAATTACCCTATACTCTATCATAGTGTTCCTCAATTTTTCCTTTATCCTTATAGTTAAGGAAATATATGCACCCTCATATCTTATTCAATCCTCTTTGGGGCTACGATAGTCTCTTGTCACAATAGGTTCAGCCATACATCTTCTTTGATTAGTTCCTATTTGCAGGGCTAAGACCAGGATGTACCTTATCAGAACTCAGAGGAATCCTAGTGGGCATCATTTGTTTCTTCTTTTCATTAGCCAATCTCTCAACTTCCATAGCGTTCTAACAAGCTCCTTTTTATAGAGAGGGGACTTATTGGCACAATGTACTGGAGTGAATCCATTGTAAGGAAAATGATGGTGTATAGGTGAGCTTGGTTGGGGGCTATCATCTCTGTCATGGGAAGGCTCATTAGCAGTGGCGGACCTGGCTTACATCCAGGGGGTTCAATTGAACCCCCTGGAATTTTTTTTTTTGCACTAAACACCCTATATAAATAGCCTAAATCTCCTGAAATTTTAATTTTGACCCCCCTGAAAATTTTAAATTGTACTAGTAGACCAAGTTTTGCATTCATTTGACACCGGCCTTAAAAAATTTGACACCTCTGACCCCGGGGTCCTGGGTCCACCACTGCTCATTAGTAGAGCCAAACTGCTTCACAGTGGGTTTAGAGGAGCAATTAGCAATTAACTCCTCTCTCTCAGAGACATTGGTAGTAAGTCTCTCCCTAAGTTCTTCTTTAATCATTCCCTATCCTAGGGGTCTTTAGGCATTTCATCAAGGTCCTCGACTGTTGAGGCGACATTACTGTCATTAGGCTCAATGGTAATGGGCCTTAGTCTATGAAAAGTAAATGGATCAATGGTCTAATATAAGGGTATTGCTTTTCCCACGCCCCCTCCTACTCGAAACACACCCCATAAGGGTGTGAAAAGACCAAAAGGCCAGGCCAAACCTCTTTTTTTTCACGAATTTTCACCTGTTCGAACACGGGCATTCGAACAGGTTCGAATGACATCGTTCGAGTGTGTTAAATTTTGACTTCACACCCTTTTGGGCGTTTTTCACCTGTTCGCATGACCTCGTTCGAACACATTCGAACGACATCGTTCGAGTGTGTTAAATTTTGACTTCACACCCTTTTGGGCGTTTTTAAACTGTTCGCATGAGGTCATGCGAACCTGTTCGAACAAGGTCGTTCGAACAGTCATAAATCACGTCCTCGCAGCGTCTCACGCGAGGTTATTTTTGGAATAAAATTTGTTAAGGGGTGTGAAAGAGTAGGAGGGGGTGTGGGAAAAGCAAAACCCTTATATAAAACATTGGACCTTTAGTTAAAATATTGGGTATTGCTTTTCCCACACCCCCTCCTACTCGAAACACACCCCATAAGGGTGTGAAAAGACCAAAAGGCCAGGCCAAACCTCTTTTTTTTCACGAATTTTCACCTGTTCGAACACGGGCATTCGAACAAGTTCGAATGACATCGTTCGAGTGTGTTAAATTTTGACTTCACACCCTTTTGGGCGTTTTTCACCTGTTCGCATGAGGTCATTCGAACCTGTTCGCATGACCTCGTTCGAACACATTCGAACGACATCGTTCGAGTGTGTTAAATTTTGACTTCACACCCTTTTGGGTGTTTTTAAACTGTTCGCATGAGGTCATGCGAACCTGTTCGAACAAGGTCGTTCGAACAGTCATAAAACACGTCCTCGCAGCGTCTCACACGAGGTTATTTTTGGAATAAAATTTGTTAAGGGGTGTGAAAGAGTAGGAGGGGGTGTGGGAAAAGCAAAACCCAAAATATTTGTTGGGTAATCTTGAATTATCCTTCGTGGGCCATCTCGGGTTGCTCTTCTAGCTTCAAGTTTGGTAGAGCACGCGAAGTTTGAAGATATCAATACTGGCCCAAAAAATAAACTTTTTAGAGGGTGAGGCGTAAAGCATATTTTAAGTGTCGGTTTTTACATTATAACCGGTAGGATACCCGTGGATACGCACGGGTGCTGTCGTGTTCTTTTTATAAATAAACTTAGACAGTATTTAAATTTTCGGAACATTACCCAGTGAAAATAAAGATAAATTTAAATGAGATAAAAATGAGTCTCAAATAAAAAATAGATAAATATTAAAATCTAAAAATGTAAAAGTATCATTTAAAAACAATCTGTGCATTTATCCCATTTTTTTTATATATCAGTGTTGTTATCCCGTGTTTTTTTATATATCAGTGCACTTATCTCGTGTTTTTATATATATCATTGCAGTTATCCCGTATTTTCTTTATATATCAGTGTAGTTATCCCGTGTTTTTTTATATATCAGTACAGTTATCTTATAGTTTCAATTGATTATTTTAGCTGATTAGTAGATTATAGTAGATAGTAAAAGATAGATAGTAGGTTATCAATAAGAAATATTTATCCGGTGTTTTTTATATATTTGTGACAATTATTTGTCCTTTTTTAGGTATTGTGACAAATATTTGTCACGTGTGTTTTAAATATTAATCAGTAGTTTAAATAGTCATTAAGTCTTCTTGTTTTTTTAGATAATCTTCAAAAATTATAATTATCAATGGAAAATATTAATCCCGTATTTTTTTATATATTAGTGCAGTTATCCCGTGTTTTTTTATATATCAGTGCAGTTATCTCGTAGTTTCAATTGATTATTTTAGTTCATAGTAGATTATAGTAGATAGTAAAAGATAGATAGTAGATTATCAATAATAAATATTTGTTTTAAATATTAATCAGTAGTTTAAATAGTCATTAAGTCTTCTTGTTTTTTAGATAGTAGGTTTGTAGTAGTCTTCAAAAATTTAATTATCAATGACAAATATTAATCCCGTATTTTTTTATATATCAGTGCAGTTATCCCGTGTTTTTCGTATATATCAGTGCAGTTATTTTGCAGTTTTAATTGATTATTCTAGTTGATTAATAGATTATGGTAGATAGTAAAAGAGAGATAGTAGATTATCAATAAGAAATATTTGTTTTAAATATTAATTAGTAGTTTAAATAGTTATTAAATCTTCTTGTTTTTTAGATAATAGGTTTATAGTAGTCTTCAAATTTTTTAATTATCAACGACAAATATTAATCCTGCGTTTTTTATATATCAGTGCAGTTATCCCGTGTTTGTTTATATATTATCGCAGTTATCTCGTAGTTTCAATTGATTATTTTAGTTGATTAGTAGATTATAATAGATAGTAAAAGATAGATAGTAGATTATCAATAAGAAATATTTATTTTAAATATTAATCAGTAGTTTAAATAGTCACTAAACCTTCTCGTTTTTTAAATATTAGGTTTATCAATAACAAATATTAATCCCGTGTTTTTTATATAGTAGGTTTATATAGTAGTCTTCAAAAAATATGGAACAAACATTTGTCACTAATTTTTTATAGTAGTTTTTTAATTTTATAATTTTTAGTTATATCAGTGTCAAATAGTAGTTGTCTCTGTTAGTTATTAATGACAAATAGTTGTCTCACATGTTTTGATTTAAAAAAATAGTTGTCTCACACGTACCTTTTTCTTTTCTCTCTTTTTTCTCTCTCCAAGTTTCTGAGCATTTCTCTTCTCTCTCTGTTTTCATTTTTTTCCTTTTTTCTCCGGCACATTCTCTCTCACTCATTTTCTTCACTCACTGTCTCACTCATTTTTTTCTCCAAAGCTCGTGACACGCAACTTTTTGTGTAGCTCTTTTGTAGTTCTTTTATTTTATTTTTTTCAGTTACACTATTACCCCTAAATTGTAGTTGGACTAATTTGTATAACTTTTTATAGCTGGATGTGAAAGAAAGTGGGACCAAGATGTAAGAGGGGGATAAGTGAGAAAAAGATTTAAATTTTAGTCTAATTACCATTGTATCCTCTATTATTAAATTAAGCTATCTAGGTGTCAAATAAAGTGAAAGGCTAAAGATGGAATTTTAAGTGTAGTTTATTAGTATAAATAGATATTAGAAAACTAAAGTGAAGTGATAAGAGAAAGAGAATAACTGTTTATGGGTAAAATAGAAGAGAGAGAAGAAAGGAGATAGAAAGATGATATATGAGATATAAAGAAAAAGAAAAAAAAGAAGAAAGAGAGTGTAAAAGAAAAGTGAAAAGGAAGAAAGAAAATACAAGAAGAAAGAGAAGAAAAATGAAGAAAGCGAATATAAGAAGAAAGAGAAGAAAAAGGAAGAAAGAGAGTGTAAGAAAGAAAATGAAGAAAGAGAGGGTAATATCATTTTTGCCCTTAAATTAGATATGTGTTTTGTTAATAAAACATCAAAATTGGTAATTTCATAGGTGATTTGTTTGTATAAATAGATATTAGAAAACTAATGATAATATATGAGGCTTAAGGTTAAATATTTAGTAGTCATACCCTTGGGCCCAATATAGTATCAGACGAAAGCTTCCCCTTTTGCACCCCTTTTGCCTGTTGCTACCCTTTTTTCTTTTTTATTTATAAACTTATAAGTACTGTTTACACCCTATATTGCATGTTTAAGCACCCCTCCGTTGACCTCTTTTTTCCTTATTTTCTTTTCGGTAATATTATTTAGCCCAAAATTCCCGGCCCAAAATAGCCAAAAACTACTTTATAATACCAATTAATCAAATTTTTTAGGCAATTAACTAAGTTTTTAGTCAATGACCTAAAAAACTGTAAAAAGGTGGATTGGTTGATAGTCTAAAAAATTTGATTAATTGGTGTTGTAATGTAGTTTTTGGCTATTTTTAGCTAAAATTTTGGCTAAATAAGATTACTCTTTTCTTTTCAAACGATGTTACTATTATTGCTGGTATTTTTATTTCTCCCCTTCATTGCTCCCCTCATTCAGCCCATGGGCCATTTTAGTTTTCATTGTTTATCAGGCAAAAACTAACAACAACTTCACTTTTCATTTTTATTGGCCGTTCTATTTCTTAAATTCCCATTAAGAAGATTAAATAAAATAAATTAACACATAAACATTTTCTACCCAAGAACTGTGTAGTCTTTAAAGCGGGGTCACTCCCGTCAAACGTAAAAATAAAGAATTTCCACAAAGTTGTTTTTAATTTATAATAAAAGGAAATTAAATATTTTAAAGTTCATTGAATTTTGACACAATTAGTTTGAGGTAACATTTTTTGAATCCAAAAAATAGGTAATTTTACTTAAAGTTTCCGGAGTCAATTTTAAGTAAAAATACTTATTTTTTAAGTAAAATTACCTATTTTTTAAAAATAGGTATTTTTACTTAAAATTGACTCCAAAAACTACTAATCTAAAGGTGTTGGTATCATTCTCACGCATAATCCGCTTTCGAATCGAAAAAATGGGTTTCAATGCTATTTTCTTTTTCAAAGGGGTTTTCATTGTTTTCCTAAATAATTAAATATTGATGATAAACTAAATGTAAGAAGTCATTATTTTTGGGTAAACTCGGGTATCCTCCACGGCGACTGTGGAGACTAATCTCTCGAGGTACTGGAATTCATTTAAGGGCTGAGCTCTCCCAAGCGACGTCTCTCAATACACACTGGTCAGGGATCCCCCTGACCAAAATTCTTAAAGGGCCCAAACAACTTACCACTTGTGCCACACCCACTTGGTAAATATAAGAAGTCATGAGACAACTTATTAATTTAACATCAAATCCTGTCAAATTTTTTTATTAATTTAACCCTTCCTTTTTTATGGCCTTGGAAAAGAGGAGGAAGAGTGAAAAGTTATAAGTTCAAATCCATGTTTCTAATATTCAAGTAGTATTTACGTGTGTTTTTTATCCGGAATCTCAAGGTACATAGAAAAAAAAAGTCCACATAGCACTTATTTAACCCTCTCTTTACGTGTTGGAAAACTTCATTGACCGGTACTCTGTCTCAACCAGTTGAGACCGTTTGAATGTTGAGTGATTCAAAGGAAAAGGGAACAACATGTGCGGGTCACCAAACAATTGCGCACTTTCCACAAATTTAATTAATGAGCTGGAGAATTACGTAGGAATTAAGTTGCAAGATCAAGGAAACTTAAGTTTATTGGTTTTTTTTTTAAGCAAAACCCTAAAACTCTAACAACTATTTTTTCCAAACAGAAATAGCCGTTGAAATAATGTAAAAAGGTCCCTGTTTAACAGTTTGTTTACAGCCTGTGAAAGTTAGTTGCTAACTAACTGTTAGTTTGTTAAACTGTTTAACAAACTGAGTTTGTTAGCTACAACAAACTCTAACTAACAGCTATGTTGACCAGTGAAAGCTATAAATACAGCTATGTACATACAGATTACACACAGTGAATGAATAAAGTTTTTACAGTTTTTCAAAGTCTTCTTCTCTGCTTTTTCTCTTCTGTGTGTATTTTCCTTTCTTGAGTTCTGGGCGTGAGTGTTTGAGTGTGTGTCCAAAGTGTGTTCACCTTGCAAACAAGAGAACAAACACAAGTTAGGTGTTGTTCTAAGTATCACAACCAGAAAAGTAAGAACAGAAACAGAAAGAGAGGAGAGGAGAGGAGAAGAAATTACCTGCGTGAAAGTGGTCATTGGTTGAGGATTTCATAGTGTTGAAATCCTGTGTGTACTCTCAGGTTATCATTTCAGTCACATGCAAGTATCAAACATAAACGATTAGGGTTTGTGTTTGAAATCGTAAAGAAAGGAAAGAAGAGTTGAGAGTAGTGTTCGTAATACCTTTGTGATTTCAGGTGGAGATCCTTGATCTTTCTCTGTGTATGTTCTTTAGAACACATTTCAGAGTACATGCAAACACAGAATCACAAAACCTGAGTTAGGGTTGTGATTTCAGTCAGGAAAACCATAAAGAAAAGAATAAGAGTGAGATTGGAGAAGAGTTCTTACATTCTTTAACTTTGATTGAGGCTTGCTGCAAGATTCAAGCATCATTTGCAGCAACCCTCGCAAACAAAGGGTTCGTAGGCGACGAACCTCATATTGCTGTGATTCAGTGCATAAACCATAGAGGTTTTGCATCATCATCATCATCATAGGCGAGAGAGTGAAGAGTTTCATCGCTTCAATCACTGAAAATCAGTGAGAAAGTGAAGCCCTAGCAGAGGGTTTGAGAGAGAACACGGAGAAGAAGTCAAGAACGAAAGAAGATGAGAGAGAAAGTTTTTCAGAAAGTGAACTAGAAACCCTAGAAGGTTGGGTTTTATATTCTCATAAGTGGGTCAACCCGTATCCATTGCACAACCCGCGTGTATGAACAGTGCTGAACCGGTGGGTGCCGCATAACCCGTTTTGGTAGCCAAGGCTGGGCTGCTGTGTTTTTTGGCGCCTGTGGGCTGAATTAGTTAGGCTGGGCATTTTCTATTTGCACCCCTACTGCTTCATTTTTGCCACCTTAAAGAAAATCATTATATGGTTATGAAAATCCAACAAAGTTGACCTAGTCAACTTGAAAACCAAGTAAATTAGCAAAGAAATCCTTAAACCATGAGCTTCAACTTACGTAGCAAAGACTTCTCTTTCTAACACGGTATGTAACCTTATCGTTTAAGTTAGAGTAAAATAATTTATGTTCACGGTCAATTTAAGTTAGAGTAAAATAATTTATGTTCAACCAACATCTTAGTGGTAGATATTTAGGTCTGTTAACCATTTGGTCCAGTGTTCCATCTCTGACCGGTGCGTATGGAAAAACTTCTGATGAGAGAGGTTAATTCCATAGTCAATTTAAGTTAGAGTAAATTAGTATGTTGCGCTGATTACACAGCCAACACTTAGTATTAGAAGAATTGAGAAAGAAGAATTAAGAAAAGAAATAAAGAAAGAAATTCTCATTCAATGGTAAAGACTTTATATAGTGATCCAACTTTCACAACTTTTGATTTAGAACTGATCCAACTTTCGCCACAACTTTGTCACTATGTAAAGTCTCATTCAGAAGTTGAGAGAGAGATATTTTTACAATGAGTGTAGGATACACTTTATATAGTGATCTTAACTAAACTAACCAACTTGTAACTAATTACAACTACTTTTAACTAACTTCAATATATTCTAACACTTAGGTCACCAGGGTTGGCTTAGAAAATCATCGACTTGTTTAATTAGGGGGAGGGATGCAAACTATTTGTGATAAATGGGTTTGGTCTACAGTTTGGAACCCCAATCCGTTTATCACGCACCATAGAAAATAATATACAGATTTTTTTTTTAAATTAGGTATCTCTACGCGCAATTAGAGACTTATTCTTCGAGTTGGGTATGTAGGAAAAAAACCTGGATATAATATAGTATAAACTATTTTTTATTGTTTTTAAAGATTAAAAGGGTCTTGTAAAAAAATATTAAAAGGGTAAATATAAGTAAAAAAGCCATTAACCTATAAAAATTGTTTTTTTTAACAATACGAAAAATCTCCTAGACCCGTCGGTACTCGGTAGACCAATCTATTTGATCCATACACCAATTTAATTGAGTAAACACCTCATAATTAGTCTCTCAAATACGACAATTCTCTTATGAACTTAGAGAGGTCGAGGATAGGAGAGCCATAAGATACCCCAACTACTCCTCCGCAAACATACATCTCTCTCCTCTAGGTGAGCCTCCATTCCCAAATTTACCTTCCCAAAACATTCACCTCTACCACCTTACAGTCTTTTTGGTTTGAAATCAAAAATAGCCTTAGGAAGAAGGCCCCTTATAATAATGGAATTTCGAAACCCACTAATTTATTAGGGAGTTCGGAGGAGCACCGGGAGCAACATCGAGCTATCTAATAAATCTGACCACTAAGAGACTTGGACGCCACATCTCAACCCAAAACCTTAAGCCATTAGGTATATGAGTCCCCTCTCTTATATATCATTCATATAGTTCATTCCTAGCTGATGTGGAACAAACCACTCACACTTGAATTCTCAACATTCTCCTGCCAAGTGTTAGTCACCCACATCGCTAGCATTGATCCAAACCAAGATCCCACTCATCGCTCCCTCCACTGAGCCGAACCTGGGCTCTAATACCACTTGTTGGGGGAAAAACAACGTAGAGAAATAAAATGAGCACAATCGGAACACAAGAATTTAACGCGGAAGACTCCAAAACTGGAGAAAAATCACGAACCGTTGTCTAATGACAACCAGAGAATAACACTATGTGAAATTTTTTACAACAAACACCCCATGACCCCAGTACACCCACACCCTCTAAAGAAAATATTTAACTACATCTTACAACACTCTAAAACAAGAGTATAAGAGAAAAAAAGTCAAATACAAACTTAAGATATTTTTGACTGGTGCATCTTGTAAAGAACTGAGCCATTATATAGTTTTGGTCTCCCTCTCCCTTCACAAAACTAAGCAATATGGGACTTTTTCAAGATGTTCAATTTCAATCAACAACAACAATCTCCACCTTGATGTAATTGATACCCGAGACATCTTCCGCTTTCATTGTCTTCACCGACAATCATAATTCAAAAGAACTATTATACTCCACCATAGAGAGTATACTTCGCTTGAAGCTAAACCACTTCAAGAATTTCTCCATGCCAAAAGCCATCGGCATATCTTCTTCAAGATGCTCAATTCCAATCAACTCCAACAATCTCCACCTTGATTGTAATTGATCCATGAGACATCTTTTACCTTTATTGTCTACACCGACAATCATAGTTCAAAACAACTATCATACTCCACCATAAAAAGTAGTCTTCACTTCAAGCTAAACCACTCCGAGAATTTCTCCATTTCGGAAAACCATCGACATAATCTCATAACACCTTGTGCAACCCCGATTATATCAACACATCCATGACTTATATTTTCCATAAGCCAAAACTGATTCTTCCATCAAATTTCTCTATGTCAAACTTCACAACACTTGAAAAATTTAACATTACAGCTGTAAACATACTGTAAACTGTTCATAGGTTCTCAGGAAAAAGAGGTGGGTTACAATAGACACACTTAAATACCAAGTCTTTTATTAGCCAGGACCTTTCTCAAAAAGGACTTTCACAGTATCAAACTTATTTTCTGATGTGGAAGATCAGACAAAACTACAACCACAGAACATACTAAGAAATTTATACCCCACCGAACAAAAAACTCTGATGCCCATTGTTCGGAAAAACAACCGGAACATAGAGATATCCAATGAACTACCTTCTTAGACACTCTATCCGAGAACAAGTCCTGGACTAGATTTAGGCCAACCCCCACCCTACATAGTGGCAAAATAGAAGGTGTTACTCAACAAACGTCTAGATCACTAATAACTTGGCTCCCATACTTCGCCAATAGGACATCCTTCCACGAGGTAAATTGATTCCACTTTTCACTTTGTCGAGATTGGCTTGGAGTTAAGTGTACCGCACCGAGAGTAACCTCACCCCCCAATACTATTCACCGCCACTTACTCAACAATCTATGATTAAATAATCAGAGGTGTCCGCTTTAAACAATATAGTTATTGTATGGATCAATACCCTATTAAGAGTTTGAAATAAACTTACTTTTTTTGTAAGTAATAGTTTAGATGAATTTAGTCTCAAGGGTTCATAAGGGCTAAGTCCCAAATAGCGATATTGAGGTATTTGCATATTATTCACCGATTTACAAGATTCTCCTGTAATAAAATGAGATATGAATTCACATTTTTCTAGAATATGAGTTGTATCCGATGTTTTAAAACTCGGACTGGTGATCGAGTCGGTGAAGGTACCGGGTCAAGGGTCGAACCGAGGGGTCGACAGTTTTAATTTGCTGGGACAATGAGAATATGTCAGTTATTTACACTGCCTAACTAGGTCACTTTTTTTTGTTAACGTGTTATTGATTCGCATTATTTACCGGCATTTTCGGTGACTAATTATTTCCGTTTAGATTCTACTGCTTAAGATCAGTTACTTTAATTTATAGTCATTTCATTACCGTTTGCTTAAATAATTTTCTTTAGCTTAATTAATATGTAATAACAATTTACTAATGGAAAACTTTACAATGATGAATATATAAACATATGTACATCTAATTATATATATACTATGAAATATAAAAGATAATTAGACAAGAAACAACCCAAAAACAGAAGATTTAATCTTACAAACTTCCCATATTTTAAATCGATTGCTATGTATATTTTTTGGTGTAAATCGGGCATCCTCTGCGCGCTGCAGAGACTAATTCATCGAGTAGGATAGGACCACAATGGATGGTAAAACTCTAATTACTCAAGAGTTTTAGCGCTGCTGAATTTCTAAGGCTGGATTTGAACTCAAGACCTTACTATTGAGTTGCTATGGATATTAATACACCTCAAGGATATACACATTGGTTAATTACAAGCCGAAATAAAATAATAAAACAAAACACACTCTACATTCATCTAGAAAAGATGGGAAAATGCTTCAAAAAATTCCACCAAACAGAATTTTTCTTCTCCACCTTAAACCCCACGTACATTCTCAAATCCACAAGAACTCACACTCACAATTCCCTTAGCTGGTTTTGTTTGAACACAAAAATGTTCCTCCTCTGGTGTCACAAACTTCACAGAGAAACAAATAACCCCATTTCTCCTTCCACTCCAATCCCTCAACCCATAACTCAACATTTGAAGACAATTTTGTGGCTCACTGCCACTAAGAAAATCCAAAAGCGCTATCCTTGCCACCCCAATGGGTCGAACACCTTTGTACTTCTTGCACTGTACCTCAAATGTCACTGATTTTGCATGTGTTGGAATATCTAACAAGAATTTCTCGTTCCATGCAAGTACACCATCATTTTCATTCACCATTTTGGTCGTGTAACTGTTTAGTGATTCAGCACGAACAACAACATAAACTTCCTCTGCTAATGGACTTCGATCGATGCTTATGTTTTGTCCTGAAATAACTGTGATCTCTAAGGTTCGTGCTTGTGGTTTCTCCATATGTTTGAGAATTTTCGTGTACTAAGTAAAATTAACTATGATAAGATTTATGAAAGTGTGTGGTGATGTTGATAGTATATGGTTTTGAGATGAAATATTAGATATAGTGTATATATGTTTGTAATATGAATGCTTGAAATGATTTTATATATTTTTTAAATGAGAATAACGGTGTTAGTTGTCATGAATTTGCCGAGGAAAAAATACAGTATGATAGGTGTTGACCTTGACGCTGATTCTTTACTAATTTTAAACGACTATAACGTACGTGGAAATCTCATGGAAGTTTAACTCTGAGGATTCAACGAAGTGTTTTTTTTTTGGCGTGTGTTTTGGAGGAAGACTCCACGCGAAAAACAATGAACATCATCATACAATATTGGTTGGTGTTTTCTATATAGTTT
The DNA here is from genome assembly GCA_039519185.1 of Astragalus membranaceus. Lineage (NCBI taxonomy): Eukaryota > Viridiplantae > Streptophyta > Magnoliopsida > Fabales > Fabaceae > Astragalus > Astragalus membranaceus. The sequence goes on along the minus strand of CM076846.1, from coordinate 34,051,992 downwards.
CATTTAAAATATAGGAAATGACATTCATCTCCTGTCAGTTCTACTTAACTAATACATATTTTTTTATTTTGTATAAGACGTTAATCTCCCTTACATTACACACACTTATCCTAGATTATAAGAATAGAATATGTGTTAATTTGTGTTTTTAAACAAAACTAGGAGAGGTGAATGAAAAAAATTTCAATAAATAAGAGAGGTGTCTGTTCTTTTTAAAAATAGAAGAGGTACCTATGTAATTTTGTCATAACTAAGGGAGGAGAGGTTAATATAATTTTCTGTTTTCATCTTATCTTTTAAAATGTTTATTTATGTATTTTATCACGTTTAATTAGGGTTATGTGGATGGTGTGACATGAATAATTTGCCACGGAAGCAACTAATTGTGTTATTAGACCATTTAGAATTTTTTTCATTTTCGTCCTTTCTCTTTTTAAAAATATTCGTTAAATTTACGTCTTATATCTTTTTTAAAATGTTCATTTTCATCCTCTGTCTATTAAAATATCTGTTTACGTCTTTTACATTTTCATAATTAACTAAAATAGTACTTCTGTTAAGTGTACTCTTAATTATGGATTACATGGATTGTGACATGGACAACTCGTCATGTAAACATGCTGACTATGTCATTATAAAAATATTTTAAATTTGTTGCGCCATTATAGAAATTGAAAAATGATAATGGAATAACATTGAAAAACGAGAATAAAAAAAGCAAAGAATTAAACGACAAAAAATTGATTCTGCACTATATCAAAAAAAAGACTTAATTACATTCTATTAACTCTTAGCTTTTTTAATTCTCGGCTTTTAAAATTTGTTATTCAATTATCATTATTTGATTTCCATATTAGTGCAATAAAATATTTTTCAATTATCATTTTTAAATCGACACAATCAATATGCTTAGATGGCCAATTATCCAATGCACAATTCATGTAATCTATAATTAAGAGTACACTTAGCAAAAGCACCATTTCAATTAAATATGAAAAGGTAAATGACGTAAACGAATATTTTAAAAGGTAAATAACAAAAATGAATACTTTAAAAAAATCAAGAAAATAAGCGAATATTTTATAAAAAGATAAGGACGAAAACCAAAAATTATAAATAGTCTAAAAACACAATCTACTCATGTGACAAATCATTCATGTCACACTATCCATGTAATCCCTAATTAATAGTCACTTAACAGAATGATTGATCATTTTAATTAATTATAAAAACATCATGACGTAAACAAATATTTTAAAATATAAATGACAAAAGCAAAAAAAATAGGTAAAGATAAATGGTTGCTTCTAGGGTGAGGGAGCAAATCAACTACCTCACGGGTAAACCATTAAATATGGGTGTAGGATGCAATATAAAAATTCATCAATAGTTGATATTTAATACTGGTTGAGTCAATCTTAACCACTTATAGCATTTTACACATTATCGTACTATTAATTTTAGTGATTCACCGTGAGAGATTCGATTTTCTCCTTCACCTTAGAAACACCGATGATAAAGAATTAAAAGAATATTTTAGCCAAAGAATTATCAAATCAACATGTTTTTCGTAATAAAAAAAAAAAGAAAACGTGTTGTTGTCACAAGAAACTAAACAACGTGTTGCGTAAGCTACGGTGGTGTATCCGCGGAGCTGCAACTGCAAAATATACAGTTTATTGTCAAAGTCCTAAGTCAAATTCAACGCAGAATACTTTTACTTTTTCAAACTAAAACTAAAACACGTACACTGAAACTTAACAAACCAAATTACGCTCTTTCTTTCTTCCCCTCCTTCTCCCTACTTTCCAAACCAAAAAATCCATCATATATATTAATATACACAAACAACTAATCCCAACAACAACCAACGATAAACAAACTGAAGTTCTAGCTAGTACATACATTCATTGTTACACATAGACACACACATCATTAATTTCTGCTATGGGTTTAAGCTCGAAACGCACACTAGAGATAACAGTTATTTCATGCGAAAACATTCGTGTAACGGAGGAAGCTTACGTTGTCGTTCGAGGTGAGTCACTTAATTGTTGCACGACGAGTACTGTTAAAGATAACGGTAATGATAGTAACAATAACAAGAAGTCGAGTTTCCTTTCATGGAACGAGAAGTTCTTGTTGGACATGCCATTGCGTGCAAGATCCATCACGTTCGAAGTGCAATGCAAGAAGTTTAAGGGTGTTCGTCCAGTTGGGGTTGCTAGAATCGCCGTTTCGGATTTTCTCGGCCGTGGTGTGCCAGAAAATGGATTGCAGGTTTCGAGTTATAGGTTGAGGGATTGGGAAGGGAAGCGGAATGGGGTTATTCACTTCGCTGTGAGAGTGGTGGCACCAGAGGAATGCTCGATTTCGGCGAAGGAAACGGCGGTGGATGTTAAGGATTCCAGTGTTCGATTCACCGGAGTCGATGCTGGTGATAGCAACTTTAATGGTGTTGTTATTGGTGTTCCATTTTGGTTGAATTACCACAAGATTGTTTGAAGTTTTTTTTTTTTTTGTATGTTAGTCAAAGACTCAAGGAGTGTTTTAATGTCAATTTTAATACTCATACAATACAATTTACTTAAATCATGAATCTCAGTTCATTTTGGGATCATATATATATATATATATATATATATATATATATATATATATATATATATATATATATATATATATATATATATATATATATAAAATAAGATAAGATATAAACTTAGACCTCTAATTCATATTTCTTCTGGTTAATTTTATTGGGTGCTTCTAGGGTATTGAGGGAGTAAATCAAATCTCTCACCGATGAAACATTAAATAAGACCGCAGGATGTAGTATAAAAATTTATCAATGGTTGAGATTTAATATTGGTTGATTAAATCTTAACCACGTATAGCATTTCACATGATATCCTCCGGTCAATTTTGATGGTTCATCGGTGAGGGATTTGATTTCTCCCTCACCCTAGAAGCACCAAATTTTATTTACAAGACTAACTTTATTAACTAAATTATCACTCATCTAATTAATTGCACAAAAAAAATCTCCGACTTTTCATTTGAAAGCATCAAATGAAAATAGTTTTTGGTATATTGCAGATTATCATTAAGTAGAATGAAAATAGTCAAATTTTACGTATACCAACAATATGTGTAACATCCCAAATCTTGGACGTCATAAATTCTAGCATATTACATTTTAACAACAATAAGAGGTACGCAACTCTAGGTTCGGATTAAAATACTTCATCATTCAATTAATACTTTAATACATTAAGTATCATAAGAACTTCCTTAATTTTGGTATAACAAAAACCACTTACAATCTATTACATTGTTTTAATCCAACTTAGGGAAGCGAACTATCTAGTTACCTTTAAAGGTAGTACATAAATAAAATAATGGAAATCCATAAATAGACTCGGATTTCATTACATTGAGCCTTATAATAAAATAAGGACTTCTTCAAACATTAAACTTCATAGCTTCGTCAACCAATACCTTCTGCAATCATCTGTAAAACCACAAACATCAAAACAGTGAGATTACAATCTCAATGAGTTCTTCCGTGACTCCTCACCTTATGTCTCTCGTATTCATTTTATTAACTTGTTCCAACTTATAGCATAACCCCAACGGAAATCCGAGTACAAATCAGTCTCAGTGGGAAACCCAACTCGATATTTCTATCGCTTTAACTTTCTTGAGCCTTGACCTCAGGAGTCATTACTTCCCTATTCAAGTATGCTAATTAACTTAGGATCGTCATCCTCTTGGTGTTTTATGTTTAAACCATCGATCTTTGTTCTACTACTCTCACGGTTGGAACATAAGACACAACTCGGCACCATTCATAATATCGTAAGAGGATTCATAAGCAATCATATATTTAGTATAATTATTCGTCAACAATTCATAGCACATTAGCAAGTATAATCTCAAAGGAACATGTTATAATTTTTGTAACTAAATTAGGTTTAGGATTGGGATGTAATTAAGTTTCAAGACAAGAAGATTTCACACGTTTTGATACTTAAAATCAGAGGGACGCACGGACCAGGTGCATATAGGCGCATGAGTTGTGCTCCCTGGAATTCTTTTTTTTAAAAGGTTGGCAACCAGACACCCGCACGGGTCGTGTGCCTTGGGCGCACGGACCGTGCGCCTACTGCAGCTGTGATTTTTGTGAATACTGTGTGTTCTATCTTCTTAATTCTGATTCCTAATCTCTCCCAATCATCAAAACTCAACTTAAATCACTTCCATCACGTATAATACAGAGCAACCAATTCACAAACAACAACTCTAGGCATCAATTGACTCAAGCACATAGGACTCAAATTTACAAATTTTTCTCACAATCATCAACAATCACATTTCAGCCAACTAACAATTACTAACAGTTACTTCATCAATCTTTGAACATTTTAGAACAACATGCATTTCAACAATTTCAGCACACAACCATTTCAAGATCAAATTAAACTAGTAAAATACATGAAAGGATGAAGAACTCACTTGGAAATCTAGTTTCTTGACAACTATAGGCGTGTACTCCCAAAACCGAAATGAGTCTCTAAAACCCCCAACCTCTTAAGTTCAAAAGCTAGATATTTGTTCTGGACCGGACCAATGGGCCCATTCAGCACTTAGACATGGATTGGCCCAATCACTTTGATCCATATCCACAATACACAAGCTCCACAATACACAAGCTCATTCATGACTCTCATACTTGGATGACTCAGATTCACTCTACTGATCCAACGGCTCACCACGGGCACAATCCCCTATAAATACTGGCTCACATTGCCATAATGAGGTAGATTCTCATTCCTAGCAAAATCACTCATCTATTCTCAATTCTGACTTGAGCGTCGGAGTAGCTTCGCAGGTACCCCTCCCGGGCTCGCACTTACCTCCGATCAGGCAGCAGGTGACTTACCAACTGAGTCCACCCAACACTGCAAGGTATAGAACAATATTGAACCCTCTTTTGAGTGTTTTCAAGCATCACACAACTCCTAGCTTCAGATTAAGACCCATCCAGCACATGCATTACTCCATATCTACCATTTTCCCACTCCAAGGTCAAGTGTAACTCTAAAGTGGAGAAGAAGGGAATGAAGGTTTCAGTTCTGATTTGCTGGTTTGAGGAAAGGTGAACTCAAGTTAGGGAGTTAAATAAAAGGTAATGAAGAAGTGTTTCAATGGGGTAATGGAATTGCTTCCACTCCTAACCCTTCCATTCACATGCAAAGCTCACACTCATATTTCCTAACCCTCCAAATGCCAAGAATTCGAAAATACCCATTTCTTTATCCACCCTCTAGCTTGCTTGATCCTATAACAATTCCCAACTCTTCCAATTCCAAAGTCCGCAAAAATCTGGGCATACAAGACTTGAAAGGAGCTTTAAGGAAGCTGCCCATAATTTAAATAATGGAAGTTTGAGAGATTGTGGTTGTTTGGGTGTAGAATCGTGAGTGGAAGAAGAATGAGTGGTGACCCTTTTAACATTTTTGAGTTCCTTCTTCCTCCCACTAGCTCGGCCCTCACTCTCCCTCTCTCTAATCCTTGTTTTCTGTTTTTCAAAATGAGAGCCAATGAGAGGGTAATAGAAAATGTTTCAGCTGAAGTAAATGTGTGTTTTGGGCTAATGGGCTAGGTTTGATACTTCAGCCCAAAAAGGAGGTGGAAATAAATTTCTGCTACAAACCCCCCTTCTTTCTACACTAGATTGTATTTCAATCATCACCAAGACCCATTTAATTCGACTAGAAAATAGAATCAATTCAGCATCAAAACATGAATTTTCTTAAAAGAACAAGAAAGAAAACCAATATATATATATATATATATATATATATATATATATATATATATATATATATAAAATCGAGCAATTACCAAGCATATCCAATTATACGAGCAATGTAATATGCAAAGTAATTATTCTATTACTTTGGGTATTACAACATGTGAACCTCGATTACTATCATATTATTGTATTTAGATTCTCAAAATTTGAGTAATAGATGAAATGAAAGATGAAGAATAGAGAGGATCTTAACTTATCTTAATTACTTGGAGTTTCGATTGAGAATGCAAGTAAAAAAAATCAGTTTGGGACATAAGTTGGTAACAATAATATTTTTACGTCCCAAAATAATTCATTTGCGACACATTTTGCATTAAATATGTGCCACAAACATTTCTATTTAATCGTTTTTAATTTATTATTGTACGACAAACTTTTCATACTTTGGACATAATTTATAGTCCCGGGAAATAGGCACTCATTCTATTTTAGTCGATGTAAAAAAATTTAATAAGTTTCTGCAATGCGACCTTTTTTGTATGGTCCTTCTGCTAGCTTCTTTGTTGGTCAAATGCTGATATGTTAAATAGAAATTCTGTCTGTCTGTGCCATGTATTTAATTTTATTCTTACTGATCATAATATTGTTTATGCGTAATTAAAATGTTGGATTGTGACTTAAACAAGGGTGCCCCAACCTCAAATCAATCTGAGAAACCCCCAAATTAAAGTTGAGCATAATATATCACAAGAAGCTTTAATAAAATCATACAATTTTGTAGAGAGACTTAGCCCTCGGATAATCAAATGCCATTTAATTACTACATAGGACAAAAAATTTGGTTGAAAGATCACATTTGAGTTATGAAAAAACAGATAGTTGTGTGAAAGGATGCATTATTTTACAAAGATGATATTAGTGAAAATGTTTACGGATTATGTGGGGAAGAATGATATACATCAAAGAGAACTAGTTATAATAAGGTAAAAGAGGTCCCAAGGAAAAGAGAACTAGTGTTTTTGGTACATACCAGCATAACAAACCTTATTAATTGCAACCTTTTTCCACGTAAATTGGAAGTTTTCATAAGTAATTAAACCATTATTAGTAATGGACCTGTTTGGAAAAAAAACACTTTGATACTAATCTACAATATCTCGTAGAATCAATTTAATTTATTTGCAATAGTCTTGGTGATAATCTTGAAGAGACATCACAACAAGGAAATAAGTCTAAATTCTGGGTGCTTCTAGGGTGAGGGATCCCGCACAAGTGTACCACTTAATATGACCGTTAGATATAACCACTACAAAAAAATACCATATAGCCACGACCACTTTTAGCTACGGTGCATTTTTTAAAATCGTCCGTCCTTAAAGGTTAAAACAACATTTAATTAAAATAATTAAAAATAAAATAATAACATGGTACTTGAGAAGCCAACCTCACACTCGCACTTTCCCCTCACACTTGCGCCTAACGCTCGCTCTCTCGCTCTCTCAGGTTCTCACGTTTCTCTCGTTCTCAGTTTCTCTCTCTTAGAGGTTCAATCGCTCTCTCAGATTCAACCTGCTCTGGCTCGTTTTTCTTCTCTCTCTCTCTCTCTCTCTCTCTCTCTCTCTCTCTCTCTCTCTCTCTCTCTCTCTCTCTCTCTCTCTCTCTCTCTCTCTCTCTCTCTTCTCTTCTCTTCCATGGCTTCCTCTTTTTGAAGGTGAATCTTCCATTGTTTTGCTTTATTTTTCGTTATCTTTTTGTGCAAAGATAATTTCAAATTCGGAACCCTAATTTTTCTTCCTCTTCCAATTTCAAATTCAGAACCCTAATTTTTCTTCCTCTTCTATTTCTTCTTCAACTTCAAATTCGAAACCCTAATTCCTCTTCTCTTTCTTCTTCAATTTCAGATTCAGAACTTGATATGAAGGTCCAGATCCAGAGGTTAGTACGCTGGTCGTAGTTGGTGGTTAGGTTAGATTGACTCTGTTTTACATTATATTTATCAACATAGAATTCAACTTGTATGAATACTAGGTATGCTATTGTAACACCCTAACCTTTAGACGTCATAAAGTCTAGAGTGTTAACCTGTCATACCCTAATTTTGTCCGACAGACTAATGCAAACCGTTTTAATTCGCACGCGAGTCGCTTCTAATCGTGCACGCATTTTTGTTCTCACTGTGCCGCGTGTTATCTTTAATTATGCGCGCATCTTTGCTCTCATCACGGAAGTGCGTTCGCGTCTTGTCGTATACGAACATTTATCTCGGTGCTCATTATTTATTGATATTATGATTATTGTTATTTAGTTTAATTTGTTTGTTATTATTGTTATATATAAAAAAATCTAATAAAAATCAATTTCTGAATTATTGCTTTTTTATTATTATAAACAGTTTTTTTTACAAAATAATGGTACAATATAAAGTCAACTTTGGTATACATGTAGACAAAAAAAATTAAATACAAAAAAGTACAAAAATTAAAAGCAAAATAAAAATAAAAGAAGAGGGCAGAGGCGCCTCTTGCTGGCTGCAACACTGTTGCTGGCTACAACACTGTTGCTGGCAGCAACATTTGAGGAGTGGAGCCAATTGCTCCTTCTCCTTGCTCCTTCGTTTTTTTTCAAATAAGTCCCAACCAAGCCACTTTTCAGCACCTCCCCTGTTGCCATCCCTGGCTGCTGCCTCTGATTCTGTTGTGTTTTGTCTCCAAAGGGATTCGCTCCCGTGCTTCCTCCCACACCTACACCACAGTTTCTTCACTATAAATACCAGACACAGTAACACACAACATACACGGAAACACACACAGATACACAAAAAACACAATAGTGATATCAAAGAAAAATTGATACTACTTCAAAATACACTCAGAATCAGAATTCTTTCCACTTGAGCAAATAAAGAGCAACTCAGAGAGTAAAAATTTGGAACTAGGTAAATTCCCATTTTCATATTCAACATAGTATACTTCATCTTTTCTTCCATACATAACATATTACAGTCGCTGTTGAAGTATGAGGATTCTGTTTTTCTTTTTATTCAGTAACTAGTAATATGTCCATTATGCTTATACGTGACTATTATGCTTATGTATGTATGCATTAGTTTTCCTTCTTCTTTGTTTAAAATGACTAACAAAATACAAGTCAGAAATCATCAACCAATGTTTTAACTGATAAAATGAAAATGATGGTATAAGCTGTTTTTTTTGTAAAAAAAGGATGGTACAAGTCTCTGTTAGTTTTTTTTGTAAAAAAGGATGGTATAAGCTATTTTTTTTTAAAAATTCAAAAAGGGAGGGTAGTGCAAGCAGAACCAGAACAGTGAGAAAATAGGAAAAAAGAGAGAAGGGAGAGGGACCTTACCTCCGACCACCGTCCATGGTGGCCGCCGTCGTAGCCTCGCCGGAAAACTCCATAACCACCACACACAAAAAAAAGCGCTCCACCGTTTGTCACCAAACAACCATTAAAACCCTCGTCTCAGCCATCACAAAACACCCCCCTACAACCATCCGTACCGTCGTACCACCGCCGCACCACCCAAACACCCCCACTCTTTCTGCAGTTCCCTTCTCCCTCTCCTCGCGAACCACCACACGCCCTTTTCTCCTTCAAAATAACCACCACCCGAAACGCCATTACGGATCCACCCCCACAACCACTGTCACCACCACATAACCACTGTCGTTTTCCATCTCTCTCTCTCCGGCGACCCTTCTCTCTCCCTCTCCTTGGTTTTCTTCTTTCTCCATTTTTCTGCGTGAAATTTTTATTCTCTCTCTCTCCTTTTTGTGCTGGAAACGGCGCTGGTTGTGTGGGTTTGTGTGAAATGGGAAATTAGGGTTTCCCTTTTTGTTGTTTACGTTATATACTCCTTTCTTTAGTGTTTTTTTCATTTTAAGAATTTTAGGATCAGAATGTTAGCTACACCCTACGTTTTTATGATACCACTCCCTATTTCTTCAACTATTTGCATTCCCCGTTTATGATAAGGCGCCCCCTTTTTAAGATGGTGCTATGTTAAGTATTCAGCAAGTGTACTGAAAACGTTGCAAGTAATAAAATTACGGTAAGTACCGGTCGATTCCACAGGGATTGCGTGTTGTAACAATAGCAAAATTTATTAATTCTAGGTTGTGAAAATTGGATGATTTGTAATTGCGTAACGCGAAAATAAAGACTGTTGTTGAAATAACGAGAGAAAGCGATTAGGTGTCGAATCCTCTCCCTTCACCTATGTTATGAACCTTCAGCTAATTACAGATTAATTGTTTGAACTACCAGATTCAATTCACTATAGTAGGTTAAGGACAATTCCTTGCCTCAGAACCCCTTTTACCTATTTGAGTTACCCTAATTCCTTAGGTGAATCATGCCAACCGGTAAAGCAATAAACTTAAGAAATAGAGAATTCATGCATCCAACCCCATATTCCTATGGTGATCACAAGTACATGATCTAATACCCCATATCCAGCATGCAACCTGATCGTACCTGATCAATACGATGAGTTGCTGCTGTCTGATGTTGCTCGGTCGTTGGGATGAAGGACCGAGTTCTGGGCCGCACGCGGGTGGTACCTGCAAAGGCATTTGGCCGTCGCGCATATCTCGGAGCTGGCCGCATCTTGCGGAGCAAGCTAGGTATTGGGCCGCGCTGGGCCTGTTGGGCGAAAGTGGGCTTCGAGCCCACTCCAGAACAGTTGCCCCCCAAGCCTAGGTCGCCTGGGGGCGGGCTAAGGCTTGATTCCTTACCCCCCAGCGTGGTCACAAACGACCGTTCTGGAACGATAATCGGTTGAAAGTTAACTGGTCGTCTGCGCGGTCGCTGCCACGCGGCCTGGTCACACGGGGCCAGGTGCTGTCTCGAGTTTGGTGCCTGAAAATCAACTGTCATGAATGCTGAGGCGACAATAACTTTAGTGAGGTGACGTTTAGAGACTCGAGGAGTTTAAGTAATGATGGTACGTGAAGAGTGGCGCCTCTTCACTTCCGGCCCATGATGATGGTTGGCCCATTATATATAGGGTTCAAAGGAGTTCCTCATTTGCACGTTTCTCCGCTCTCGCAATCAGATCGCTCGCAATCAGCTCGCTCGCAATCCCAGGTAACTACGACCGCTCTTTCTTTATTTGAGTTTTTATGTTCCACCTGGTGGAGGGGGTGTCAGGTCTGGGGACGACCACGTCGCCCCCTCTCTACGCGCGAGCAAGACCTTGACCGTTATTCCTTTTCACAGGTTCATTCTGGCGCGGACCAAACAGACCCGCCGTATCTCTGGGAGTCCGGCCGTTTCTCTAGCACATAGTATGACCCGACCAGTGGAGCAGAGTTCTGAACAAGCCCGGTCGTCCTCTTCTGGCGACGAGTCTTCCTCTGGGTCTTCAACCCAGAATTGGACTTCTTCTGGTGAATCCAGAACTTGGCCGGACAAACATGGGGCGCCGTTAACTAAAGCCATAGTCAATGACGCCGTAGAAAGCAACGCGCGGGTTGCCAGCGATGAAGGTATTGGCCAGGCTGCGGCCGACGACACTGAAGCGGCCGACAGAGGCCAACAGGGCGACCATCGAGAAGATCCTGAGGTCGCAGCTGCAAAAGACATGTCTTGGGTTTCTCTTAACCTGAGAGGTCAACGTAGCAAAATTCAACAAGGGGGCCAAGACATAGCGTATCTTGCGACCGGGCTAAACGAAGGGTGGAAAATAGAAGGCATGGGCAAAGGGGAAGACGTCGCGGCCTGGACAGATGTGCTAAAATTCACGATGTACCGCATCGTTTTCGAGCGCATGGGTATAATTCCGCCGTTTACCAGGTTCCAACGCCAGGTTTTACGTTATCTTCAGGTCGCCCCCTCTCAACTGAACCCGAACGCTTGGGCGTTCTTGCAGGCGTACGAGGATGTTCTTGTAGTTCTGAAACGGCCGGAAATGAGGGGTGAGCGAGATGATTTGCTCAGAAAGATGAAGGAACTTGAACCGAGCATCAAGGCGATGGCGAACAATGAGAAGAAGCTCGACGATGCAGAACGCCAACTTGTGGCCGCTGTTGCTGCTCAAACTGCGGCCGAGTCTGCCCTGGACAAGGCGGTCGTCGACAAGGAAACCCCTGAAAAAGAAGTCGAACGCCTCGCTTCAAAGAATAGAGAACTGTCGAACCAGGTCGTTGGACTGAAAAATGAGCTGGATGTCGTGGAGGAGGAAAAGAACAAGTTTCGAGGTCGCTACGAAGACGTTCTTGACCGGGCAAAGGGAGCTGCAGAGGGTCAATTTGAAAATGCGGTTAGTCAGATAAAGCTCCTCTACCCTGATCTAGAGGTCGATCGCGAGATCGTGCAATGCACACATCGTGTGATCGAGCATCAAATCGTGCGTCCCAAGAAGATGCTGAAGGGGAAGGTCCTTCAAGAAGAGGCGATGATCTACCAGTCCCCTAGCGACTCTTAACTTGTAATTTTTTGTAATTTTGTAATCTTGGCCCGCCTGCGAGCGGTGTTTTAATGGGCACCCTGGCTTCGACCAAGGCGTCCTGGATTGTACTTGATGACAATTTTTCCATGAATTTTGGCCTGTTTAATTGCTCTGTAATTGGATTCAACTCTTTTTTGCTACTCTTTTAGACCGCTCGGCCAATCGATGGTCCTTCGCATAGGCCGCTCGGTGGCTTTCGTTTGGGCCATTCGATGGCACTCTTTTAGGCCGCTCGGCGGCTTTCGTTTGGGCCATTCGATGGCACTCTTTTAGGCCGCTTGGCGGCTCTCGTTTGGGCCATTCGATGGCACTCTTTTAGGCCGCTCGGCGGCTTTCATTTGGGCCATTCGATGGCACTCTACTGGTCGCTCGACTGCTACTCGCATGGTGAGCGACCGTGCATACAGTTTGCATGAAAATAAAGTACACAAGTCAAATTTTAAGGTCGGTCCTCAGTAAAAAACCCCTGTGGGGAAAAAGAGCGACCGCCTGTTCTTTATTGATCAATTAGTGTTTACAACTTAAACATAATACTTTCTCAACTTGTCGGCATTCCATGTTCTGGGGATGGTCGCCCCTTCCATGGTTTCTAGCTCGTAAGCTCCCTTTCCAGTCTTGCTGATAACACGGTATGGTCCTTCCCAATTAGGGGCGAGCTTTCCCTGGCGAGCGTTCTTATTCCCCACGTCGGCCCTCCTAAGGACTAGCTGTCCAATGGAGAACTCCCTCTTCTGGACGCGGGCGTTATATCTGGCAGCGACCTTCTACTTGATGAGTTGCTCCCTAAGTGAAGCCTTGGTTCGTAGCTCATCAACCAGGTCGAGCTCTTCTCTTGTTGCTTGCTCATTTGCGGCCGGGGTTGGTGGGTTGGTCGTCCTCCAACTTAGCTCTCCCATCTCAATCGGGATGACAGCGTCAGTTCCGTAGACAAGTCTAAATGGTGACTCCCCGGTCGATGAGTGGGGGGTCGTTCTGTAGGCCCAAAGGACCGACTGTAGTTCTTCTGCCCAATTGCCCTTGGCTTCATCCAACCTTCTTTTCAGTCCGCATAGTACTACCCTGTTGGCCGCTTCTGCCTGGCCATTGGTTTGTGGGTGCTCGACCGAGGTGAATTGCTGTTTCACACCTAGGCCGACCAGCATCTCTCTGAACTTTCTATCTGCGAACTGAGTTCCATTATCAGTCACCAGTTGTTGGGGCACTCCAAAGCGGGCGAGCACGTTTCTTCCAAAAAACTTAGATACCTTCGCTGAGGTAATAGTGGCAAGTGGCTCTGCTTCTATCCACTTAGTGAAATAGTCGATCGCAACGATCAGGAATTTCAGCTGACCCGGTGCAGGTGGAAAGGGGCCGAGCAGGTCCATGCCCCACCAAGCGAACGGCCAAGGTGGGGTTAGGCTGTGTAGCTCTGATGAGGGTACTATATGTACGTCGGCATAAATTTGGCATTTTTTGCACTTCAGAACAAGTATCTTAGCATCCTCATCCATGGTCGGCCAATAGTATCCGGCCCTGAGTGCCTTTTTGGCAATCGACCGACCACCTTGATGGCTACCACAATCGCCTTCATGTATATCCATCAGTACATGGTCGGCTTCAACCGACGTAAGGCATCTCAGCAATGGGGATGAAAAGCCCCTTCTGTACAGTCTTCCTTCGATCACTGAGTACTTGGTCGCCCGCAACCTCAGGAGCTTTGCTGCCTTCTGGTCGCACGGTTCTACTCCATTGAGAATATATTGCAAGATAGGAGTGATCAAGTCTTTGTCCAAGTCGACCGCTAGAATGGCTAACGGTTGGGCAGGCTTGGTCGACACGCTCGGCCGCGTTAACGTTTCTTGGATTAGACTTCTGTGGTTACCAGGAGTCTTTGTACTGGCTAACTTCGATAGGATGTCAGCCCGAACGTTCTCTGTCCTGGGGACGTGCTTAACTTCTGCTCGGTCGAATTGCTTGAGCAGATCCCTTACCTTGGCCAAATAATTCTTCAAGATGTCGTCCTTTGCGTCGTATAGGTCTTGAATTTGGGAGACTACCAGTAGAGAGTCAGAGTGAAGTTCAACACGGTCGACGTTGAACTCTTTGGCTAGCTGTAGTCCGGCAATGCACGCTTCATACTCGACCTGGTTGTTTGAAGTGTGAAACGCGAAAGTCAATGACACTTCAACGGTAAGTCCTTCTGAGTTCTCAAGTATTAGACCGGCCCCACTTCCTTTGCTGTTGGACGATCCATCTACATGCAAAGTCCAGGTCGTGATGGCCTGACCGTCTGGTATTGGAGTCATCTCAGCGATGAAGTCGGCCAACACTTGGGACTTAGCGGCTGATCTAGCCTCGAACTTGATCCCAAACTCACTGAGTTCCACAGCCCACTTGATCATACGCCCTGCTAGGTCAGGTCGGTGAAGGATTTGCCTAATAGGCTGGTCGGTCCTCACCACGACCTGATGGGCCACGAAATAAGGGCGCAATCTACGAGCGGCCACAAGTAACGCTAAGGCTAGCTTCTCGATCTTCTGGTATCAGATCTCTGGGCCTTGAAATACCTTACTGATGAAATAGACCGGGTTTTGCCTTAGGTCGCTTTCTCTTACTAGAACAGCGCTCATGGCTTCGTCTGTTATGGCCAAGTATAAGTAAAGCGTCTCCCCTGGTTGCGGCTTGGTCATAATGGGCGGGTTGGTGAGTGCCGCCTTCAGCTCGTCCAATGCTCGCTGGCATTGGTCAGTCCATTCAAACTCGACCTCCTTCTTCAAGAGCTTGAACAGTGGAAGCGATTTGCACGCTGATTTGGGTATAAATCGTGACAGGGCAGCGACCATGCCATTCAATTGCTGAATTTCTTTTTTCATAGTGGGCGGCCTCATGTCGGCGACCGCCCTCCACTTATCAGGGTTTGCTTCAATCCCTCGCTCTGTTAAGTGGAAACCCAGGAACTTGCCCGCTCTTACTCCGAAGGTGCACTTTTCTGGATTCAACCTCAAGGAATTCTTCCTTGCTTCCTCAAAAATTTCCCTTAGGTCGTCAATGTGGTCTTGATCGGTCTTGCTTTTGATGATCATATCATCCAAGTAGACCTCTGATATCCGACCGATCTGCCGTCTGAAGACCCTGTTCATCATTCTTTGATAGGTCGCGCCGGCGTTCTTCAGACCGAAGGGCATTACCTTGTACTGAAAATTCCCACGATCAGTCATGAACGCGGTCTTATGCCGATCGGGTGGGTACATAGTGATTTGGTTGTAACCTGAATAAGCGTCTAAAAAAGACAGGAGTTTGTAGCCCGCAGCCCCGTCGACCAGTTTGTCAATGTTTGGCAGGGGAAAGGCGTCCTTTGGGCATGCCTTATTCAGGTCGGTATAGTCGACGCACATGCGCCACTTACCATTTTTCTTCTTCACTAACACGACGTTGGAAAGCCAAGTCATATACTTAATCTCTTCAATGAAATTGGCCTTGATGAGGTCATCAACTGCCTGTGCGGCCGCCAATGCTTTCTCTTCGCTCTGAGTGCGTCTCTTTTGTGCGACCGGTCTGGCTGTCTCATCAACGGACAGTTGGTGGCAAGCAATCTCTATTGGGATCCCGGGCATGTCTGATGCCCGCCATGCAAAAAGGTCTGCGTAATCCCTGAGGCAGGTGATGAGATCTTGATTTATTTGTTCAGGTAGGTCACTCCCCAACTTGACTGTTTTAGTTGGCTCGTCCGATAACTGAACATCAACCAACTCCCCATGGGGCTCGGGCCTCTTCAGTTTATTCTTTAGCTCGCGGGCTAAATCGTCGTCGTCGTCCTCAGGGTCGCTATCTGGGTCGTATCGAGCATCCAGGTCGGTCACATTGACCTGATGCCCCTCTCCGAGATCCTGCGGTTTAGCATTCACCACCTCCATATCACAAATCTCTTGATAGAGGAAATGGCTCCTCATGGCCTCCTCCATGTCGGCTATTACTGTCACAACCTGGTCGCTTTTATTGTAGAACTTCATCTTTAAATGCACAGTTGAGGCTACGGCCTCCAATTTTCCCAGTGTTGGCCGGCCGATGATGCAGTGGTAACACGATTTGATTGGCAGAACTAAGAACGTCGTCCTGACCGTCCTGTACAGCGTGCTGCCGTTCGTATCATCTCCAAAAGTAACAAGCAATTCTATCGTCCCCAGGGGGTAGGTGGTCGCCCCATTGAACCCGGTCAATGGGGTTGGTACGGCTTGCGGAATAATTTCGCTCCTGTCCACGTTTAACTTGTCAATCAGTTCCTCAAACATGATGTCGGCCGAGCTCCCTTGGTCGATCAGTATTCTTCTGACCTCAGTGTTGGCCATTACGGCCGATACTACCAAAGGGACGTAATTATTGATTTTGCCATCGAGCAAGTCTTTGTCCCCAAAAGAAATGGGCGGCCTATTCGAGGCCAGCCGTGGGGTTGAAGTTGAGCCGACCATCATAAGTTCATTCCACTTCCTCTTCATTGCTTTTTTGGACTCTCTGATATCCAACGGGTTACCTCCATGGATGACCATGGCTACATTGCGGCCCTTCGACTGTCTGGGGTCGTGATCTTTATCGGAGTTGCCACGCGGTCGCTCGATCGTCGAGTTGACGATTGCTTTGCCTCTGTCATTGGCGGGTTGGCCGGCGGCTCTTTCTTTAGGGCGATCGTTACCTTCATCTCTGACATATTGCCTCAACTTGCCTTTCTGAATGAGATCTTCTATGTCATCTTTTAGGGCCATACAGTCATTGGTATCATGCCCCTTACTCTTGTGGTATCTGCAGTATTTCTTGGTAGGCCGACCTCCTTTCTTCAACACTAGAGGATCAGGTCGCCTAACGCCAGTGAACTCGTTATTTTGGCACTCCGTGAAGATCTGCGCGATCGGAGTGTTCAACTTTGTACGATGCTCGTACTTCTTAGGCCGGTACTCGGGCTTACTGTCACGATAGTTTTCTTGCCCCTTGGCCGGCCTGCTATTCTCTTCTTTGGGACGCGCGCGGGCTCCCTTGTCGGAGGCCAATTGTTCTTCATAGCCCATATGGTCGTTGGCCCTTCTAAGGAACAGGCCGAGGTCGTAGTAGCGGTTCAATGAGAATTCTTCAGCAAATCTGTGGTTCTTTGTTATACCACGTTTGAGATACTTCAGTTTGTCTGTGTCTGATAGGTTACGGACTGTGTCAGCCTCAGACATGAACCGATCGATAAACTCCCTCAATGGTTCGTTCTCTCCTTGGACGACCGAGTCCAAGTGCTCTTCATAGCGATACTGACAACGGTTGGCCGTATAATTGGCCAAGAACATTGCCACAAGACCTTCCCAAGAAGAGACGGTGTTGGGACGTAGGGATTCCCACCATTCTAATGCCCGGCCTTCGAGCGACTGAGGGAAAAGTCTGCACTTCATCGTCCGGCCTAGCTCTCTATAGCTGCAGTAGTTGTTGAAGTACATGAGGTGTTTATCGGGATCCCCGCGGCCGTTAAACTTGTTCAGGTTCGGGGGCTTCCTCAGATCCCTTGGAATACGATAACGTCTGATTTCGCGGGTGAATGGCCCTTGTCCGGTCGGGATGTGATTCTGCCTGTATGGCTGCATGGCGGCATAGGTTTGGTCGATGGGCAGACCGTAAAGGCCGACCGGCTGACCAAGAAATCCTTCGGCAATTGATGGGGGTCCATGATGTCCATGGTGTTGTGGAGCACGCGACGACGACCGTCCTCGAGGCCGCTCTGAACAGTTTCTTCTTGGTCGGCTGTTGGCACGGGAGACATCTCTAATCTCCCCATTGCGGTAGTCATTAAACTCCTCATACGAGTCCCACGACCTGCTTCTTGATCGGCGGGATCCCGAGGACTCGTTGGACGAGTATCTTGTTGGCGACCTGCCTGACTCTGGTCGGTAGCTCGAGTCAGCATAGTCGTAATCTTCCACAGGGGAACGACGGTGGCGTCTTCCTCGATGAGGGGGCGACCTGTGGACGATCGCTCTTCTTGAAGGATTGCGTTGGGATACGCCTCGACGAGGAGGAACTTCTCTTGGTGGCGGCGAGCGATGTGGCCGAGATGGTTGACCTCGACGACCGTTATCCACGCGCGGGCGGATTGAGATCGACCCTCTCTCATAGCGATCGATCAGCTCATCTCGATCAGCAATCACTTGATTCTTTTGCTCCAGAATTTGTATGAGTGCTTGGGTCACATGCTCTGGCAATGTTTCTGGGATTCCAGCTTCAGCAAGCTCGGCCGGTAGTTGCTGGACCAATTGGGTGACTGGCCCGCGGCCACCCTGTACTGAGGGTTCTTGGCGAGGCTCGCCTTGTGATTCATGAACTGTCACAGGCACGCCCTCTGGTGTCTGTTGAGGTCGGTCTTGTTCAGAGGGGTTAAGCCTAGAAGAAGCGCGTTTCTGACGTGGCGGCATGGTTTGATGTGGAATAGCACTCGGGCCTCCCACTGTGGTCGCCAATTGATCGTACCTGATCAATACGATGAGTTGCTGCTGTCTAATGATGTTGCTCGGTCGTTGGGATGAAGGACCGAGTTCTGGGCTGCACGCGGGTGGTACCTGCAAAGGCACTCCAACGCTCAAGTCAGAGGTGCTTCAACGGGCAGGGTCACAAGGTGAGTAAAAACGTACTTGAAGCCACATGCTAGTGTGGTATATATACTGTTGACTGCGTAGGCATTTGGCCGTCGCGCATATCTCGGAGCTGGCTGCATCTTGCGGAGCAAGCTAGGTATTGGGCGCGCTGGGCCTGTTGGGCGAAAGTGGGCTTCGAGCCCACTCCAGAACACAACCCATATCCCTATGCGATCACATAACCTAAATCATTATAATTATCATATGTAACTATAAAGCATTACGATCAGAGGCATAGACTTATGATAATTCAAACAACTAATTGTATTAACCATAACAAAGTATCCATAACATAGGTTCGGGGAGAATCATCTCTCCCTAATCTTAGAAAATTAGTTACACATGGTGAATAGAGACATAACTAGAGTAAAAGAAGCAATACAAGTAAAGATAGACATAAGAACCTTCAACCCTCGTTCCCAAGGGGTGAAGAACTCCCAAAATCTCACTTTTCTTTGCTCCAGGACGTTTTGGCTGCGCTCCAATCACCAAGCTCCCTTGAAAAAAACGCAAAACTGAATTAAAAACCCTAACTTCAGCAAGCCATCGCACCGCGACACGAGCCCGTCGCGACGCGATATTGGACAGAACCCAATTTCTTCCTGCAACATGCTTCCTTCGCGACGCGAACCCTCCTGGTCGCGACGCGATATTGAACAGAAACTTAAGTCTTCCCAATTGTGCTGCATCTCCGGGCAAGTGTCTAGTTCGCCGAATGATAACACACAAATTGGAGGTCTTCAAGTACAAAATAACTCCAACAATGCAGGAATGGCTTACAAAAGGACTTCCTACTACAAATTTCTAATACTAAGCTAAATCCCCAGATCTTGACTATAATACAATCAAAACCCTGCACAATTTGGTCCTAAAATTGGACAACTTACATCATATGACAGAAAGTCAACATGCTATTAATTACACCCACTTATCTCGCTGTTTACACCATTTTTTTTAAAAAATACAACCTCTGTTGCTATTCATACCTCCATTTTTAATAATACAACACCCCTGTTAATTATATTTCTTTTTTTCTATAACTCATTTTGTTTTTTTTATTAATATTACATCTTAATGCTTCCAACCCAGTATTTTTGCGAACAATTAAACTCACAAAAAATGGGCCGTTACTAATAGTCACTCTGAGTTCAGCTTGTTTGACCGTTAGTAGCAGTTTTGGTTTTCAAACGGGCTATGAGTGATGACCACTCTGAGTTTCACTTGTTTGGTCATTACAAATGCCTATCCCAATTTCAAAATACCTAAAAAATACCAACACACAAATTTTTTCTACCCAAGAACTACGTAGCTTTGATTTCTCCATCGCACCTGGGGATACGTAGGAGCAAGGGGCCATTCCTGTCAATTAATAAAAAGGGTAAATTAGAGTGTCTTTTTGAATTAACTTTTTTCTACACATTAAATTAAAATGTAACCTTTTTTTGAAAGGATGTTGTGGGGTGCTAATACCTTCCCCACACATAATCGACCCCCGAACCCAAAAACAAAGGTTTTTTCAATGTTTTTCCTATTAAATAAATATTGATAGCGGCTTCATTCAAAAATGACGAAGAATCCCCCCTTCGGATTGTTCGGTCGCTACATAACCATATTAAGCTCATACAACATCTGCCTTATGAACTATTACTCCCCTATGTCTAGGGTTAAGTAGTACTTCATTTAAAAGTTCTTTAAATGGTTTTTATTCATATCATTCCTTGAGTTCTCTCCGTGAACCATGTATGTACCCACGAAGTTACCTTGTTTTAGTTGATCATTCCCAAACCAAGATTGAAAGCATTATAACGCAATGAGTGAAACGCAAACTTCATAACATTATATAAAAGCTACTCAAAGTTCATTACACACTAAGAACAATCCAACTATAACGTGATTAGCTCATAAGAAGTTTCATCATCACAATATAACCAAACAAGATCATATTACCGTATGAAGGCAAGAGGAGAAAGGTTGCAAAAGATGCACTCCAATGATCCCAAGTCATATACATAGATGAAGCTTTGGTGTGAGCAAACCTTGAATAAAATCCAGAAGCTATACTAAAAATAAAAGCTTAAGAGTGGAATAACAATGGAGGAAAGCTATATTGTCAAGATAGATCTTATTCCAAGTTAAAACTCTCTTCTATGTCTACGTATGTATCAAGTGTATTTCTTTTTCACTTATTTTACTAAGTCTTAATTAAATATTATCTTCTCTCATGATCATAAAACTAGATATTATCCTTATAATCATAAAGCTACTTTACAAAAAGTGCTAATGATGAGAGTCACCAACTATCACATGGGTTCCATTTAGGAGGCGCCAAGTGTAGTTTAGCATCCACTTGGAAGTCAAAATATCAAGCTGAGAAGAAGAGATAAGGGTGATGACTCATCGTATCATCAAGTGGGCACACAAATATCTCAATGGCCAGCCGCCTTATAACGCTGTAGTGTCTCCTTGATAGCATACCGCTGCAGCACTAAGGCAAAACATCAAACATATTCACAAAGGCATTGATTATGCCCAAGGTTTAGGAAATTGACTTATAACCTGTATTTACTCCAATAATCACATATTCACATATTTAAGTACTAAAATTACTTGAGAAGTGAGCTTGACTTAAGTATTAAGAGCATAAATAACCTATATAAAATAGAGTTATCACACCCCCAAACTTAAACCATTGCTTGTCCCCAAGTAATGACACTTGAATAAGACAAACTGATCATATAACTAGCTGCAGCCTTTAAATTAAACAGAATTTCGAAGATATTTTTCATGCATAAGCCAACTTTTATGATTTTCACACACCATTGTGGTTCACAATTTAAATAGAATCGTTACTGCTCAGCTGTGAGTGTGTGACATCAAAGCTTAACTCAGTTCCTAGCTAAATTCAGAATTTCTCTAAGGTTTTGAGAATAGTGGTTTTCTCTTGGGTTAGCCAAAGAATTTTTTCAAAAAGAAGAGTGGAATAACAATTTCACACAAGATTTGAGGGGCTTCAAAGCACGGCAAAGGGCTTTGATTAGGCATTTTTCAGATTATTGGTCAACGCATAAGGTTTTGGTTTGGTGATCAAACGCTGTAGCGTTTAGACGCTGCAGCGCTGGGTTTTGATGATCAAAACTAGATGCTATCTTCATTATTGAGCTCCTTATTTGCATTTTCTTTTCATCCTTTTTGGAACAGCTCAGCAATTTATTTCAGATATTTTGCAACTTTTTACAAGACCATTTGCACATTTTTGTTTCATTTTGCAATGACCAAATTATCATCTTTTGTTCCTAGCCTTAACATAACCGATGCACCCCCAAACTTAGCTTCAAAAACAACTCTTAATTTTTAATGAAAACTTGGCTATCCCTTGGTTACCCAAGACTAATCTTTAGCCTTAGATTACCCCTAGCTAACTAGGTTCTTCACTAAGCTTGGATTTTTTGTGTAAAAGCAGCAATAAAACTATTTCATTGTTTACACAAGGCTGCCCTACTCAAAAATTCTTAATTATCATTTAATTTGGCTACATAACTTCAGCTTTTGTTACTAAAAAATTTAAAACATGCAGCTAATCATATTTCCTATTCAAACATACAAAACATGGCATAACTAAAATTAATTATACTTAATATTAAAAACACATAATTGTACTTATTCAAAACATCATTTAATAACCATAAGGTCCTCCCCCAGACTTTAAAATTTGGCAGTGCCCTCACTGCTTGATGTATAACAAAAGGGAGAGGCCTTAAACAAAAACAAAATAAGAAAGAGCATAACCGGCATGAAAAGCCAACAAGTCTTGCCTTTTTAGGCCTTCTTGAGCCTCTTACTGGCTCTTGAAGGGGCTGGGGCTGCTCTGGCTGTCTTTTTCTTCTTTGGGGGTGGGGGAGTAGTCTTCTCTGCCGCTACAGCAGTTGGAGGCGCTGTAGCGTTTCCTTCTTCCACTGCTGCAGTTGTAGACGCTGCAGCGCCTGATCCTTTCACTCCTTCCTCTTTTTCTGCTTGCTTTTCTTCCTGCTCTGCTTCTTTTCCAGCCTTCAGGCGCACCAACTCCTCAGCAGCCTCCTCCTCAAAGGTCTTCTCACTTTCATCTCCAGTCAGAATTGCCTTAGGTACAGTGTCACTAGATACTGCAGGATCTACTGTCTGAACACCTTCTTGTGGGTGCTCAGCCAGTTTGACTCCTGGGCTTCTCCTTGCTTTAGTGCAAGACTTCTTCACAGATGGGGTTGCAGGTTGTTGTTGCTCAGGTTGTTTTTGTGGTGATTTTTGTGTTGGTTTTGGTGGTGATTTTTGTGTTGGTTCAGGGATGGGGGTGGGGATTGATGGTGGATTGACTTTGCTGGGTGGGGATTTTGGTTTCTGTGGGATGGGGGTTGGATCACACTGAATTTCCTCTACTTCCTCATCTTCTGTAGTTTCAGTTTCTTCTTCACTTTCACTCTCCTCACCTGTGATTCCTCATCCTCCTGCTTCTTCATCTCCTTCATTACTGCAATGGTCTCTTCCTCATCTTCCTCACTTATATCCTCAATCTCATCAGAATCTAAACTTTCCTTCTCCTCTACAACTTTTTGCACTTTCTTTACAAGGCTGGGCTTTGCTTTCCTTGCTGGGCTAGCCACAGGTTTCTTCTTTTCTTTCCTAGCTCCCTTTTTCTCTTCTTTTTCAGCTGGCTCTTCCTCCATTAGCCACTCAGGGAACTGAGGTGGGGAAATGGATGTCTTCCCTTTTGATATCTGGGTATACATTGCCTTCTCCCATTCAAACTTTTCCGTCACAAAGCTGCAGAGAACCTGCTGCTTCAGTGCCAACCGCTGTAGCGCTACAAAAGTCAAGAGACGCTGCAGCGGTAGGTTTCTGCTTGACCTTAAAAACACATGGGAATGCCCCCAGAGGGGATCTCCTCTCTTCTTTCATCTCAACTTCCACATCAGCATTCAGACATAGATCAGTAATTAAGCAAGGAAAGTACAGGTTACCTCCTTTCTTAATTCTGCATTTCTCTATCTCCTTTGCGATTAATCTCCCCACATCTATCTTCTCACCGGCCATAATTGCGTCAATCACAATGAGCCTCTCTTTTTCCACGAAGGTTGTGTGAGAGGTAGGCAACAGAGAGTGCTTGATGAAGCTAAACCACAAGTTGGCCTCCTCACACAAATAAGCCTTCTTGATTTTGTACTCAGCCCCAAACTTGTCCCACGTAGCCCCTTCTACACAAATTCTTTTTCTGACTGCCTCCATTTCTTCATCTCCCCAGGTCAGTACTTTGCTTTCCAAAGTTTTTCCATGATACCCTAGGTGAAAAATGTCATTGATGGTCCTGGAGTTGAAATTAACCGTCTCACCCCTTACCACTGAGTGCGTTTGGGGCTTTCCTTCCTTGGGCTCCTCGATGCCAGCATAAAACTCTCTCACCAAGGAATTCATGTACTCCTTACGGTGCTTGATGAAGTTTTCCCAACCTAGCGTTGTGACAGCGGTTGTGAAAGCTTCAGGAGCTTTATCCGTTTTGAACCCCTTTTCAGCAATGAAGTCCATTTTCCAAAATTTTTGAGGATCTGGAGTTGCTCTGGCCATGGCAGATTTAACAGGGTTGGATGGTTCTGATTTCGCAGTGGCTCCTTTTCCAGATCTTTTTAAAGCAGCTTGCTTTTTGGTCATTTTTCTTAAAGCTTTGCGTAGATGTTTATGGCTGTTGGGAAATACTGGGGTGTGCGTTAACGTTGGAACGAAGGAAGAAGAAGGGTGGGAGGTTATGAATGGTGAGTGGTAACGGTTAGAGCAAGTTCAGAGAGAAAAGAGAGAGAGAAAGAAAAAATGGTTGCGTGGGGAGTTGTAAAGATTGAAGTGACCGTTATGAGTGAAGTGGGAGAGAGAAAAGAAACTGATTTGATTGGACAAGGGAAGGTCAGGTCAATAGGCGCAGGTGTAGGTCAGGCCAGGGATAAGGGCAACAGTGCCAGCTCACCCTAAGTAAGATATTTTATTTTTTTGTTTGACCACTCCCAGCCCTGGTTTAACAACAACCGCTACAGCGCCTTTGTAACTAGTAACCGCTGCAGCGCTAAACCTGATTTCCGGCAAAAAGAATAAAAACAACAAAATAGAAAATTCGTTAAAATCCTTGGGGTGCCTCTCAAGAGCGCTTGCTTTAAGAGCCTGCAGCCAAACTTTCTCTTTTAATTTAGAGATCTTTAAGCTCAACTGTGGTCTTGTTTCTTACCACATTTTCACCAAAATATTGCTTAATTCTTTGGCCATTCACTTTGAAAGTAGTGTTGGTTGCCTTATCATAGAGGTCCACAGCTCCATGGTTGTATATTTTTATCAATTGGAATGGGCCTGACCACCTAGACTTTAACTTCCCAGGAAACAATCTTAGCCTGGAGTTGTAAAGCAATACCTGTCCTCCTTCAGTGAGATCTCTTTTTATCAATTTCTGATCATGCCACATTTTGGTTTTTTCTTTATAGATTGCTGCATTTTCATAGGCAAAATGTCTAAGTTGTTCCAATTCATTTAACTGCAGCAATCTAGCATCTCTTGCTTTTTTATAGTCAAAGTTGAGTTTTTTTAGAGCCCAATGGGCCTTGTGTTGAAGTTCAATTGGTAGGTGATAGGACTTCCCATAAACCAACCTATAGGGAGACATCCCTAGAGGTGTTTTATAAGCTGTTCTGTAGGCCCATAATGTATCATCTAGATGTATTGACCATTCTTTTTTTGAAGGCCCTACCATTTTTTCCAGCATCCTTTTTATTTCTCTGTTTGACAACTCAGTTTGACCACTCGTTTGTGGATGATAAGCAGTTGCTATTTTATGCTTAACTCCATATTTAGCCAATAGGGTCTCAACTAATTTGTTACAAAAATGAGATCCCTCGTCACTTATGATGGCTCTAAGAGTTCCAAAATGAGTGAAAATGTTTTTCAATAAAAATTTACTCACAGACCTTGCATCATTGTTGGGTAGAGCAACAGCTTCTACCCATTTTGAAACATAGTCTACAGCTACCAAAATGTACAGGTTTCCATGAGAAGGGGGAAAAGGTCCCATGAAATCCATTCCCCAAACATCAAAGAGTTCAACCTCTAGAATGTTTGTTAAAGGCATTTCATGTTTGTTTTAAATGTTCCCGGTTCTTTGGCACCTATCACATTTTTTCACAAAGTCTTGAGCATTTTTAAAAAGTGAAGGCCAATAGTAGCCAGATTGCAATACCTTTGCAGCAGTTCGGATACCACCAAAATGCCCACCACATGGTGCAGAATGGCAGTGCTGTAGCACTTGATTTTGTTCTTCCTCTTCTGGGCATCTCCTCATTAACTGGTCTTGACACTTCTTGTATAGAAAAGGTTCATCCCAATAATATTATTTCATTGTGTGGAAGAACCTTCTCTTTTGCTGATAGGTCATCTCAGCAGACACCACCTTGCTAACCAGAAAATTCACTATGTCAGCATACCAAAGTGCTGCAGGTTCAGGCGCTACAGCGTCTAGTGTGTTAACACTAACCGCTATAGCGTTTGATGCTACAGCAGTTATTGACAATAATTTTTCATCTGGAAAATGCTCCTTGATCTCCCCACCTGCTGTACCTGCAATGTCTCTTTCCAATCTAGACAGATGATCAGCAACTTGGTTCTCCACTCCTTTTTTATCTCTTATTTCTAAATCAAATTCTTGGAGTAGGAGAACCCACCTAATTAGCCTAGGCTTTGCATCTTTCTTTGTTATCAAGTATTTGATGGCTGAATGGTCTGTAAAGACAATTACTTTGGTGCCAACCAAATATGATCTAAATTTATCAAAAGCAAAGACTACAGCTAATAATTCTTTCTCAGTGACTGTGTAATTCAGTTGAGCCTCTACAAGTGTTCTACTAGCATAATAGATTGAATGGAAAATTTTATCATACCTTTGCCCAAGAACAGCTCCAATGGCAAAGTCACTAGCATCACACATAAGCTCAAAAGGCTTACTCCAGTCAGGAGCTATAATAACTGGTGCTGTTATTAAAGCTTTCTTCAGTATCTGGAAGGCTTGCATACATTGATCATCAAATATGAATGGGACATCATGCTGCAGTAGTTGACATAGAGGTTTGGATATTTTTGAAAAATCTTTTATGAACCTCCTATAGAATCCGGCATGCCCCAAAAAGCTTCTTATGCCTTTGATGTTTGTTGGAGGAGGTAGCTTCTCAATGACCTCTATCTTAGCCTTGTCCACTTCCAATTTTTTTTTGGATATCTTATGCACCAAAACTATACCTTCTTGTACCATAAAATGGCATTTCTCCCAGTTCAGCACAAGGTTAGTTTCTTCACATCTAATCAAGATTTCTTCCAAGTTGGATATGCACAGATGGAATGTTTCTCCAAACACAGAGAAGTCATCCATGAAAACTTCCATGGATCTTTCAATGTAATCAGAGAAAATTGTCATCATACACCTTTGAAAAGTGGCAGGTGCATTACACAGGCCAAATGGCATCCTTCTAAAAGCAAAGGTGCCATATGGACAAGTGAATGTGGTTTTCTGCTGATCTTCAGGCAGTATTGCAATCTGGTTATAACCAGAATAACCATCAAGAAAGCAATAAAATTCTTTACCTGCTAGCCTGTCCAGTATCTGGTCAATGAAAAGGCAATGGGAAATGGCCATTTCTTGTGGCTTTGTTCAACCTCCTGTAATCCATGCATATTCTCCAGCCTGTTATTTTTCTGGTTGGAAGCAGCTCATTCATTTCATTAGCAATTACTGTTACCCCTCCCTTCTTTGGCACACACTGCACAGGACTAACTCATGCACTGTCAGATATGGGGTACACAATACCTGCATCCAACCACTTAATGATTTCCTTCTTCACCACCTCTTTCATAATCGGGTTCAGCCTCCTCTGTCCTTCAATACAGTTCTTAGAATCTTCCTCTAACACTATTCTGTGCATATAGATGGTTGGGCTGATACCTTTGATATCTGACATCTGCCACCCAATAGCCTTTTTATGCCGCTGCAGCGCTTGAATCAGATCCTGCTCCTGCTGTTCAGAAAGATCAGAAGCAATTATAATAGGCAAAGTACTATTGCCCCCCAGATAAGCATATTTGAGGTGTGAAGGCAACTCCTTTAGTTCCAGAGTTGGTGGTTGCTCAGTGGAGGGGAGATACTTTCTCATGTCAGAATTCTCCTGCTCCAAAGATTCATATTTCCTAGCCCAAATTTCTTTAACTGTCTGTTCCTCCTCTTCTGCAGCTTCTGTATCAGATCCTGTATCTTCAGTGCTGTCCAGTAACTGCCTCAGATGATCTGTGTTTTTCTGGAAGTGATCCTGAACTACTTGGTCAATAGCAGACACAAAGGAGCACTCTTCAATGTTGGGACCTGGAAATTTCATATCATTGAGGATGTTGAACTTGACTTCTTGGTCATTGACCCTCATGATCAATTCTCCTCTCTGCACATCTATTAAAGTTCTTCCAGTAGCCAAGAATGGCCTTCCCAATATGATAGGTACTTTTTTATCTGCATCAAAATCCAAAATTACAAAATCAACAGGAAATACAAATTTGTCTACCTTTATTAGAACATCTTCTAAGATTCCCTCTGGATAAGCAAGGGTTCTGTCAGCTAGCTGCAGTGTAAGTGAGGTAGGCCTGGCAGTCCCTACTCCTAGCCGTGTGTATATGGATTTGGGCATGAGATTTATGCTGGCTCCCAAGTCACATAGAGCACAACCAGAGTAAAAATTCCCAATTGAGCATGGTATAGTAAAGCTGCCAGGATCCTTTGATTTGGGTGGAAGCTTGTTCTGCACCATCATACTACATTCCCCAGTCATTGCCACTGTCTCAAATTTCCCAAGCCTTCTCCTTTTGGTGAGTACATCCTTTATAAACTTTGCATAGTTTGGCATTTGTTGGAGGGCCTCCACCAAAGGAACGTTAATATGTAGTTGTTTAAGGACTTCCAGGAATTTGTTGAATTGTTTGTCCTCCTGAGCCTTTCTGAGCCTCTGAGGATCTGGAGGGTCAGGATAGGTTGGAATGATTTTGGGTGGTGGTATTTGTGCAGCAGCAGGCGCTGTAGCGTCAGATGTAGGCGCTATAGCGGCTGGTTCAGAATTTTTTTCTTCATCTGATTTTGTATTTTTTGCATCACCTGAAACAAGTGATGGCCCTTGCAAATCTTTCCCACTCCTTAGAGATATAGCCTTGACATGCTCCTTCCCTTGAGGATTAGAAGTTGATGCTTCAGTAGTGGATGGTAATGATCCACTAATTCTCTGGGTAAGAACATTGGCTATTTGCCCCATTTGTACTTCCAGGTTTTTTATGGAAGTTTCATGAGTTTTCAAAGTTGTCTTCCAATCACTCATAAAGCCTTTCATCAATCCTTCCAATGAATTATCTACAACAGGGGTATTCTGTCTTTGGTAGTTCTGAGCAGGGAATCCTGGTGGAATTGCTGGAGCATTGTATGTTGATGTTGTAGCATTATTGGCTCCCCATCTGAAGTTTGGGTGATTCTTTCAACCAGGATTATAAATATTTGAGTAGGGGTTATTGTTTTTGTTGAAACCCATATAATTTACAGAAACGGGGTTACCTGGGCATTCTTCATAGAGGTTCTCACCTCCACAGTACACACAGCTTGTTGAGCCTGGAGCAGCTTGTTCTATGGCAGCCACTGTTGGTTCACGTGGCGCTGCAGCGGTAATCGCTACAGCGTTTGATGTGTTCATAGATTTTATCATGTTGGTGAGAGAGGCAACCTGTGCAGACAGAGCAGAAACTTCACTTATTTCATGCACCCCAGCTTCCTTCTTCTATTGAACTAACCTTTCTGTGGGCCATTGATAACTATTTGTTGCAATATCATCAATCAGCTCACATGCCTCATT
The DNA here is from genome assembly GCA_039519185.1 of Astragalus membranaceus. NCBI lineage: Eukaryota > Viridiplantae > Streptophyta > Magnoliopsida > Fabales > Fabaceae > Astragalus > Astragalus membranaceus. The sequence continues at coordinate 34,022,142 of CM076846.1, read as the reverse complement.
GTAGGAGGTCTTCAACAACACTCCTCCAGATGAAGCATCTAACATTAGTCTGGTTTGTGGATCTAAGCCATTGTAGAAAGTCTCCATCTGAATGATGACTGGTATGCCATGATGTGGACATCTGAATGACCTACTATTTGGAGCATATGGAACATCATAGGTTTGAATTCAAATTGAGCTGTTTGAAGAGTAGGCCTAGCTATGCTTGTCTCCATGGTTTGGGAATCAAACACAGCATAGTCCCTCATAGGTCTGTCTCTGTCATTTACCATATCAGCTGGGCCTTGATTTATGAATTGTTGCCTATACCAGTCTTCATCATTATGCAATGTAGGAGTGGGTGGCTGATATCCTCTGCCTCTTCCTCCTGGATCAAATCTTCCTCTACCATGGTTAGATCTACCACCCTGGCTCGTACCTCTACCTGTGGTGTGAGTAGGTGCAAACATTGTGGGCCTGAGCTGTCATTGTCTCTGAAGACGCCTAGGTCTCCTGAACCTTCTTTCTGGTTCTGGGTCCAACTCAAATTCTGGAGGTTGTGTCCTGTGCATACGCTGTAGCGTCTACTGCTCTAACACCAAGAAACAACACACCAGTGTAAAACCTTCACTAAAATTACTAATAACTTAAACAAAGAAAATTAAATGCAATCCCTGGCAACGGCGCCAAAAACTTGTTGTGCGAAAAGGTGATGTGCAAGTATACACAATCGCAACAAGTAATATAACACTACAAGAATAAGCCTATATTGCCACCAACGTTTCCCACGGAGAACTGTCTGTCGCTAATTTGCGACGGATTTGCGATGGATTTGCGACGACTAGTGAGATTGGGCATTGGCGCTAAAAATCCCGCTCATAATTTGCGACGAAAAGGCATGTTCGTCACTAATTTGCGACGGAAGCGGGTGTCCGTCGCTAATTTGTGACGGAGGGTTCATCGCAAGCCCGTCACAAATTAACAATACCAATTCATTAACCCAGTGCACTCTCGTTCTCTCCCTTTCTATTCTCACTCTGCTCCTTCGTACGGTTCCCTCTCACCATCGCCCTCCACCCACCATCGCCCTCACCCTCACCCTCCACCCACACCCATCATCCTCCCCCACCAGCGCCCTCAAATTTCCCCAAACCCTAACCTCACATTTCCCCAAACCGTAAACCAACTTCCCAATCACAGCAATACTCTCCTCCCTCGACCTCCGCCCTCCTCCGCCGTTTCTAGGCCGTTCACCATCGCATCTCTGCCTCTTCACCGCCACAACCTTCTTCTACTCAGGTATTCTATTAGTTTTCTTAATTTGTCTCAAATTTCACTGATTGAAAAACCCTAAATTGATTTTATGCAGATTCCACACCGTCCTCCTTGGTTGTCATTATCGTCCTCGTTTGTTTGGTTGGCGTCGCCGTTCTCTCTTCTCAGTTCTACGATTTCTGGGTGTGGAATCGATCTTCATCCCTGTTTCCTCATAGCATCTCTCATATCTCAATATCTGTGTGGATCATAGCAACGAGATGATTTGGGTTTTCTTCGATTCGGATTTGGGTTCAATCTTCATCGCTGTTTCCTCAAAACAGCACCAGGTTAGTTTTGTCTGTTTATAAAATAAGTTTCTCAATAAGAATTTTGTATGATGGAATGTGTGTGATGGAATTTTGTATGATGGAATTTTGTATGACCTTGTAGTTGTATAAAATACGTTTCTCAATGGTCCGAAACAAAATATTAACTTGTTCTTATTTTATTTTTCTGTTTGCATCAGGATATTTTCAAAATAGAGTAGTATATCCCATTGTTGGAAAATTTCTTTCATTATGTTGATGCAACAAGCACCAATAACCAACTGGCTAAATGGACTGCTTCACTTAGAATAGGCTGGAGTAGTTCTCTGATCTCATTTTCTTTCTTCAATTTTAAAGGCCCTAAATTTTTCCAAATTGACAATTTGCGATTCGAGCTTGGTATGACGCTCTTTCTTTATGGTGGAATACTTCGAGAGAGAGCTTTAGAAGTTCTATCATCTGGTATGTGGTTGTGGAGAAGCTTGAAACCCCAATTTTGTGTGATATTGTTGTATATGTTGAGATATGCCTATGCTGCTTGTTCTGTAGATTTGGTTCTATCTGCCACAATTTTCAGACGAGCTGCGGGCATTTATCATCACTTGGCACATGATGTTCTCCCACCATTACAAGCTATGTTGCCTCCTAAAAGGCCACCAGAAGCTCTTGTTGCAGTATCCACTATTATGAGCCTCATTTGCTTGGCTGAGGCCCAGGTTGGTTTTTTGGTACCATTTTTTGTTTACTTTTATTTTTCCATCAGGAATTGTAGATCACAACTTCATGTCATGAAACCTTGTTAAATTATTGTAGCGACAGAAAAATCCGAGTAAGGATTCCTCGAAGGTTCAAAAATGAAGCCGCCACCAAAGTTTAGTTTAAGGGCAAACATTGGAAAATCCCTTTTAGAATGGATAAGGGTCCTTGAGACCAGATAAGGGTTCGGGAGTCGGTTATGCGTGGGGAAGGTATTAGCACCCCACGACATCCTTCCTAAGGAAGGTTACCTGCTAACTTGTTGTAGGAAAGAATATTAATTTCGAAAAAGTTTATTTTTACCCTTTTATTGTGAATTAAAAAGAAAGAAGAAAGTTGATATTTCATTTAAGAAAATGATTATTTAGAAAAAGACTAAAAAAGGTTTTTTATTAGTGCAATTGACAGAGGTCGGCCGCCCCCCGCTCCTACGTATCTCCTGGTAGAGAATCAAATCACACGTAGTTCTTGGTAGAAAAATGTTTGTTGGTTGGTGTTTTTTAATATAGGGGTTTTAGGACTGTGTGATCTGTGTTGAAGGACCACTGGGGGTCTGAAGGAGCACTGAGGCTCTGAAGGACCACAGTTCACTTATCCTAAAACGATGACTAACCCGGCCGTACGACCGACTTAACCCTCTACTTTGACAATAAAATTTTTTGATTTTTGAAATGAAAGAGATGTGTTTGTATTTTTTTAATTTAGAAATTATTTATTTTAAATAGGGATTTTAGGACCTGATCCGTAACGGTTCATTAGTGGCCTAAAAAGCAGACTAACCCGACTGTACAGTCGACTTAATCCCCTATTTATATTTTGAAAATGAAATATTCATCTATTTATTTTTATAGGTTTTTTTGTAAAAAATGAATTAAGAAAGAAAGGTAACGGAAATTGTTTATTTTTGCGCTTGACAGGGGCGTGACCTTGCTCCTACGTATCTCTTGGTAGAGAATCAAAGGCTACGTAGTTCTAAGGTAGAAAATATTTGTGTCGGGGGTGATTTGATTTTATTCGAGTAGGTATTTTAGGACTCTTGAGCCGTACGGCCCATTCATCCTAAAACGATGACTAACCCGGCCGTGCGGCCAACTTAGTCCCCTAAAAACGAGATAACAAGGTGGGTTGTAAAAATAAAAGAAAAGGGTGCAATTAGAAACAGGGGTCGTATTATGGAAACTGGGGGTGCAGTTAGCGAGCCCAGTTCGTTTTCTGTGAACTGGGCTGCGTTTAAAGGATGGGCTTGCGTAGGGGGGTGTATAACGAAACAGAGGGGTGTAAATAATAATCTGGAATTAAAAAAGAATTAAATTAAATTAAAAAAGAATTAAAACCTAGACTATATAAGGCATGTTTTAAGAATGAAAACCCTAATTTTCCTACCCTATTCTTCTTCAGCGCCGTTCCCACCCCCAGGAGAGAGAAAATGATTTTTCAAAAAAAGGAGAGAGAGAGGGTGAAGATCGGAGTGAGAAAAATAGAGAGAAAGGGAGAAACAGAAATGGGGTGAAGGAGAGAGAGAGGAGGGACGAGAGAGAAATGAAAAGGGAAGGTTGTCGCGGCGGTTCAATGACGGTGGAGGAGAGGGCGACGTCACGACGGTGACGTGGAGGTTTGTGGTGGCTAAGTTGAAATTCGTGGTGGCGCAATGGAGGTTCACGGTGAGCGAGAGAGAGAGACGTGCGAAGAGCAAGAGAGAGAGAGAGAGAGAGAGAGAGAGAGAGAGAGAGAGAGAGAGAAGGGTGGTGTACAGTTTTTGGTGGTGGGTGGTTGGTGTACGGTGGTGTACGGAGTCGCGAGGAGAGGTGGGGTGGTTCACGGTTTTTGGCGGTGGGTGGCGCGAGGAGAGGAGAGAGAAACGGAGAGGCTTGGGATGGTTAGTGTACGACGGTGACGGAGGTGTGGCCGTTTGGGGGGGGCGAGGTGACGGTGAGGTCGGTTTTGCGAACGGAGCGAAAAGGGGGTGAGTGGTGGAGGCCAAGACGGTGGTTCTATTTGGTGGTTGACGGTGGTTCTGTTTGGTGGTTGACGGTGGGGGCACTACAACATTTAGACCCTATGGCAACGGTCGAAAACCGTCTCCTAAAGCCAAAAAACCGTTGCCATAACCTATGGCAACGGTTTTGAAACCGTTGTTGTTTCGGCCGTTGCCTAAACTAAAGGCAACGGTTTTTTGTTCCCTAAGGCAACGCAAACGTAAAACTGTTGCCATTGACAGCTGAAACGCAACGGTTTTGGTTTACACGCTATGGCAACGGTTTTAAAGCGTTCCAGTTATGGCAACACATCAAAACCGTCGCCAAATATGGCAACACTTCAAAACCGTTGCCAGCTATGGCAACACTGGATAACCGTTGCCTTATATATTCAAATAAAAACCGTTGCCAGATTGGCAACATTCTAAAACCGTTTTCATTGATAAAGTTAAAACCGTTGCCACTTATGCCAACACTTAAAAACCTTTGCAAAATATGGCAACCCGCAAAAACCGTTGCCTACACCAACAAATACAACACTTCAAAAACGTTGCCATAGATAATTAGAATTGAAAAAAAAATAATAGAAAAAAGTTTAGAGAGGTCCATTCCTTCACAACATAATAAAACTGATTTCATTCATTGGCATGAGAAAAAACTTATGATTACAATTCACAATAAATTGGAAAATAATTACCAATAAAACTCTAAAAAGCTCTAAATTTACTTAAATGTATCCAACAATTACTTCCTTGCCTACAATATCCTATGTTGATATAATGACAAGTCTTGGCAGTGCCTGTTCCTTCTTCTTCTTCTACAAATTCAGTCACAATTTCTCCCACCAATCCAGCTGCAGCAGTGCCTGTAAATGTTCCTTCTACCACACCTGTGCTTCTACCTCCCACAAATCCAGCTAATAATTCACCTGCTAGTACAACTCCCACAACACTTCCACCTCCAGTAACCAACCCAGTGACATCTTATCCACCTCCATCAGCAAATGTTCCTGTTCCTGTCACAAACTCTCAACCACCTCCTTCAACCACAAGTCCTCAGGGGGGAGTTGGTGTGTGGCGAAAACAGGAGCGCCGCAAGCTTCCCTTCAATCAACACTGGACTATGCTTGTGGAATGGGTGGAGCAGATTGTTCACAAATACAACAGGGTGCATTATAGTCCAGTTACTTTGCAAAACCATGCTTCTTTTGCTTTCAACAGTTACTATCAAAAGCATCTAGGACCAACAAGCTATGACTTTGGAGGAGCTGCGTGTTTGACAGATTCTAGTTACTAGTGTTGTGCGCTTCATGACAGATTCTTCACGACCATCAGGTAATGTCATTGTAAGTTGTGGAAAGTCCATTAGAACCTGAACAATCATTAAATTTGTCAGAAAATTGCATAATAGCAAACACACATCTGATAAAAGTAACTAAAATAAAGCATACCTCTGCCACTTCATTTCCACGCTCCCCACAACCAACGTAAACAACGGCATCAGAATTTGAATACTGTCAAAAAGAAAAGAACGAAGTAAAGGGTCTGCTGACTTATGGACACCGTTCTATAATTAGATGATCACTATGCCTTGACGTGGTGTGCTCAGAATTGTATCAGATATGAGACACAATAAAAATTGTGTTTACCTGACCAGTAAGAAGAGGTGTATCAGCTGCAAGTTTTGATGCAACAGGCCTTGGTGTACCTACAGGCCAATTCTGAAAACCACGAGGAACAAGATTTTATCCAGTACCAATTTTCTTAGGAGTGAATTCCCAAAGTGTATCTTTGTCGAGTGCAGGAGCGGAGACACCACGAGGAATATAGACATCACCAGATCTTTTAGCAATAGTTTTCAAAGGCATCTGTTAGGATAGAAATAGAAAATATTTACATAAGAAATAACAGGCAGGGAAGGAGAAACTTATTAATCTGAATTAGCCGATGAATGAAGTCAGAGATAAGTTATAAGGAGAAACTTATTAATCTGAATTAGCCGATGAATCAAGATATGAATACAGAACAGAAAAATTTGAGACAAATTAGAAGATATTTAACAAAAGAATTCATGATTAGCAGAAAAAACTACAATAATAGTAATAGTAATATAGAACAAGCAGATTCACAAGCAAAGTAACTCTAAACATGCAACATAATTGTGAGACCAATTTAGGTCTTTGATTTATATTTGACTTGAGTAAATGGAGGTCTGGAACAGATGGTTGCTTTGCACTACTACCTAATTTCTCTTGAAATCAACAAATGATCAATCAATGCATAAAAATGTAATGCTACTATATATATGTATTCATATCTTGATATTCTCTGGACCAGGAAACAGTAAACAGAATAGCATTAAAATATTAAATATAAAAGTTTGAAGTGTAGATGTTCCACACTAACCCTGCAAATGCTAAACCTTCTGAAAAATTATTCTTCAAAGTTCATGAACACATGTATAGAAACCAAGTTATGCCACAGATCACCTTTCCTCTCCTAACCTTAACAGAAACTCAATCACAACTTAACAAAAATCAATTTAATAAGAAATCACACATAACTCAGCAACAACTAAACAGAAACCTTCTGTGCCCAAAACCCGTTGCCAGAGAATGACCCACCTACGACTTCAATGAGGATCATATTCATGGTTCCAACAAATAATAGAAGAAAATCAGTACCAAGAATCAAAAATAAAGAAGAAAACCTCCAATAAAGACAAAGTGAGAGCCATCTATGAAAGGGAGAGAATATATGAAAGGGAGAGAATATTAACAACTAATTAGGGTTGTTTTGAATCTCCAACAATTGAGATAATAGATACAGATATAAACTACAAAGGTAATCTCTAACAATTGATCTCAATAACTTCATTTTTCATCATGGAAATAGAAAATTGGGCTAAAAAGGGAGGAAGGCACTAAGCAAAAGAGAAAGCAGCATACCATAACAGATGTGAACAAGCATTCTTTTCATTCATCAGATGTGAACAAGCATTCTTTTCACTCAAAAGAGAAAGCAGCATACCATACAAGTTCTCATCCTAATTAGATCACAAACCTAATTAAATATACTCAGAATAGTATCACTAGTACTCTTAACAGTCACCAGAGTTGAAATTCTGCCACTTGTTACTAGAAATGTGCTAGATATCATTTAAAAATAATAGTTTTATACGTAGTTTAAGCAACAAGTGTAATATCAGTCAAGGATAACATACATACCTAGTTCTGCTGAGATTAGTGCCTCACCCTCATAGTTTGGTCCAGCCAAAACAACCCCTGATGGTGATATAATGACACTACCCCCAGGGCATACAACCGAATCAGGTGCTAGGTCCTCTTCTGCATCGACAAAAATATATCCTGGAGGGTCTGGATAATCTTTTCTCCTAAAAAATTGGTTTGCTGACAAAACAAAACATCCACCTTCAAGTGCAATATGGGTCATTGATGATTGCCAACTACTTGAGGAATCAGCAGTGGGTGCACAATATATTTCCACGCCTGTAGAAAACAAATCTACATTCATTCATGAAAACATAACAAAACACTGGTGTAAACAATCAACTCTATTACTAGCATGAGAAATTTATAATGTTGCCATAAAATGTTGGTGATTCAAAATAGTATGTGTAATAGAAAGATTGTAAAAATTCCGACCTTTGGCATACATTGCAGTCCTTAATAGTGGCATTCTGTTCTCCCAACAAATGACAGCACCTATTTTTCCAATTTGAGTTTCAAACACTGGAATGGTTGACCCATCTCCATATCCCCAGAGAACTCGTTCTAGTGTTGATGGCACGAGTTTCCGGTGCTTCCCTAAGTAATTACCTTGAGGATCAAAGAAGAGAACAGTGCAATAAAGTGTGTAGCCATCCCTCTCTATCACTCCCATCACTAAATGCACTTTATATTTTCCTGCCATGGCGGCCAATCTATCCACTTCAGGACCTACAAAAAATAAAAAAGATTAGTTTTGGCTAAAATAAATAAACAATCTATTAATGAATAATGTGTAGCCAAAACAACTTGGATCTGTTAATACCAATGGGTCAATATATATTAAGGTGAAAAAACCATCCCTCTTCAACTCTCTTAAACCATCTAACGCAAAGTTTAAGTCGCTTAACGAGATCTGCCATCTACTCCACTTTTTTCTACAGAAAAACAAATCAACCCCAAATTAGCTTAACTGAAAACTTTAAATGAACGATTACTAAAATATCCCTCCCTACCTTGTTTTGGAGTACCATGATATGTTCAATTCATTCATCATTTCCCATTCACCTCCCTCATAAAATGACTTCAACCTGTTTTTGGATATATAAGCATTAGCAGCATAACATTTTAGGGTCTTCAATGTATTCTCTATCATCCTAGTCTGCTGGTTGCAATAGAGAGAATAAAGGGTTTCAAATGGATAGATTAAGAAGATAATAATATAAAAAGAACCAAAATGTCTCCTATCTCAGTAAACTTTGAGACACGGCAGAAATATCTGCGGTATATATATTACTACATATAACCAAACAGCAAGAATATAAGAAAAAATGGATAAGCAAGTTTCTCAAAAGGTTCCAAGATAAAAGGACAGCGGAGTAATTAATTATATCATATTTACTTGAGAGTACGTATGTTGAGGTACCAGTTCAAGGCCATTTTTATTCTGGTAAGAAAATGCAATATTTAGAATTTTACTTAACCATAACAAGGGAAAGTGACAAAGTTACAGAGTAGGCATACTGAAGTTGCCAAAGGTGCACCATGTGAGTTCCATTGTGATTGTGAAGCAATATTTGCACAGCTAACATCTGAATGCCAAGGTGTAAGTTGATATTGAGACTCCTTTAGCTTCGACTGTACAGAGAACAAATATAACTAATAAAACCAATTCCTCTAGCAAAAAGGAAAATATAGACTTCCAAAATTTTGTCAATATTTAGTCCATTTAAACTTCAGCACTGTTTCTATTGAATTATCCACATATCAAATCATACAAGTGTACACAGGAATACTACAGACCATCCAAGTATCTGATCAACATACCTCACTGCAAAGAAGTATTTCCTGCAAATGTTTAAATAAAACCTGTCAAAAAACAGAGTTCACTGTGAATTCAAGATGGGTGAGCAGTGAGGTCTAATAATGTGGAAGTAAACAGGGGGTAGCTTTCAGTATCACCAATATGACCTTTTAAATAGAGAATCGGAAGTTTTCCATGTCAAATATTGTTGATATTGAAGGAGAGAAGCAGGAAAACCCTAACTCAAAAAAAGAGCAAAGATGTAGAGAGAGATCGACTACCATTCTGAAACCGCAACTACGGTGTCGTTGTTCTCCGTGCGCCAGATCTGAAACCGCAACCACCATGTCGTTCCATCCCCTCTACCAAAGACCGTCGCAACACCACCATAAGACGACGTCGAGTCCTTCTCTGGCGACCGTCGCGTGCATCTCGCGCAACCCCGTGCCTCCTCCTCCCTGGTGACCATCATGTCGCCGCTCTCATCGCATCCTCTCTCCCTCTCTCATCTCAGTCACAAACTCTTCTCTCACTCTGAGTTTCTTTCACCATGGAACGTTGATGTAGTTTCGGGGGACGATGCAGCGGCACAACCGGTCCTTAACGGTGGGAAGGGAAGCGAGAAGACGGTGTCGTTTTGAGGGTGTGATTAGCCAAACGCGAATCTTACAATCTTGGTGAGCTGTGAAGACTCTTGTACCGCTAAACGCGATGGATTTAACGAAGCCTGAGTTAGACGAGCTTTCGTTGAAGGCGTCAACGTGGGTGTAATGAGAAAGATCGAAAACGTTGATTACGTTGAGAGATGCGGCGTAGAGAAGGTTGTGGTAGTTGACTGGATTTTTGTGTTGAAGGAGAAACGGCGGACCGAGAAAGAGCATTGAGAAGCTCTTAGGGTTATTGGAGCGAGAAAAGGTTTTTTATCAAAACGCATGAAGGTTTTTTATTTTTTATAATAATTAAATTATTGGAGATCGGTTTCAAACCGTTGTGTAAAAGGATAAACAAAAAACCGTTGTCACTGAGCTTTCAACAACGGTTTTTACGCGTTGCCTAAAGCTTAAAGAAAAAACCGTTGCTGTAGACCTTATGGGAACGGTTTTCAATGGCAACGGTTTTCAGCCGTTGCCATTAAAAAAAATTAAAAAAAAATGAATCAGCAACAAGTTCAAAAAACCGTTGCCATTGTTGGCTAAGGCAACGGTTTTTTTGATGACGAAATTTTAGGCGTTGCCATAGGTTCCAAATGTTGTAGTGGGGGGTTAATGGTGTTGCGGTTCGTGAGGTGGGAAGGAGGGAACGAAGTGATGGTGTGGGGGTTTCTGTGGTGGTGCACGGCGGCGACCACCACAGATGGTGAGGTAGCTCAGTAGCTTTCCCTCTCTCTGTTTTCTGATTTTTTGATTTTTGTTTTCGGTTGTGTGTCTGTCCCCGTGAATCCTTTTTTAGTCACTGCGTGTGTTTGATATTTTTGTGTGCCCCCCTCCCCATTGTGTTGTTTCTGTTTCTGTTTTTTATAGAGGATGCAAATCAATGAGACAAAAATGGTGCTGTTATGCTTTTGTAGAGAAGGCAGAGTAGTGGAGCAGAGGTGGTGGTACTGTTGTTTGCAAGAATGGGAAGACAATAAAGAGGATGAAGAAATGGGCTTTGGCATAATGCTCAAAAAGATTTTCAGCAAGGACAGCAACTTGTGTTGCCTTGCTTTTTATTTAGTTTTTGCTTTTTAATTAATTTTTTGTACCATTTTGTATTTAATTTTTTTGTCTACATGTATGTACTAAAGTTGACTTCTTTATTTGTAAACAAAAAACTGATTATAGTAATAATAAAAAGCAATTATTCAAATCTGATTTTTTTATTACGCTTTCTTATTAAACTAATACCTATAACAATAAAATAACGAGCACTAAAATGAGCACTCGTACACGACGAGAAGTGAACACGCGTCCGCGACTAGAAGAAAAATGCGTACATGATTAGGAATAACACGCGCGCATGATGACAAGCGACACGCATGCACGAGAGTGAAACCTGTACATGATCGGGAATGACACGTGTAAACGGCAAAAACAATACTTTGGATTAATAAACTTTAAATTAGCCGACTAAATTAGGGTATGAGAATTATTTATCAATTTCATATTAGATTTTTCTGTTTACAAATATGATGTTCCACGAGTTTAGGAATAACTGATATATATATATATATATATATATATATATATATATATATATATATATATATATATATATATATATATATATATATATAATAACTGTCTAATAGGCCGTGACCATAAGGAAGGCTGAAGAGAAAGCTACTTCTTCAACTCTTCTGTCAAAGTTGCATTTCGTACTGTTGTTAAAGAGTGCAAAGACATTTCACCACACTTATTGGTATGGCCTTTTCACATTGGTGGAAATCACTATCATTTTCCTTTATCTTATCTAATTATAGTTTCAGTTTGTTGTGATCCTTATTTAACTCCTAATCAAATAAGATAACAAAGGGCAGATTAACCTTGATGCAAGGGTATCTAGTACTCTTGATCAATGAATATGACGAATAAAAGGAAAAACAGTTATGCAGAATCTGTGTTATGCATCAAGCTAATCCTTTTAGAATGTAAATTCCATTTTGTCTATATCCTTGCATCACTTCTTTGCCATTCTTTAAGACAGTTAGAATACCATTTTCAGAGTTGAAAGAGCAACCTGATTCTTCCAACATACCAAGAGAAATTAAATTTCTCTTCAAGCCTGGTACATATCTCACCTTGGTTAGGAACTTCTCAGAGCCATCTTCCATTCTTAGCTTGATGGTGCCTATGCCACAGACATTACAGACAGTATTGTTTCCCATGGTGACCCTTCCTCCATCAATTTCCTTGTAACTCCATATCCAGAGCCTATTTGGAGTCATAGTATATGAACACCCAGTATCCATCACTAGGTTCTCTTCTGTTAATGATGCAGTTGCCATTAAAACTTCAGCTGTAATGTATTCATCAGTGGCCATAGAGACATCTCCAGATTCTCTACTAGTTTCTCCTTTCTTTTTGGACTTTTTCTGAGGACAATCCCTTTTATAATGTCCTTCCTTTTTACACAAGAAACATTTGTCCTTGTCCTTTCCCTTTTCCTTCTCTTTATTCTTGAATTTTCCTTTCTGTTTCTGATTCTTCTTCTCAAAATTGCCCTTTGAGAATAGACCTTCACCATTGGCTTCATCTTTTGCTTCAGCCTTTTTCTTCAACTCTTTTGAAATCAGAGCTGATTGCACATCTTCAAGAGTTAAAGAATCCTTAGCAAAAGTTAGAGTATCAACAAGGTTCTCATATGACTTTGGTAGAGAATTCACAAGCATGAGTGCTTGATCCTCATCATCAATCTTCACATCAATGTTCTCAAGATCCAGTATGATCTTGTTAAATTCATCAACCTGTTCTTCTATTGATCTGCGAGTTTGCATCTTGAATTGAAAGAGTCTTTGCTTCAAGAATAATCTGTTTGCAGTGGACTTTGTCATGTAGAGATTTTCAAGCTTCAACCAAATTGTTGCTGCAGTGGTTTCCCTTGACACTTCCCTCAATGGCTTATCACCTAGATTCAGGATTAAGGCACTGTGTGCCTTCTCCGTGATTTCAGCCCTCTGTGTTTCTGTCAAAGTTGCAGGCAGTGCTCTTTCTCCAGCAAGTATCTTCCCCAAACCTTGTTGCACAAGGAATGCTTGCATCTTCAAACGCCACAGCCCAAAAGCATTCTTTCCAGTGAACTTCTCTACTTCATACTTTGCGGAAGTCATCTTTCAAGATACACAAAACTGACTCTGATACCAGTTGTTGTGATCCTTATTTAACTCCTAATCAAATAAGATAACAAAGAGCAGATTAACCTTGATGCAAGGGTATCTAGTACTCTTGATCAATGAATATGATGAATAAAAGAAAAACAGTTATGCAGAATCTGTGTTATGCATCAAGCTAATTATGTAGAATTGAAACATGTAACACCAAGAAGTGATAACTCAGTTCAGAGCAATGCTCCTACGTCTGGGGGACTGTAATCCGACTAAGAATGATCCACTATGATGAAAAGATTACAAGTTACAATGGTAACTCTTTTTGCAGAAACTCTTGCTACACCAGCAATCAAGTTTCTTTCTTCTTCACCCCTCACAGCTCTCTGATTTTCTCTCAGATTCTGATCTCCCTCTCTCACTGATTACAATTATGTTAACCACTTGCCTAAGCTATGCAATGCTATCCTATATATACATAAAAGGATAGGCTGAAAGTGAAACAGAATCAGTTGCAGCCACTGACAGTTATAACAGAAACTGTTATTCTGTTATAACTGATTCTTGAATGAGGAACAAAGCATGCTGCAGCACAACCGAATAGCATAGGCAACCAGAACAGAAACTACTGTCTGATATGGTCCATTAACAATGAGAGAGAGAGACCGAGAGAGGCCCACACTGTGATAGTGCCATGGATCAACACAGTTAATGCAAATAGGTAGGTATACTTCCGCATTTGTCAGAACCTGGTGGTTAATGTGCATTTTTGTTTATAAAAAATCTGTTTTACTTTTTCCTTAATTCATCTTAATCCTTTATTTCCTGAACCTCAATAAGAGAAAGAGTGTAAGAGGGAGAAGAAACTTTTAAACCTTGATGTTATAGTTGTGGTAAAATAAGAGGATTTGATTGGTAAGAATCAAAATGGGTAAGTTTTTACCATGCACACGTGAAGTATAGCCTTAAGGTATATAAGATAACATTTTTTGTAATCTTCTTGTTGTTGAATGGCTTTTGATTATAGAAGTATGCATTCTCTCCTATTTTGTATATACCTTTATCATTTTATCTTTGTTTTTCCTTTGTAGCCTTATATTATGGTATTGTTAAATTCTCAAAGGTAGCCTTTCATGTATGCAGAACTTTATGTGTTTTTGCAAGTGTTTGCATAAGTTGAAAGGTCAGCAATATCTTGCAGAAAGCCTGAAGGCTTCTGGTAAAATAGGGGCTGCTGTTGGAGTTCTTCGTTCTGCATTATTGGTTAATGTAAACAAGAAGAAACCTGGAGACGAGCCTTGGAAATGCATTTACCAAAGGAAATGCCTCTATCTCTTAGTGTAAAGAAGGATATCAAGACTGACGTTGTTCCACAAGAAAATAATAATAACAAGATTGAGGAACTTGTTGTAGTGAAAGATGATATGGACAAAGAAATCTCCGGTCGTACGAGTTTAGTGGGATTGAATGATTCTGATGCGTTCTTTGATGTTCCTGAACCAACTGATTAGTTTGGTCAAAAAATTACATGACCTTACAGGTTAGTTTTGTCTGTTTGTAAAATAAGTTTCTCAATAAGAATTTTTTATGATGGAATGTGGGTGATGAAATTATTCAGATGGCTGATCTAGCATTAATAAGGATAGTTGAGAAACTTTTTTGTTAAGATGGCTGATCTAGCATTAATGATACAACTACAAATTATTCAGTTAGTGAATCATGTAACTAAATTGGTCAATTGCTTTTGGAAAATGGCCTTCAAGATTGATTGTTGTTTCTTATTTTCCTTTAGTTCTTATTTTCCTTTTACATTTTGTGATAGTTCTTCCTAGAATTAATGAAAGTTCTTCCACTTTCTTTCCTTGTTTTTCCATCGCTCCTGTGGATGCATGCATTCATTTGTAACATGTGCTTTGCTAATTGATCTTTTACTTTTTAGATTAATGGATTTCATAAGTTAGGTATTTTCGTGTTGATTCAGGTATTTTCGTGTTCTCAAGTCTGCTCAGTATACGGTGTTCATGCTATTGCTGGAAGGCATACTCTTCTAACCAATCCAATTTCCAAAATAGCATTGGTAACTAAGATTAATTTAATTTAATTCAGCTAGAGTAAAATCAACATTTTATTTTATACCTAAATAAATTTGTGTGTGGTGTATTATATTGTAGCCATTTTTTGGGCCAGCAGGGAGAAATCCAGAATCAGTCCTCACATCATTCAGCTGGGAAGTGCTAGAATCTGCCTTTAAGGTATGGGTTGACCATTCTATCATCAAATTACAATTATCATTTCAATTGAACTTTTTGTTAGTGTATATTATTAATTTGGTTTCTTTTCAACAGACACGACAAGGGAAATTAGAAAGGGTTTTTGATCAACAGAGAAGGGGAAGACTCTTCCAAATAGCAAGAGAAGGGATGCATGCCTTGGTCGTCTCTTTGAAGTTGGTCCATCAGAGAGTGGCCTTGAAGGACTCAATGTCATGCTTTCGGATGATTTAATGATGCAAGATACCTTTGCTTCATTAATGCATAGTCTATCTGTATCTGTTTCCTTTTTTGTTGTTGAAACATTCATGCTCCTACATTTTCAGATTACTATCAAAGAATGGTCCTTTGTGGTTTCTACACAGGGATTTTCATATTGCAGTGGTCAGTGTGTATTTGTATGCTTATCAAAATGATTTTCTATGTTATTTTACTCTGCTGTTTTACAAGCATACACTAGTGTGTATTTCTATGAAGAGAACATTAGATTAGTTAGACAATTATTTATAGTAGTGTGTATAGATATAATTATTAAATAGGATTTTGAATGTATAATTTTATTTTATTTTTTTTTTAAATTGCGACGGATTTGCGACGAGTGTGCGACAGAAAGGTATTAAAGTTTGCGACGGCTTTGCCACGAAAATTAGCGACGGACTTGCGACAAGTTTGCGACGGAATATTTGCGACGGGAATTTTCGTCGCAAATGCTTTGCGACGAGCTGTTTTGCCACGACTCGTTCTCCGTCGCAAAGTCCGTCGCAAACTCAAATTTGCCACGGAAAAAGATCCATTTGCGACGGAAATTTCCATCGCAAATTAGCGATTTTCTTGTAGTGTAATGATAAATAAAGACCGTTCCCTCAGGGATTGGAATTAATCTAGTAGTTTAAGCAATTAGCAATTTAGTGGAATGAGTTAAGTGACAAATAAAAGTGTTGAGTTGTAAACATGATAAGTTGTGATAAAACAGTATTGATTTGAAGTATTTAAAGGTGAGTTGCATAGCTCAGTTGTATGTAAATTCTCAAGAGTAGTGTTCTATAATATTTAGACGCTGTAGCGTTAAGCGCTGTAGCGCTTCAGAATCCGTAGACGCTGTAGCGCCTTGGTGGCGTGCCTTTCAGTCACTATCGTCAGGGTTATGTTACAAGACTCCTATGTCTAGGCTCTAAAGAAGTTTTACCCCTGTATATTAAGCTCATACAACATTTGCCTTATGAACTATTACTCCCATATGTCTAGGGTTAAGTAGTACTTCAGTTAAAAGTTCTTTAAATGGTTTTCATCCATATCATTCCTTGAGTTCTCTCCGTGAACCATGTCTGTACCCATGAAGTTACCTTGTTTTAGTTGATCGTTCCCAAACCAAGATTGAAAGCATTATAACACAAGGAATGAAACGCAAACTTCATAACATTATATAAAAGCTACTCAAGGTTCATTACACACTAAGAACAATCCAACTACAACGTGATTAGCTCATAACAAGTTTCATCATCACAATATAACCAAACAAGATCATATTACCGTATGAAGACAAGAGGAGAAAGGTTGCAAAAATGCACTCCAATGATCCCAAGTCATATACGTAGATGAAGCTTTGGCGTGAGAAAACCTTGAATAAAATCTAGAAGCTATACTAAAAATAAAAGCTTAAGAGTGGAATAACAATGGAGGAAAGCTATATTGTCAAGATAGATCTTCTTCCAAGTTAAAACTCTCTTCTATGTCTACGTATGTATCAAGTGTATTTCTTTTTCACTTATTTTACTAAGTCTTAATTAAATATTATCTTCTCTCATGATCATAAAACTAGATATTATCCTTATAATCATAAAGCTACTTTACAAAAAGTGCTATGATGAGAGTCACCAACTCTCACATGGGTTCTATTTAGGAGGCGCCAAGTGTAGTTTAGCATCCACTTGGAAGTCAAAATATCAAGCTGAGAAGAAGAGATAAGGGTGATGACTCATCGTATCATCAAGTGGTCACACAAATATCTCAATGGCCAGCCGCCTTATAACGCTGTAGCGTCTCCTTGATAGCATACCGCTGCAGCACTAAGGCAAAACATCAAACATATTCACAAAGGCATTGATTATGCCCAAGGTTTAGGGAATTGACTTATAACCTGTATTTACTCTAATAATCACATATTCACATATTTAAATACTAAAATTACTTGAGAAGTGAGATTGACTTAAGTATTAAGAGCATAAATAACCTATATAAAATAGAGTTATCACTCGTCTCTGGCTTCCTCTTCTTCAAGGCGGTATTAAATTGACACCTCGAGTCCCTCAGGTGGTCACGTTTTTAACATTGCCGAGGCTGGTGGCAGACACCCTCGCTGGTATAAGCCCGGCCTCGAAGATCTTTGACAAGACCCGTATCTCGGGCGCTCCGAGGCTGGTGGCAGACACCCTCGCTGGTATAAGCCTGGCCTCGAAGAATACTGTCCTAAATGCGACATTAAACTGACACCTCGAGTCACTCGGTGGTCACATCATTTGTTGACACTCCGAGGCTTCCGAGGCTGGGGCAGACACCTTCGTAGCTATAAGCCCGGCCTTGTAGAAGGTCGCAATCTAAAAGACTGAATCCCGGATGGTCAGAGGAACCTTGAGTCACTCAACGGTCACTTCTGTCTCGTGAGCACTAGCCCGGTTTCGTGGAGCTCAGACAAGGCTTACAAGTCAAGATCGCCTCACAGGCGATCCGACTTGGGGGGCAACTATTACGGATTGGCCCAATCCACAATAGTGAGACCCATAAGCAAAAGCAGATCCATTAACCAACGGCTAAGATCTAGGCCCTAGATCGGACGGCTCTGATCCATTAGGACAACACACTTTTACTCTATAAATAGGCATTCAATGTAATGCTCAAGGTACACACTCTTTCTGACTCTTTACCTCTAATCAGTTCTCTAGCTGACTTGAGCGTCGGAGTGTCCCCGCAGGTACCACCTGCCCCGGATTGGAAGCGGAGCTCGGTTGATCAAGACCAACCCCTACCAACTATCTCGGATCGGACCTTGTGTCTAAGATCGGATACAGGTCCAGAGATTCGGTACTGAACACCATCTAACATTTCTCTTATATTTAATACCAATATTTAAAAACTAAGCATTTAGTATCAATATTTAATTATATTTATTTGTTAACTATTTAATATATCGTGAATAAGATGTTTTAAATTTAAGACTTAATAGAACCAATAATAATGGTTCAGGTTTGAGAAGCAAATAGGTGAGATAAGCTTCATCTCTCTCACAATTCCTCTTCCTCTCACTCTCGCTCTCTACTTCTCTATGTTTGTTTTCTTTCCCTTTATCTCAAGTTGTGTGAAAAGAAGAGGGATTTTTCCATTTTTGTTCTTCAGCTGATGGTTTTAAAACAAATGGGTTGGAATTGCATTTGGGTTGGGCTTGGTGGAACTTCAGTTTTCTACTCACACCCTTCTTCTTCTACATTTTACTAGTAGACACTAATCCTTACTTCCCTATTAAAAGGGTCATTCCATGAGATATCACAATTCTAATAACTTAATAAAATGATATTTACATTCAATATGAGACCATCAAAACAATTTATCAATTATCATATTTACAACAATCAAAGTTACACATAGTTCCAGGAAACATTTGGAAATCATAAGGTACAAACAACTAAGTTAGCACAAATACCATTAAAATCATAACAATTATACAAATGTTAGTACCATTAAAGTCCTTAAGTTCATAACTTGAACATATCAATCATAATCTATGAACCGTACAAACTTGTTATACCATTATACATCATTGATTCCATGATTTGTCAATAATCAATATCAATTGTACAAACTTGTATAATTATTACATGTCCATATATAAATCAATAATCTTGCACCAATCCATCATAAGCTTTGACTTCAATTGATCCTACTTTGGGATCTATCCTTGACCTAGTATCTCGAGTTTCAGAGTATTACAATTAATAAGCCAAATACTATTTAATAATAATATTTAGATAGACAAGTAAAAGAATGAATTTGATTAATGAGAGAAATTGAAAGGTAGTAAACTCTTTGTTGAATAAAATATGTATTTAATACAACATCTCATTTCCTTTTATACAATATACAGTATTATATTGTAGTTTAAAATAACATTTAATATGTTATTGTAACTGAAAAATAAAATAATTATTAAGCAATATAAATTTATATAAAATGTAGTTTTGTATTTAACAGTTAATATGACTAATAATTAAATAAAATAATTAATAATATAATATAAAATATTTATGCTAAATAGAGTAATAAATTATAGAAAATGGTCAATGAGAGTAATTGAGATATAGGTACACCTTTTGTTAATATAAAGTTATCCAATTTTTTAGACAATATATTTCAACATATATACTCGAATATATAAAATTTATAGCAATAATAAATTATATTTTTAGTCAAAAAAATAATTTATTGGACATATGATTCATATTAAAAAATTAATAATATTTTACTTATTTTTTACAAAGAGTGTGGTATTATTATAATATGTAATACATTACAATTATAATTTGAAACCAAGAGGCATTCATATTTTAGCCACATAAACCTAACCTCTCACTATTTGACATGATATGGATATTGCTGAATTTAAGGATAGTGAAGGTGTTTTCCATGCATGCTATTCCATCACGAGGTACTGCAGGTGGGCCGCTATAACCTTGTTGTGGGTGTGATCTTTTCTGCTTTGTTTTTGTGTTGATTTCATTATTTGTTTGCTATGCATTAGTTAAGTACAACTTATACTCTTTTTTAGTGAGGAATCTTATTCATTGTCCTTATTTTATTCGTAGAAACTCATAAAGTTCACATGTATATTCTTTAAAAAACAAGAACATATTTTTTTAAAAACGAGGACAGGTTTTTAACACCTTTTCCATCGCGTTTTTAATAAAAGATGGAATATAAAGCACTCTGCATTTGAACACGCCAGCTCGGGAAGCACTCAAGAATAATCTTTTCGCTATCAATAGGATTTTTGCTTTTAAATATGGCAAAAACAACATGTAAAAGTGTTAACCGGCCGATTCAAAGCTTTTCGTCGGAATCATTGGGAAACAGCTTCACAATGTTATTCACTTCCTTTTCTATTTAGTAAGATATTCTGCACAAATAATTTTTTCACTAATAGAGTAGTTTTAATAAACTTCTCATTAGTTCTTTTATCTAGTAACATTGCTAGCTTGACAATTTTTCATCTTACACAATCTTTGCAGGAATTGAAGCTAAAAGGAGTCAAAGAACCATGAAGAAATGCGATTTGATTGTGAAAAAATCTGAAGAGCCCAAACCTCGACAAGTAACAATAACGTCTACTAAATATAAAGAGTGCAGGAGAAATTATGCAGCCGGTTATGGAGGATATATAGTGGATGGCTGCAAAGAGTTCAAGCCATTTAAAAGCACTGATTTTGAAAATTACCTTGGGGTTTCCTTTTCTTTATGAATCTGAAAGGAAACCCATTTAAAAGGACTGATTTTCATGGCCTATAACTACATATCCGACTGGATCTCTAAAACGGGTTGAAATTGCCCGTTTTTCTTAGATCTGAAATTTATCACAAATGGTTGAACCATTCTCAAAATTAATATGGGGCTTCCTCTTGTATTTGAATCGCGGTTAAAACACCTTTAAAAACGTAGAAAATGGTGGACTAAAATATTAGAACGAATCGGGTTCCATTGCGGGTCAAAACAACCCGTTTTTAGAAACCGGGTAAAGAAGGAGATGAACAGTGTTAATTGACATGTGGATGCCATGTCATCTAAAATGCTTATGTGGCAGTGATGATTGGGACTTTTATTAGTCTAATTAACGTCAGGGACTAATATTGAAAACGGAAAAATAAGATAGGGACCAAAATGCCTATTTCGTTAATGTAGGGACTAAAGCTAGAAGGACCCAATTTTGTAGAGACCAAAAACATATTTAACCCTTCATTTTTTAGCCATATAAGTGTAACCTCACACTATTTGGCATGATATGTATATTGCTGAATTTAAGGCTAGTGAGGTGTTTTTCATGCGTGCAATTCCATCACGAGGTACCGCACGTGGGCAGCTATAACCATGTTTTTGGCGTGATCTTCTCTACTTTGTTTTTGTTTTGATTGCATTGTTTGTTTCCTACTGCATCAGTTAAGTACAACTCATAATCTTTTTTAGTAAGAAATCTTATTCATTGTCCTTATTTTAGCCGTAGAAACTCACAAAGCTCACATGTATTATATTATGATTGTTGAGAGAGGGGAGTGTGCATTTTAGACAAAAATGGTAAGAGAAGTGTAATTCCTCCATCTTTAAGGGGAGGGGAGAGTATTCTATACTAAATTTATTAATAATTTGTATCCTTGGGTCAATTTATATTATATTCTTTTACTAACAAAATTAACAAGTAACAAGTTCCAGATGGGAACAAATCTTCTCCAAAATTTGTAAGTGTAAAGAAATCATTTCTCCCGTACTGCTATTCCATTTGTTTAAAACTAAGAGGAGTATCCTTATAATAACAATCATATGGTCGTGCCACTTATAGCAAAGCAAGTCATCTTCGTTCCTACTCATAGCCAAATTACATGAAATAAAAGAGAAGCATTCTTTGGGAATTCAGACTATTATTTGTTGACGTTTTCATGTGATGTACTCTTCAATTAGTTTTCAATAACAATGCTTTTTTAAAATAAAAAAACTAATAATTGTCTAGAAAGCAATGTACTTGACTGCAAGCTTTGCTAATAGAAATGTTAATAAGAGGATTTTTTATTTGATTCCTACAAGGGGACATTCATTTGTTAGGCATGTTATTGTAACCTCCTCATATTTGGTATTATATTAGAGTTTGTGAATTTAAGGCTAGTAAGAGTGCTTTTCATACATGCTATTCCATCACGAGGTACTATAGGTGGATACTGCTTAGCTTTATTTTTCATGATGATCAATGAATTGTTGGTTTGCTACTGCATAAGTTAAGTACAACTCGTACTATTTTTTATTAAGGATTTTTATTCATGGTGAGTGTTTTGTTCGTAAGAACTCACACAAATCATGTGTTTTCTTTAAAAAATGAGATCATGTGCATTACTTTTGAATCGGAAACTCTGATTGTCGCTATATTTTTTGTCTTTACTGCATTGGGATTTACTGTCATTAGCTGTTTAACACATTTCGCCATCATGATTCCCACAAAATACGAAAAACAAAGCACTCTCCATTTCAACATGCCAATTCATGATGTACTCATCAAAACAAATTTGCTATCAATAGTATTGATGTTTTGAAATAAGCCGAAAAATACATATGACGGTGTTAGCTAGCTTATCATAAGCTTTTGTTAGTGATCCCAAGGAAGCTTACCCTTAAATCAAAACAAACTCCAAGATAAGAACATAGTATGACCAACCATAAAAGAAAATACAGGATGTCTTGCAAAAAGAGAATGTTGGCGACAAAGTAAATTGACAGAAGAAAATAAATTGGCAAATGAATATATTTAGTTTCAACACCTCATATCAAAAAATATGTGTGGGTACAAATATAGAGAATACTTCTTTTATATATGATGTTTCTCAATTCGAGTTGAAACTCGTCAGAATGGAAACCGATAAGAGTTGATGTGTGTGTGTGTATATTAGTTAGTATTTAGTTAATAAACTGTAAATTAAGTTAAAGATTTTACAGTTGAGAGCATTAAGTATCGTACCTAAATGTTTTTGTAAATTTCACAATGTATTGTATCTAATATCAAAATTTAAAAACTAATATATGTATTTTAATTATATTTATTTCTTGACTATTTAATATATTGTGAATAAGATGTTTTAAATTTAAGAGTTAATAGAACTAATAATAAATTCAATTAATAAGCCAAATAGTATTTAATAATAGTATTAGATAGACTAGAAAAATCATGATTTTGATTAATGAGAGAAACTGGAAGGCAGTAAATTATTTGTTGAATTAAATTTGTATATATTACAAAATCTCATTTCCTTTTATACAACATATAGTCCTATTAAAATATTTTAGCATTTAATATGTTATTTTAACTAATAAATAAAATAATTGTTAAGCAATATAAATTTATATAAAATGTAGTTTTGTATTTAACAGTTAATACAACTAATAATAAATTAAAATATTAATTATTACAATATGAAATAATTATGTTAAAATAGAATAATAAATTTTATAAAATGGTCAATGAGAGTAATTGAGATATAGATACATAGATTGTTAATATAAAATTATCCAGTTTTATAGACAATATATTTCTACGGATATACTCGAATATATAATATTTTTAGCAATAACAGATTATAATTTTAGTCAAAAAAATAAATTTTGGGACATATGAATCATAATAAAAAATTAATAATATTTTACTTATTCTATACAAAGAGTGTAGTATTATTATAATATGTAATACAATTATAATTTGAAACCAACAAGCATTCATTTTCTAGCCACATAAGCGTAACCTCTCACTATTTGGCATCATATGGATATTGTTGAATTTAAGGCCAGTGAAGGTGTTTTCCATGCGTGCTATTCCATCACGAGGTACTGCAGGTGGGCAGCTATAACCATGTTGTGGGGTGATCTTTTCTGCTTTGTTTTTGTGTTTATTTCATTATTTGTTTGCTACTATATCAGTTAAGTACAACTCATACTCTTTTTTAGTGAGGAATCTTATTCATTGTCCTTATTTTATTCGTAGAAACTCATAAAGCTCACGTGTATATTCTTTAAAAAACAAGAACATATTTTTTTAAAAACGAGAACAGGTTTTTAACACCTTTTCCATCGCGTTTTTCTTAAAAGATGGAATATAAAGCACTCTGCATTTCAACACGCCAGCTCGTGAACCACTCAAGAATAATATTTTCGCTATCAATAGGATTTTTTCTTTTAAATATGGCAAAAAAAACATATAAAAGTGTTAACTGGTTGATTCAAAGCTTTTCGTAGGAATCATTGGGAAATAGCTTCACAATGTTATTCATTTCCTTTTCTATTTAGTAAGATATATTACTAGCTCCGGTCCATTTTATATGAGAAAAATCACTATTTTGGTTCATCGAATAAGTGATGCATCTAGCCTACGTTCTAGGCTAAATGCGTCATTAATTCAGTGAACCTAAAAGTGAATTTTCTCTTATAAAGTTGATCGGAGGGAGCATGTGACAATAAAAAACCTCTTATTCTTCATTTGAAAATTCAACAATTTTTTGGAATCACAAAAGAATAAGATGTATTAAAAGTGGGATCAAAGGGCTATTCCAATTTAATACAGTAAAAAAAAACATATAGAAAACTGAATAGTCTGACAAAGCTTCATTTTAAGCTCACGTTAATTGTTACTCATATGGTCTGTGTAGTGAACCCCACAAAACTGAATAGTGACAAATAGAAAAAAGGTAATAATGATCAGTTTAAATTGTTTTGCTATAGTTCAAAATTGAAGAGATCACATTCATATTGTATAAATACAACCCCTCTAAGAGTTGAGCGTATCATATACACATTCTACACTGTACTTTTGAAAGGTTGAAACTCAAAAACAAGAATTCTTCCTCATTCATTAGTATTCTGCACAAATAATTTTTTCACTAATAGAGTAGTTTTAATAAACTTCTGATTAGTTCTTTTATCTAGTAACATTGCTAGCTTGACAATTTTTCATCTTACACAATCTTTGCAGGAATTGAAGCTAAAAGGAGTCAAAGAACCATGAAGAAATGCGATTTGATTGTGAAAAAATCTGAAGAGCCCAAACCTCGACAAGTAACAATAACGTCTACTAAATATAAAGAGTGCAGGAGGAATTATGCAGCCGGTTATGGAGGATATATAGTGGATGGCTGCAAAGAGTTCAAGCCAAGTGGTGATGAAGGAATCGATGCTGCTTTGATTTGTCGCAAATGTGGTTGCCATAGAAACTTCCACCAGCCTGAAGAAATCATTGAAGCTGTCTGTGATTCTCCAACATCCAATCAAATTGCTTGAAGAGTGCATGTGATCACCAACAAGAAATGCTTGAGAACCTTTCCTTTTTAACTAGTTGTTTTCATTTCAAATTTTAATAAGACGTTGGGTTTATATTTCTCTATCTATGTTTATCTTTCCTAATTACTTTGCCATAGTTAACAAAGAATCCTAAAGCAAATCATGAGGAATTAATTCAACATTATTTAATGCTATATTATAATTCACAAAATCCATAATATGATCTCCCCTGGAAAAGATTGAGATCACTTTCAATAAGTGATCGATCTATATCTGAATAAGTGAAACTGATGGATTGTCATTTGCTTGAAAATGTGTAGCTATGACTATATAAAAATTAACGAAAATAACAAAAGGACTAAAATGTAGTATATTTTGATTTTAGAGGGAGGAGAGTGTGTCTAACTATATTTGAGTAATTTAGCTTAATTAGCTAAATTGAGTAATTTAGCTTAATTAATTATATATGAGGAGGTCATTGTAATAGGTTATGTTTGATTAATTAGCTAATTTGAGTAATTTAGCTTAATTAATTATATATGAGGTCATTGTAATAGGTTAAATAAATAAATTGTGTCTAACTATATTGATCATGAGAATTATTGTTTGAGTGTTTTGATTAGAATTAGATTAAGAGGGATTAGGACATGTTTATAACAAAGGGTATTGTGGTCTTTTGCCTTGGTTAAGTGAGCATCCAGCTGAAAGTGAATCCACTTTCTCACTCCCACGTACACTCCTAGTTGCTGAAACAGAATGGAGAAAAGAAAGAAATGGAGCTTGAGAGAGGGAGAGGGCGTAGGAAGAGAGGAGAAAGGGAGGGAGCCAAAATTCTGAATGCATGTCCTTCTTTTTCACACCATTATAATCATCTCTTCACTCTCTAGCTAATGGCACCAGAATCATCATCTAATTCTCCACCAATCTCATTTTACCATTTTCCAATCTTCAAGCTCGAACCACCAAAATTGGAAGCTCCAAGACTTGCATGTTGATTTTGGAGCAACATTAATGTATTTTGTGAACCACATTCGCATCTGAAGAGTTTAGAAGTGTTAGGAAAGGTTGGAATTCGTTTTGGAGTGGGTTTCAGTTGCTGGGTTGAGTTCTAGGCCATTGGGTAGCTTGAGTTCGTGATACAGTGTTGAGTTCATGTCCACAAGTTAGGTTTATGAATCAGTTACAGTGTAGACCTATTCTCAGTGTTTTCGCTGTAACTCCCCAGATATCTGTCATATAAACACGAAACCTGAACCCTCAGAAAATAGACAAAATTATCTACACATTAGGCCCTGGATTGAATGGTTTTGCTTAGAAATCGAATACGTTCTGCTCATCCCAAAACTGCTCCCTGATGCTGTCCAGAAATAGTTTGGTTCGGAGAAAGATTGATCGCGTCTTCTGTTATTCGAGTTGTTCGTCGCTCCGGGTGAGTTCTATACTCGCTTAGGGATTGTCTTTAAAACTAAGTTTACGTGTGTTCTGGAACTGAGTAATGTTTTCCTTGCATTTCGTGAAATTCCACAAAAAAAACCGTAATTTCGAATATAAGTATCTTTGTGTTTGAATGTGATGAATGTGATTATTGTACTGGATATGGTTGCTGTTGTGTGTTGGAATAATGCAGGGTCACGTTTGGGTATCGAGCAGAACGGACTTTGGAATCGAACGGAATGGAAAGTTACACGAAAAATTGCCTTTCGGAAACACTAACAGTCACGCACGGATTGAATAACCGTAATTCATTGTAATTTCTTGTGGTTGGATTGAATTGGCAAAATTCCCTAAGTTATAAGTAATGTGATATGAGTTGGTTAAATCAATGCAAATAAGTGGTGTTTCCCTTTATGTATTGGTTAAAACATTGTTGCTTGTGTTTCATTGATAAATGGACCATAAGTCCCATGAGGTTGAGGTAAGTTTCATGCTATGAGGTTGATTGTTCTTGCTATGATTGTAATTGATTGTGATTGATGTAGTTATGATCGGATTGAATTGAAAATTTCCCTAAGTCATGTTAATGAATTTAGTAACTACGAGTGAGATAATGTCACGAAAGAATAAAACAGACTAAATGTCCCTTATGGTTATAATGATAGCAACAAGGTCATGTTATGTTTATGCCATGTTAGGTTCAGGTGATATATTTATATACATATATCAGTTCAGGTCTAGGGTGACGACCTTATTTCAGGTTAGCGTACTAGGGGAGGGGAAGTCATGAGCCCTATGAACCTAGGCCCCATCAGGGGTCCCTGACGGATTAAGGTCAGTGGAATGGGTTCACCGGTAGTTTTATATACAATTGTCGGTGATATGCTAAACATGTATCAGTTATATTTCTCGTAGTCGTCTATCAGGGATATGGGTCATATTAAGAATTGTCTCTTGTAGTCGTTTATCAGGGCTACGAGTTTCAAGGTTAGGATTTCCACGTAATCGTCCCTCAAGGCTATGAGTTAAGAATAAGCATGATGAATCGCGAGAGTTAGTAAGGGGTCTCGATAGGACTCATTGAGATAATGTTTATACCCTTTAATGTTGTTGTTTTTGAGAGAAGCAAGAAAAGTTAAAGGCGATGAGGCATGGTTACAGAGAAACTTAGAGGAGACGCCGATGTTTTAGTTGTTATATTTATGTTAATTCCTTATGTCAAACTGTGTATCTTCGATTGTACGACTTATAATGGTTACAAGTTGTAAATCGCTTCCGCAGCTTTCTATTTTGGTATTGAACACTAGGCATGGGAATTTTGTAAGGCTTGTAATCTAAGCACTTTTGTTAAGTTAATGGGGTTCAGAGAACCATTTGATATCTATTTATCGAAATTTTTTTGTCGTGTTCGATATGCAATTACAGGAAGTAACTCTGATGTATGTCGAGTGGTGCATTTCGGTTTTTCTACAAGTTAGAAAATATCGGGGTGTTACATTTGGTATCAGAGCAGTTCGACCTAGTCGGGCTTAGTGACCTTACGGTCAAGAGGTTATTAGATCGAGTCAGTTAGGGACTTAGACGATTGACTGTCAGAACCTTTCAGTATATTATGTGAAGTGTTGAGTCAGGATCCGCCCAATGTTTCATGTGAGTTACTGAGAATGATGACTATTGGTTGCCTTTGCCCCGAAATTGTTCGAAACCCTAAACCATATGATTTCTACCCTTTTCGTTTCATCAGAGCGCGAAGCAGAGGACTACAGATGATGCTCCGGAACAACAGATGGGCATCCGTGATGGTTCGAGGAAGCTGTGAGCGGCCCTCTAGTTCTTGAAAGCGATTCAACCATAGTATCATATAGAGAGTACAGGTTACATTAAGTATGAACGGGAACTTTATTGCACTGAAGAGCGAAACAACTTTTAAAAATATATCTGTTTCTTTTCTTAAACTCTTTGATGTGATCATGATTTTCTTCAATCGTTAATGTGCGGAAATAGAATTGACTATGGTCAATCCAAGTTGGGGTGGATCCCTTTAAGTGTCTAAGAAGAGAAGTTAGGGTTTGACTTGTGAGATGGCATGAAGATAGATGAGGCTTTAGGATGGTGGCCATTGAGTAACTTGAACGATTTTGAGGACAAAATCTTTCAAGTTGGGGTGATTGTAACATCCCCAATTTAGCTAATTTAGTTAATAGAAATTAGCACGAGGTTATGTTTGATTAATTAGCTAATTTGAGTAATTTATCTTAATTAATTATATATGAGGTCATTGTCATAGGTTAAATAAATAAATTGTGTCTAACTATATTGATCATGAGAATTATTGTTTGAGTGTTTTGATTAGAATTAGATTAAGAGGGATTAGGACATGTTGATAACAAAGGGTATTGTGGTCTTTTGCCTTGGTTAAGTGAGCATCCAGCTGAAAGTGAATCCACTTACTCACTCCCACACTCCTAGTTCCTGAAACAGAATGGAGAAAAGAAAGAAATGGAGCTTCAGAGAGGGAGAGGGCGCAGGAAGAGAGGAGAAAGGGAGGGAGCCAAAATTCTGAATGCATGTCCTTCCTTTTCACACCATTATAATCATCTCTTCACTCTCTAGCTAATGACACCAGAATCATCATCTACTTCTCCACCAATCTCATTTTACCATTTTCCAATCTTCAAGCTCAAACCACCAAAATTGGAATCTCCAAGCCTTGCATGTTGATTTTGGAGCAACATTAATGTATTTTGTGAACCACATTCGCATCTGAAGAGTTTAGAAGTGTTAGGAAAGGTTGGAATTCGTTTTGGAGTGGGTTTCAATTGCTGGGTTGAGTTCTAGGCCATTGGGTAGCTTGAGTTCGTGATACTTGGTGGTGGAGTTGAAGAAATCAACTCACAGCAAGTTCTGCAGAAAACGGTTTTGAACAGTCCATGGTATTTCCTCCGTAACTCACTGTACAGAACTCCGATTAAGCTTATTTTTGTTTCTTTAGAAACTAGACACGAAACCCTTCAAAATAGACACAAGAATCACCTGATTTGGTTATGTATTGAAAAAGATATCATGTCCACAAGTTAGGTTTATGAATCAGTTACAGTGTTGACCTATTCTCAGTGTTTTCGCTGTAACTCCCCAGATACCTGTCGTATAAACACGAAACCTGAACCCTCAGAAAATAGACAAAATTATCTACACATTAGGCTTCGGATTGAATGGTTTTGGTTAGAAATCGAATACGTTATGCTCATCCCAAAATTGCTCCCTGATGCTGTCCAGAAATAGTTCGGTTCGGAGAAAGATTGATCGCGTCTTCTGTTATTCGAGTTGTTCGTCGCTCCTGGTGAGTTCTATACTCGCTTAGGGATTGTCTTTAAAACTAAGTTTACGTGTGTTCTGGAACTGAGTAATGTTTTCCTTGCATTTCGTGAAATTCCACAAAAAAAAAAACCGTAATTTCGAATATACGTATCTTTGTGTTTAAATGTGATGAATGTGATTGTTGTACTCGATATGGTTGCTGTTGTGTGTTGGAATAATGCAGGGTCACGTTTGGGTATCGAGCAGAACGGACTTTGGAATCGAACGGAATGGAAAGTTACACGAAAAATTGCCTTTCGGAAACACTGACAGTCACGCACGGGTCGTGCACCCCTGCGCACGGGTCGTGCGCCCTTTTCACAAAAATGTTTTTAAACCAAGCACGGGTAGTGCGCCACTAGGCACGGACCATGCGTCCACTTCGGGTTCCATTTTTCAAAACATGTTTTAAATCATTCCAATTGATTCCAAGTCCATTCCAATCACTTCTCCAACGTTATGAAATGATAAAATAACCGTAATTCATTGTAATTGCTTGTGGTGGGATTGAATTGGGAAATTCCCTAAGTTATAAATAATGTGATATGAGTTGGTTAAATCAATGCAAATAAGTGGTGTTTTCCTTTATGTATTGGTTAAAACATTGTTGCGTGTGTTTCATTGATAAATGGACCATAAGTCCCATGAGGTTGAGGTAAGTTTCATGCTATGAGGTTGATTGTTCATGCTATGATTGTAATTGATTGTGATTGATGTAGTTATGATCGGATTGAATTGAAAATTCCCATAAGTCATGTTAATGAATTTAGTAACTACGAGTGAGATAATGTCACGAAAGAATAAAACGGACTAAATGTCCTTTAAGGTTATAATGATAACAACAAGGTCATGTTATGTTTATGCCATGTTAGGTTCAGGTGATATATTTATATACATATATCAGTTTAGGTCTAGGGTGACGACCCTATTTCAGGTTAGCGTACTAGGGGAGGGGAAGTCACGAGTCCTATGAACCTAGTCGTCCCTCGGGTCTATCAGGGCTATGGGTCATATTAAGAATTGTCTCTTGTAGTCGTTTATTAGGGCTACGAGTTTCTAGGTTAGGATTTCCACGTAGTCGTCCCTCAGGGCTACGAGTTAAGAATAAGCATGATGAATCGTGAGAGTTAGTAAGGGGTCTCGATAGGACTCACTGAGACAATGTTTATCTCACCTTTTAAGGTTGTTGTTTTTCAGAGAAGCAAGAAGTTAAAGGCGATGAGGCATGGTTACAGAGAAACTTAGAGGAGACGCCGATGTTTTAGTTGTTATATTTATGTTAATTCCTTATGTCAAACTGTGTATCTTCGATTGTACGACTTATAATGGTTACAAGTTGTAAATTGTGTGTGTGGAATAGTTGTGTTTTTGGTGGAAGCCACCAATTTACATATAATCATAGGAGATGTTACTTATTGTATAATAGTATACAAAAACTTAATATCAAACAGGGGGGCTGGAGCACCTGCAATGGAGTACGTAGCTCCATCCCCGGCTATAACCATGTTGTGGGTGTGATCTTTTCTACTATGTTTTTGTGTTGATATCATTATTTGTTTGCTATGTCCTTATTTTATTCGTAGAAACTCATAAAGCTCACATGTATATTCTTTAAAAAACAAGAACATATTTTTTTAAAAACGAGAACATGTGTTTAACACCTTTACCATCGCATTTTTCATAAAAGATTGAATATAAAGCACTCTGCATTTCAATACAACAGCTCGTGAAGCACTCAAAAATAATCTTTTGGCTATCAATAGGATTTTGGCTTTTAAATATGGCAAAAAAAAACATATAAAAGTGTTAATTGGCCAATTCAAAGCTTTTAGTACGAATCATTCGGACATAGCTTCACAATGTTATTCATTTGTTTTCTATTTAATAAAATATTACTACCTCCAGTCCACTTTATTGGTTCAATGAATAAATGATGCATCTAGCCTACATTTTAGGCTAGATGCGACATTTATTCAATGCACTTAAAAAGTAAATTTTTTCTTATAAAGTGGACCAAAAGGAGTATTCCAATTTAATAATGAGATCAAAGGGGTATTCCAATTTAATACAGTAAAAAAAACATATAGATTCTCCCCAACAATACCAAAGTACAGTGACCCAGCAGCATGACTTAAGGCTAATATGACCACCAATATACCATGTGAATAGACAACTACTAAAGATATACAAGTTGGTCTGACAAAGCTTCATTTTAAGTTCACGTTAATTGTTACTCATATGGATTGTGTAGTGAACCCCACAAAACTGAATAGTGACAAATAGAAAAAAGGTAATGAGTTTGAATTGTTTTGCTACAGTTCAAAATTGAACGTATCACATTCATATTGTATAAATACAGCCCCTCTAAGAGTCGAGCTTATCATATACACATTCTACACTGTGTACTTTTGAAAGGTAGAAACTCAAAAACAAGAATTGTTCCTCATTCATTAGTAGTCTGAACAAATGATTTTTTCACCAATTTATTGTACATAGTTATTTATACAATAGAGTAGTTTTATTAAACTTAATAAACTTTTGATTAGTTCTATTAGTAACATTGTTAGCTTGACAAATTTTCATCTTACACAATCTTTGCAGGAATCGAAGCTAAAAGGAGTTAAAGAACAAATGCGATTTGATTGTGAAAAGAGATGAAGAGCCCAAACCTCGACAAGTAACAATAACGTCTACTAAATATAAAGAGTGCAGGAGGAATTATGCAGTCGGTTATGGAGGATATATAGTGGATGGCTGCAAAGAGTTCAAGCCAAGTGGTGATAAAGGAACCGATGTGTAACATCCCCAAAGTGGCAAATTCTAATTCTTGGAATTAGAAGATGATTTTAACTAATTATTATCTAATTGAGTTTGTAATGAATGATTTAAGTTGTTTTATAAATGATTAAGTGAATTAATTGTGAATTTGTTGGCTTGTTAAACTAAATTGTATTGGGTAGTGTATGAGCAGAAATGGGGTGTGAGTAGTCTAAAGAGGTAAATTAGGAATTTCACTCATTTTGAGAATACCCTCAGCTGACCCAACAGTTTCCCACACTTCACTAATTCACACAAAAACATTTTAAAACCTTCCCTCAAAGCCACACACTCACATTTTCAGAAAAACAGAATTTTTGAGAGTTGAGAGGAGAGAGAGAGAGAGAGAGAGAGAGAGAGAGAGAGAGAGAGAGAGAGAGAGAGAGAGAGAGAGAGAGAGAGAGAGAGAGAGAGGAGAAGAGAAGAAGAGAGGAAATCCAACCAAACCCAACTCAAAATCTTCACTTCTTCCCTCTCCATTTTCGTTTTCATCATCACTTAAGTGGCTAGAGCATCAAAAATAAAGATTTTTCCCTGAATCCTTTCTTCTCAAATTTCAAGGGTGTATGTGAGATTGAAGGGCTGATTTGGAGTTATCAAGGGCTGTATGTTAGCATCAACCACATGGTAGATTGAAGAATGTTTGAAGCTTGGTCTTTGTGTTTGGGGGGTACTTGGGAGATTGTTGGTGCCTAGGGTTCGATTTGGGTACTTGGGAGCTTAGAGCTTGATTCAATCTTTCATCTTTCGCTTTCCTTCGTGTCGATTCCGGCATTGAGGTGAGTTCCTATTCTGTCCTAGGTTTTTGGTTATGAAAATTTTGTTGCTTGTGGTTGATCTCGTGTGACTTGTATTTTTCTCGAAAAACTGAGTATCGTTTTCGAAAATCGTCAAGAAGAGTCATTGATGTATTTCAGTATGAAATGCTATAACGTGAATTGTTTGTATAAATTTGTTGATTGATGATGCTTGAGTCTGTTATGAACTGTGGCTGCGTTAGGAATTGGGCGTGACAGGCATCGGAATCAAATGGAATAGCTAATTTCGCTAAAACAGGAAAATTTTCAAAGCTGTCAAACAGGCCCGATTCGTGCACCCACAGGCCCGGACCGTGCGCCTGGGTCTGATACTCATGTTGCAAATTTGTTTGCAGTGAACCCGGACCGTGCGCCAATGAGCCCGGACTGGGCCCCTACTTCTGATCCACTTTTTAAAACATGTCCAATGCTATTCCTTTTGGTTCCAAACCTCTCCCTATCCTTTTCTTAAACCTTTCCATTGATGATTGAATATGTTTGCACTCTGAATTGTTATTTCCATGAAGCGAAATGAATGATATATGATTTTAGGGTCGAAACTGTTTGACTAGTTATGTATCGAGAGAGAACATAACATGGTTTAATGAATAAAAAGATTTGGTATCCACAAAAAGGATTTGGTATCCACAAAAGGACTTGGTGTCCACAAAAGGATTTGGTATCCACCCTCCCCCCCCCCCCCCCCACAAGGATTTGGTATCCTATTAATCGGATTTTGGGGTCCGAATGAAAGATTAATAAAACACCGCGAGTAGAGTTGTGAGGGGTCACGAAAGAGCTCACTAGGATTATTATCCCACTGTTTATGTTTGTGGTGTTTATAGATAAACAGGGAAAAACAAAGGAAAAGAAGAATGAGTAGCAACTGATCTAAGTCATGGAGACTTGAGGGATCTTGGAGATCCGATATTTACCTTGCTTAGTTCCCTAGGTTTATTATGTACTTTCGATATTATGACTTGGACCGTGTATCAAAGTTGTGTATCGTTTATTTAATTCTAGTTGAGATATTGAACAATACGTGGATAATGACTTTGGACCTTTGGTTTATAGTTGTTGAGTAACCCTTTTTGAACTTGTGATGGTTTAAGGGGATAAGTGGATGAGTTTTCATCAATGTTTAGTTATGTTCAATGTCTTAATTTAGAATTTGCACTCTGATGTATGCCGAATATGTGCTTTCTGATATTTCTTCCAAGGTCGAAATATTAGGGGGTTACATTTTGGTATCAGAGCAGCTCGACCTAGTCGGGCTTAGTTTGGTTAGGGTTGATTTATTCCTCGAGCAATTCTGTTATGTTTCTTCTTATTATGCTAAGAGACATTGAGCTTGATCAACTCAATACTTGGTGCATTGTTTGCAGAATTATGGCAGGAGGATCAAGGAATAATCAACCAATCGATCCGCATTTCGCATGGATGCAGACTATGATGGGGAGGCAACAACAACTGATGCAGCAGATGCTTGACTTCCAACAAAATGCTCATCCTCAACCCCATCAGGTGCCCGAGCCACCGGTGAACCCACGCCAAATTTATTCTGAATTTCTCAAGATGAAACCCTCTGAGTATAAGGGAGGACCAGGAGTAATGGAGAGTCAGCATTGGCTAGATGATATTGAGAAAATCTTCCGCACAATGCAAAACAATGATGAAGAGAAGGTGAGACTAGCTGCTCACATGCTGAAAGGAGAGGCGAATAATTGGTGGACAAACGCTCAAGCCATGATGGTGACTATGGAAACTCCTCAAACTTGGGAAAACTTTCGACGAATTTTTTGGAACAGTTTTTCCCTACTCAAGTAAGGGCCGAGAAGGAGAATGAGTTCCTAACTTTGACACAGGGTAGTACAACCGTGGGACAGTACACCGCTAAGTTCGAGGAGCTGTATCCATTTTTCAGATTGGCTAGCTATGCTCCGGATGACGGGTGGAAGACGGAAAGATATAAGTTTGGGCTCCGAGAAGATATTTCTCAGAGTCTAAGTTCCTTTGCTTGCACTAGCTATGCAGCTATGGTGCAACAAGCTCACATTGCCGAGACTGATTTGAAAAGATTGTATGCTAGTAGAAGAGAATATGGACACAACAAAGGAATGCAGAGTCATCTAAATCTCAAATGGGTCCTAAGAATGGTATCAACAAGGGTAAGCAGGTACAAAGGTTTGACTATCCAAAGTCCAATGCATGTTCCAGATGTGGAAAGTACCATAAGGGCATTATATCATTAATGATTGTCCAGAAAAGAAGAAGAATGAAGCCGGACACACCAGTATAACACATGGAAGGGTTTACACCTTAGATGCACAGAAGGCCAAGACTTCAGATAATCTGATGAGGGGTATGGGATCTCTCTTTTATAAACCTGTCAGTATTTTATATGATTCGAGTGCCACCCATTGTTTTATATCACAAGTGTGTGTTAATCGGTTGGGTTTAGCTTTAACTCCACTACCCCACCCGATTACTATTTTAACTGCTACTGTGGGTAGTGCTCAAACCCAAGCTCTGTGTAAAAATTGCCTTCTGACTATAGGAGACAGAAATTTTGTAGTAGATTTCATATGTTTCCCTATGAGGGGTATGGACGTTGTATTGGGTATGAGTTGGATGTCTACTAATCATGTTACGATAGATTGCTTCAACCGCACAATCGGTTTTGCTCCTGAATCGGTAGAATT
Source organism: Astragalus membranaceus (assembly GCA_039519185.1). Classification (NCBI taxonomy): domain Eukaryota; kingdom Viridiplantae; phylum Streptophyta; class Magnoliopsida; order Fabales; family Fabaceae; genus Astragalus; species Astragalus membranaceus. The sequence continues at coordinate 33,985,574 of CM076846.1, read as the reverse complement.
GCCAAAGACTACCTCTGAAGCTGTTATTTCATTCACCTTCGCCAGTCAGTGTTTATTCCAAGGAGCTGAAGCTTATGTTATGATGCTGTCATCAGCTACCGAAACAGGTTTAGACTTAACCACTGTTCAAGTAGTTAATGAATTTCTTGATGTTTTTCCTGATGAAGTGACTTCTTTACCTCCGAATCGTGAGGTAGAGTTCTCAATAGAATTGGTTCCGAGCAAAGGACCAATTTCCATTGCTCCTTACCGAATGTCTCCTCTAGAGTTGAGAGAGCTTAAAACCCAACTTGAAGAATTGATCTCTAAGCAGTTTATCCGACCGAGTGCTTCGCCATGGGGTGCTCTGATGTTACTTGTCAAGAAGAAAGATGGGAGTATGAGGTTGTGCATTGATTATCGACAGATGAATAAAGTAACTATCAAGAACAAGTACTCGTTGTCAAGGATTGACGATCTGTTAGATCAACTCCGAGGAGCCACGGTATTTTCCAATATCGATTTGAGGTCGGGTTATCATCATATTAAAGTTAGGGCTTTAGATATTCTGAAGACAGCTTTCCGTACAATATATGGACACTACAAGTTTGTGGTGATGCCCTTCGGACTAACTAATGCTCTGGCTGTATTCATGGATTACATGAACCGAGTCTTTCAACCCTACCTTGACCAGTTTGTAGTGGTATTTATTGATGATATCTTGGTCTACTCTAAGACCATTGAGGAGCATGTGCAACATCTCCGAATTGTTCTTAATGTACTCCGGGGGAAGCAATTGTATGCTAAACCAACCAAGCGTGACTTCTGGATGCCAGAAGTGAAATTCCTCGGGCATGTTATATCCCAATCAGGAGTTGCGGTGGATCCTAGCAAAGTTGAAGCAGTGATAAATTGGGATCGACCATCTACGGTCACAGAAGTTAGGAGTTTCTTGGAGCTAGCAGGATATTACCAGAGATTTATCCAAGGATTCTCACAGTTGGTTCTTCCACTCACTCGGTTAACTCGTAAAGGTCAACCGTTTGTATGGGACGCTGATTATGAATATGTTTCTTCGAGTTGAAAGCCCATTTAACTTCTGCACCAATCCTAATTCTTCCAGATCCGTCCCTGGGATTTCAGATTTATAGTGACGCCTCTGGGAAGGGTTTAGGATGTGTCCTTATGCAAAGTCATCAAGTTGTAGCTTATGCATCCCGACAGTTGAAGACTCACGAAGAAAACTACCCTACTCATGATTTAGAGTTAGCGGTGATTGTGTATGCCCTAAAAATTTGGAGACATTATCTTTATGGTTCTTGTTTAAAAGTTTTTAGTGATTACAAGAGTTTGAAGTATCTGTTTGATCAGAAGGAGCTGAATAACAAACAAATGAGATGGGTAGAATTTCTTAAAGACTACGACTTTGAGTTGAAGTATCACCCTGGAAAAGCCAATGTGGTAACAGATGAATTAAGTAGGAAGTCTCTTCACACCACTGAGTTAATGATGCATGAGATGGCTCTCTTGGAATCTTTTAGGGATCTCAATTTGAAGGTGAGACCTAGAAGAAACCGTTTAGTGTTGAGTCATATTCAAATTTCGAGTTCCTTGAGAAATTTGATCCGGTCAGCCCAAGAGATTGATGTAGAACTTTGAGCTCAAAGAGGATTACCTGGTTTCACTGAGGATAGTGACGGTGTGATTTGCTTCAATGGTAGAATTTGTGTGACCAATGATGAAGACATTAAGAAGCAAGTGTTAGAAGAAGCTCATAAAAGTCAATATTCCATACATCCTGGGTCTACCAAGATGTATCGGGAGTTGAAGCAATTGTATTGGTGGCTGGGAATGAAAACGGTGATTGCAGAGTTCGTGCCTCGATGCTTAAATTGTCAAAGGGTTAAGATAAAGCACCAAAAGCCTTCAGGCCAGTTGCAACCGTTAAATATACCTGAATGGAAATGGGAAAGTATTTCTATGGATTTCGTGATGGGGCTTCCATGGTCCCAAGCCAGTAATGATTCTATATCGGTGGTTGTAGATCGTTTGACCAAGTCGGCTCACTTCATTCTGGTTCGTTCTAACAATACAGTTTCCAAGCTAGCAAATGAGTACCTCAAGCATATAGTAAAACTTCATGGGATTCCAACCAGTATTGTTTCCGACCGTGATCCAAAGTTTGCTTCAAAATTCTGGAGAGCTTTGAACACGGCATTGGGAACTAAAGTTTTCATGAGTACAGCTTATCATCCACAGACAGATGGCCAAACAGAAAGGACTATTCAGACCCTGGAGTGTTGGACTATATGATAACCTTAGAGGGGGGTGAATAAGGTTATATGCTAATAATGAATTCTTTTCAATTTTCAGACAATGCCAGTTTAAATTAAATGCGGAAAATAGAATTTAAACTATATGCACTATCCTAAGCACGCTATAGGTATGACGGATCTAGATACGGTGATATATTATGCTAACTATGCTATGATTGGTTTTAACACTAAGCAGATATTTGCAACCTTTGGACTTGCTGACAACCACTATATGAAGAATGTTTTACACACAGGCAACTTCGGGATAAAAGCCCTACGTCCTCGACCTCCGGTTTGCAACCTTTGGAGACAACCACTATATGAAGAATGTTTTACAAACAGGCAACTTCAAATAGCAAATCTCAATTACCCCAAATTGAGAACCCGAGCTCCCCGGTAAGGATTTCACAACCGCTTCAACCTCCCCGATTGAACGACCCAAGAACGCTTCCCAGGATTTCAACACCGCTTCAATCTCACTGATTGAATGACCCAAGAACACCTCCCAAGATTTCAAAATAACCACTTAGAAAACGAATACAATATGAGATCTATGAACCAATCACTTCAGCAGTATAGTAACAATATAGTAGAGTGAGAGATGATTGGTTTTTGAAAATGAAGAACTTTGAGATATAGATCTGAAAATGAAAGCTCTTATTTTTTTTCTCTTTGCTTTTGATTTGAAATTGCGTAGAAGAGAAGTGGAGTGGTGTGTGTTGGATTTGTGAATCCAAGCTTCCTATTTATAGGGAATGTGAAAAATTGACCGTTGAAATAAAAACCAAAATGTTGTAATCGATTTTGTGCTTTGATGCACTCGATGGCATAATCGATTCTTCTCTTAAAAAATGAAACACTTCACAATCGATTCTTTGCTAAATGAGAGGAGTGTGAAATCGATTATGTGCTCTGAAACATTCAGGCACATAATCGATTCCTTGCCTGAATAAACAAGGCATGCAATCGATTGTTTCAAAAAAAAAGAAAGCAAGGAAAGTAAGGAATGTAAGGAATCGATTCTTTGCTTAATACATTGGGCTTGAAATCGATTGTATGCTTTTACATACTCAAGAAGAAATCGATTCTTTGCTTCAAAATAGAATAGGGAATCGATTCTTTGCTTCACAATAGATTAGGAAATCGATTTCTTTGCTTCACAATAGATTAGGAAATCGATTTCTTTGCTTCACAATAGTTTAGGAAATCGATTCTTTGCTTCACAATGGATTAGGAAATCGATTCTTTGCTTCACAATGGATTAGGAAATCGATTTCAAGCTTTAGAAAATGATAGGAATCGATTTCAAGCTTTCCACAAAATTGTTTTTAGGTTTTGGTGCCACCTTATGCATGCATGCAACCATTTGACTAAAATATTTTTCAAAGGCTTTCAACACAACAATTTTATTTTTAAAAACATCATCTCTCTTCTACTAAATGTCATAAAGCTTAAGGGATAGGATCTTACATTTGAGTCCTATCAAAAGTAGATAAACAATTAGGTCTTCAACTTCGTTATTGCTTCTTCTGCAAGCAATTGCACTTTAGTCCCTGCTTTTTGATTTAATCCCTGTTCTTTGATTTTGTCCTTGTACTTTCATTCAACTGCAACCATTAGTAGACAAGATGTAATTTGTTATCATACAAAACAAGGAGCGTTTGTCCTTGGTTCAACAAACTCCCTCTTTTTGATGATAACAAATTACATTATGCATAGGGGGTGATAATAATGAAAAATTTTCAAAGAGCTCCCCCTAAGCATAAGCATAAAAAATATTCAACTAAACCAAATATATAATTAATCACAAATTAAGCACAGATAGCAGCAGATATTTTCTCCCCCACATAATCACATTATAAGCAGATATTTTCTCCCTCTTTGTTTTCATCAAAAAGGAGGGGGGTGAGCACATACAAACATAATCACTTTATAAACTAGCAAAGTCAAGCATCCCTAGCTCTCTACGGATTTTACAAAATTGAGCTTCGGCTAGGGGTTTAGTGAAGATGTCCGCTAGTTGGTCATCAGTGCCTACAAATTTCAATGCTATGCTCCCCCTAGACACATGATCTCTAATGAAATGATGTCTTATGTCTATATGCTTAGTTCTAGAATGTTGAATGGGGTTCTTAGCAATATTTATAGCACTAGTGTTATCACATAAAACAGGCACATTTTCAAATAATAAACCAAAATCCTCCAAAGTCTGTTTCATCCATAGAACTTGTGCAACGCAGTTTCCAACCGCCACATATTCGGCTTCAGCGGTGGACAAAGCAATACTGTTCTGTTTCTTACTAGACCAGGAGGTCAAACAAGGACCTAAGAAATGACGGGTTCAACTAGTACTCTTTCTATCTAAAGTACAACCAGCAAAATCAGCATCACAGAAACCAACTAAATCAAACATACTCGATTTCGGGTACCACAAACCAAAGTCTATGGTTCCCTTAACATATCTAAGAATCCGTTTTACAGCTATTAAATGTGATTCTTTTGGACATGCTTGAAATCGAGCACACAGGCAGACAGCGAACATAATATCAGGACGAGAAGCAGTTAAATATAATAGACTACCGATCATACCTCGATACATAGTTTCACTTACCGGTTTACCTTGCTCATCCTTGTCCAACTTTGTTGCGGTCGCCATAGGAGTGCCGATTTCCTTTGCATCATTCATGTCATATTTCTTTAGCAGCTCCTTTGAGAACTTGTTTTGGGATATGAATATTCCTTCATTCATTTGTTTTACTTGAAGTCCCAAAAAGAAATTTAGTTCTCCTATCATGCTCATTTCAAATTCACTAGTCATCATCTCAGAAAATTCCTTGCACAAATCATCATTAGTAGACCCAAAGATAATATTATCAACATAGATTTGAACTACAATGATATGTTTGCCCTTGGTTTTAAGGAATAAGGCAGAGTCAATCTTACCCTTTTTGAAACCATTGGCAGTTAAATGTTTGCTTAGTCTCTCATACCAAGCTCTAGGGGCTTGCTTTAATCCATAAAGAGCTTTGTCAAGTTTGAAAACATGATTTGGGTTTTTAAAATCTTCAAAACCAGGGGGTTGTTTTACATATACTTCTTCTTCTAAAAAACCATTTAGGAAGGCACTCTTGACATCCATTTGGTGTAGTTTGAAGTCCATGTAACTAGCAAATGCCAATATTATACGAATGGACTCCAACCTAGCCACTGGAGCAAAAGTTTCTTCAAAATCCACCCCTTCGATTTCGCTAACCTTGAACAACCAAACGGCTTTTGTTTAATAAAATAGTACCATTTTCATCAAGTTTGTTGCGAAAAACCCCTTTAGTTCCAATAACAGTTCTATCAGCAGGTTTTTCAACTAAATGCCAAACTTTGTTCCGTTCAAATTGTTCAAGTTATTTTTGCATTGACACAACCCATTCTGGATCATTTAAAGCTTCCTTAATATTATTAGGAACTATTTGAGAGACAAAAGCACTATGAAAGCATAAAAGATTAAGAGAAGAACGAGTTGTTACCCCCTTTGAAGGACTACCAATAATTTGCTCCATGGGATGATCTCGAACTGATTTCCAAGTTTTGGGCAGATCATCATGTGTTCTTCCATGGAGATGATCATCGATGTCTTGGGGCTCTCGTTCCACTTCAGCTTCTTCTTGAGGTTCTACTTGCACATCGGCTTCTTCTACACTTTCACTGTCTGATTCAGGTGTTCTATTTTTTATCACTTCAATCACTTCATCCTCATCATCAACTTTCTTATCAAAGGGGTTAGTTTCATCAAAAGAGACATGTATAGATTCTTGCATATTTTTATCAATCTTATTGTAAACAATATATGCTCTACTATGACTTGAATAACCCATAAAAATACCTTCGATCGATTTGGCATCAAACTTACCCAACCTGTCCTTGGTATTAAGAATGAAGCACTTACTTCCAAACACCTTGAAATATGAAATATTAGGAGCTCTACCATTCCACAGCTCGTATGGCGTCTTTTTGAGAGATGGCCTTAAGTATATTCGGTTTAGCACGTGACAAGCTGTATCCACTGCATGACCCCAAAAGTATTTGGGAAGGTTGTGCTCATTCAGCATTGTTCTGCTCATCTCTTGTATGGTTCTATTCTTCCTTTCTACCACACCATTTTGTTGAGGAGTCCTTGGAGCTGAAAAGTTATGATGAACACCATACTTTTCACACCAAGTCTTGAATGATGAATTTTCGTACTCTCCTCCATGATCACTTCTAATTTCATTGATGGCTAAGTTTTTCTCATTTTGTAACTTTCTGCACAACTTAGCAAACTCGTTAAAATCATCACTTTTATTTGCAAGTAGAATAACCCAAGTATATCTAGAATAATCATCAACAATTACAAAGACATACTTAGACCCTCCTAGACTTACAACATCAACTTCACCAAACAAATCAAGATGAAGCAGTTCAAGCACGTTTTTGGTGGAAATAACAGGTTTAGAATTAAAAGAGGATTTATGCATCTTACCTAGCTGACATGCATCACATAATTGACCCTTTTCATATTTCAACTTAGGTAGACCTCTAACATGCTCATTCTTACTCAACTTAGATAGGTGTTCTATACTAGCATGTCCTAAACGTCTATGCCACAGATCCACATCATCAATCAAGGTAGGCATGCATACAATATCATCACTTACAATGTCAAAGTCAACATAGTATACATTGTTTTCTCGAAAGCAAGTAATGTAGAGTTTAGATGTCATATGGGTAATAACACATTTATCAACAGAAAAATGAACATCAAAATCATTATCACATAATTGGCTAACACTTAGTAAGTTAAATTTAACACCATCAACTAATAAAGCATTTTTAATTTTAATTGTGTTTTCCTTACCCACACAACCTTTACCTATTACTTGTGCAGATTCGTTGTTGACAAATTTCACAGATCCACTTGCTTTATTGCTCAATTTCAAAAATAATGAAGCATCACCAGTCATATGCCTTGAGCATCCACTATCAACCATCCACACATTTTTCTTTTTGGATGAAGGACCAACCTGCAAAAGGAACATTTAACAACTAGCACGAGGTACCCAAATTTTGTTGGGTCCTTGGGGGTTAGTCGTCAAGGGGTTTGCTTTCACAATCCACCTTGGTTTCTCACAGGCAGGTATAAGGGTACCAAGCACACATAATTTACGAATAGGACATCTAAGAGAGCTATGGTTCCCTTTTTGACAATAGGTGCATGAGAAAACAGTAGGTGTATAACTTGAAGTAGCAGCTACAAAAGTTATTTTCTTGTTCAAAACAGAGGAGGTGGAATTACCTTTGTACCCAATACCTCTCCTATCAACATATTCATGTTGGGAGTGAAGTAGCTTGGTCAAGGCCTTTTCACCAACCTCAAACTTTTTTAGGGTTTCTTTCAAAATTTCATTTTCAACCTTGGCTTTTTCAAAATTTTGTTTAAGCTCAAGAAACTCAAGGTTGAAAGGTTTTGTTTTATGTAGCTCATTCTTCAATTTAGCTACCTCATTTTCAAGAGTCTCAATTTGAGTGGACAAGCTTTTGTTGCTCTTTGTCAATTTCTTAGATTTTAACAAAAGAGTTTCACGTTCAAAATAAAGAGCTTCAAAAGCCTCACTCAAATCGTGACTACTACACGCATCATCAAATAAATCATCATGCATAGAAGAATCAGAAAGACTACAGGAATTAAGGATTACCTTAGATGCGTCATTTGCCATATTGCAGACAACATTGTCAGTCTTCTCATCTTCATCTGATTCATTATCAGTGCCAAGACTGTCCCATGTAGCTTCAGCCATAAGACAAACAGCATTTGCGATTTCCTCTTCTTCCTCTGTATCACCCTCAGTATCTGTGTTGTCCCATGTAGCCTTCATAGATTTCTTTTGTTTGTATTTGGATTTCAGCTTTGGACAGTTTGTTTTGAGGTGACTAGGTTTGTTGCATTCGAAACACTTTGGTTGATCATCTCTCTTCTCATACTTGTCTTCTTTGTTGTACCCAGACTTGTTAGAGAAATCCCCCTTTCCATGCTTGTTGAATCTCATGAATCTTTTGAAATTCTTGGCAAACATAGCCATGTCTTCATCATGAGTTTCTTCATCAGACTCAACCTCTTTCCTTGCTACCTTAGGATTTTTAGCAGCAAGGGCAAGAGACTTATTTTCTTTTACCACTTCCTTTTCTTGAACTTTCTTCGCGGCTAATACCACCTCAAATGCAAGAAGTGACCCGATCAAGTCTTCTTGGGGCAAAGTGCCAATATCTTTGGCTTCAGTGATTGCATAAATTTTTGGAAAGAACTCAGTGGTCAGGGATGCAAGAATCTTCCCATTTATATCCTTTGTAGAATACTTCTTCCCCAGTGCCCTCAAGTTGTTCACTATCAGATTCAGTCTCTGGTGCATAGCTGCAACAGATTCACCTTCCTTCATTTTGAAGGCTTCATACTCAGAAGTGAGGATTCTAATTTTTGTATCATTCACTTGGCTTGTACCGACGTGTGTAGCTTCCAAGAAATCCCAAATCTCTTTAGCTGTCTGACACCCTTTTACCCTTCCATATTCTTCTTCACATAGAGATAGGTGAAGAATGTTCATAGCTTTGGCATTCTGAGAGATTTTGTCTAACTCAGACTTTCTCAGCTCGCTCAGATCAATGGTGTAGATGTCTTCAACTGGAACTTCTTCTGCTTTGCCGGTAGCTTGAATTTTTGTAGTATCTCCGTCAACAGCACCACCAGGTTTTGTAATTTTGATCTTCATAGGAATCAGTGGTCCATCAACAATAATTCTCCACAGAGTGAAATCTATTGCCTGCACATGACACTTCATTTGACTACTCCAGTAGTCATAGTTAGTCCCATCAAACAGGGGTGGCCTATTGAAGGACATCCCCTCTTTCATAAAAGAACCCATGATCAAATATAGATAAATAAAATAAAATTGCGAGATGTTAAGCTCTATATGCAATTTCTAGCTACTGATACCACTTGTTGGACTATATGATAACCTTAGAGAGGAGGGTGAATAAGGTTATATGCTAATAATGAATTCTTTTCAATTTTTAGACAATGCCAATTTAAATTAAATGCGGAAAATAGAATTTAAACTATATGCACAATCCTAAGCACGCTATAGGTATGACGGATCTAGATACGGTGATATATTATGCTAACTATGCTATGATTGGTTTTAACACTAAGCAGATATTTGCATGCAGCGTAATATAACAATAGACGTATATAAATGACAAATAAAGTAAAAGAGTAGGGAAAGAGGTACACCGTAATTTTTACGAGGTTCGGGATAAGAGCCCTACGTCCTCGGCCTCCGGCTTTGCAACCTTTGGACTTGCTGACAACCACTATATGAAGAATGTTTTACAAACAGGCAACTTCAAATAGCAAATCCCAATTACCCCAAATTGAGAACCCGAGCTCCCCGCTAAGGATTTCACAACTGCTTCAATCTCCCCGATTGAACGACTCAAGAACGCTTCCCAGGATTTCAACACCGCTTCAATCTCACTGATTGAATGACCCAAGAACACCTCCCAAGATTTCAAAATAACCACTTAGAAAATGAATACAATATGAGATCTACGAACCAATCACTTCAGCAGTATAGTAACAATATAGTAGAGTGAGATATGATTGATTTTTGAAAATGAAGAACTTTGAAATATAGATTTGAAAATCAAAGCTTTTATTTTTTTTTCTCTTTGCTTTTGATTTGAAATTGCGTAGAAGAGAAGTGGAGTGGTGTGTGTTGGATTTGTGAATCCAAGCTTCCTATTTATAGGGAATGTGAAAAATTGACCGTTGAAATAAAAACCAAAATGTTGTAATCGATTTTGTGCTTTGATGCACTGGATGGCTTAATCGATTCTTCTCTGAAAAATGAAATATTTCACAATCGATTCTTTGCTAAATGAGAGGAGTGTGAAATCGATTATGTGCTCTGAAACATTCAGGCACATAATCGATTACTTGCCTGAATAAACAAGGCATGCAATCGATTGTTTCAAAAAAAGGAAAGCAAGGAAAGTAAGGAATGTAAGGAATCGATTCTTTGCTTAATACATTGGGCTTGAAATCGATTGTATGCTTTTACATACTCAAGAAGAAATCGATTCTTTGCTTCAAAATAGATTAGGGAATCGATTCTTTGCTTCACAATAGATTAGGGAATCGATTCTTTGGTTCACAATAGATTAGGAAATCGATTTCTTTGCTTCACAATAGATTAGAAAATCGATTCTTTGCTTCACAATGGATTAGGAAATCGATTCTTTGTTTCACAATGGATTAGGAAATCGATTTCAAGCTTTAGAAAATGATAGGAATCGATTTCAAGCTTTCCACAAAATTGTTTTTAGGTTTAGGTGCCACCTTATGCATGCATGCAACCATTTGACTAAAATATTTTTCAAAGGCTTTCAACACAACAATTTTTTTTTTAAAAACTTTTTTTATAAACATCGTCTCTCTTCTACTAAATGTCATAAAGCTGAAGGGATAGGATCTTACATTTGAGTCATATCAAAAGCAAATAAACAATTAGGTCTTCAACTTCATTGTTGCTTCTTCTGCAAGCCATTGCACTTTAGTCCCTGCTCTTTGATTTAATCCTTGTTCTTTGATTTTGTCCCTGTACTTTCATTCAACTGCAACCATTAGTCGACAAGATGTAATTTGTTACCATACAAAACAAGGATCGTTTGTCCTTGGTTCAACATGGAGGACATGCTTCGGGCCTGTGTGCCTGATAGTGGTGGCAGATGGGAGAATCATCTTCCATTGGTGGAGTTCGCCTACAATAACAGTTATCATTCCAGCATCGGAATGGCTCCGTATGAGGCATTGTACGGGAGGAAGTGTAGGACACCGCTTTGTTGGTGGGATGTAGGTGAAAGAAGGCTATTGGGACCGGATTTGGTTCAGGAAACTACGGAAAAGATCCACCAAATCAAGGAGAGAATGAAGGCAGCTCAGAGTCGTCAAAAGAGTTACACCGAAAAACGGAGGAGACCATTAGAGTTTGATGAAGGAGATCATGTTTTTCTCAAGGTTACTCCTACTAATGGTATTGGTCGGGCACTATGAACCAAGAAACTTAGCCCTCAATACATTGGGCCTTTTCAAATCATAGAAAAAATTGGGCCAGTTGCGTATCATATTGCCTTGCCACCATCATTATCAAACCTTCATGATGTGTTTCATGTGTCCCAGCTACGAAAATATGTACCGGATCCAAATCAACCGCTAAGTTTTGAGGAGGTTGATCTTCGACCCGATCTTACTTTCCAACCTTATCCAAGTCAAATCATAGAGGGTGGTGAAAAGACACTCTGAACCAGAACAATTCTGATTGTCAAAGTGGTTTGGGTTGGATTTTCACCTAAGGAAGTAACTTGGAAGTTTGAAGACGACATGCGGACTCGCTAACCGTATCTTTTCTCTTGACGTAAGACTTGGAAGTTGGGAGATTGTTGGTGCCTAGGGTTTGATTTGGGTACTTGGGAGCTTAGAGCTTGACTCAATCTTTCATCTTTCGCTTTCCTTCGTGTCGATTCTGGCATTGAGGCGAGTTCTTACTCCGTTCTAGGTTTTGGTTATGAAAATTGTGTTGCTTGTAGTAGATCTCGTGTGACTTGTGTTTTTCTCGAAAAACTAAGTTTTGTTTTCGAAAACCGTCAAGAAGAGTCGTTGATGAATTTCGGTATGATATGCTATAACGTGAATTGTTTGTATAAATTGGCTGATTGATGATGCTTGAGTCTGTTATGAACTGTGGTTGAGTTAGGAATTGGGCGTGACAGGCGTCAAAATCGAATGGAATAGCTAATATCGCTAAAATAGGAAAATTTTCAAAGCTGTCAAACAGGCCCTGTCCGTGCACCCCCAGGCCCGGACCGTGCGCCTGGGTTTGATACTCATGTTGCAAATTTTTTTGCAGTGAGCCCGGACCGTGCGCCAATGAGCCCGGACCGGGCCCCTACTTCTGATCCACTTTTTAAAACACGTCCAACGCTATTCCTTTTGGTTCCAAACCTCTCCCTGTCCTTTTCTTAGCCCTTCTCATTGATGTTTGAATATGTTTGCACTCTGAATTGTTATTTCCAAGAAACGAAGTGAATGATATATGATTATTGTGCCGAAACCGTTTGACTAGTTATGTATCGAGAGAGAACATAACATGGTTTAATGAATAAAAAGGATTTGGTATCCACAAAAAGGATTTGGTATCCACAAAAGGACTTGGTCCCCACAAAAGGATTTCGTATCCACCCTCCCCCCCCCAAGGATTTGGTATCCACATGAAAGGATTTGGTATCCTATTAATCGGATTTTGGGGTCCGAATGAAAGATTAATAAAACACCGCGAGTAGAGTTGTGAGGGGGTCACGAAAGAGCTCACTGAGATTATTATCTCACTGTTTATGTTTGTGGTGTTTACAGATAATCAGGGAAAAACAAAGGAAAAGAAGAATGAGTAGCAGCTGATCTAAGTCATTAAAACTTGAGGGATCTTGGAGATCCGATATTTACCTTGCTTAGTTCCCTAGGTTTATTATGTACTTTCGATATTATGACTTGGACCGTGTATCAAAGTTGTGTATCGTTTATTTAATTCTAGTTGAGATATTGAACAATAGGTGGATAATGACTTTGGACCTTTGGTTTATAGTTGTTGAGTAAACCTTTTTGAACTTGTGATGGTTTAAGGGGATAAGTGGATGAGTTTTCATCGATGTTTAGTTATGTTCAATGCCTTAATTTAGAATTAGCACTCTGATGTATGCTGAATATGTGCTTTCTGATATTTCTTCCAAGGTCGAAATATTAGGGTGTTACATTTTGGTATCAGAGCAGTTCGACCTAATCGGGCTTAGTTTGGTTAGGGTTGATTTATTCCTCGAGCAATTCTGTTATGTTTCTTCTTATTATGCTAAGAGACATTGAGAAATTTAGAGTCTCTGTGAAGTTGGGTAATGGCTCTACCATAATGGCTATGGGTAAAGGTAGTTTAAAAATCAAAATGCGAGGCATGATTCAAACTATCACTGATGTGCTATACATGCCTGAATTGTCCAATAATTTGCTAAGTATTGGTCAATTGCAAGAAAAGGGTCTAGGTGTTTACTTTGAAGATGATATGTGTAAAGTGTTTCACAAGAAAAGAGGACTAATAATGCAATCTAGAGTGACTGAAAATAGAATGTTCCTTGTATCTGCCTCAATGATTCATGCCGACTGCCTCAAGGCAGAATGTGAAGATCTTGCTAAGCTGTGGCACTGCAGATATGGCCATCTAGGCATGTCTAGCCTGAAATTACTGGCTCAAAAGGAAATGGTGAAAGATCTACCTATGTTGAGTGAAGAAAGCAAGCTTTACGATAGCTGTGTGATGGGAAAACAACACAGGGACAGTTTTCCTTAGGGTACCTCATGGAGAGCAACTCGCAAGCTAGAATTGGTTCACTCTGATATATGTGGACCACTGAATCCTAAGTCCAATAGCAAGAAAAGATATTTCATCACTTTCATTGATGATCTATCTAGGAAAACATGGGTGTACTTCCTGGCTGCAAAGTCTGAGGCATTTGACACCTTTAAGAAATTTAAAGCTGAAGTTGAAACTGAAAGTGGAGAAAAGACTGCCTGCCTTAGAACAGATAGGGGTGAAGAGTTCACGTCAACTGAGTTTGGAGAACTTTGTGAATTACATGGCATAAAAGGCAACTCACAGCTGCATATAGTCCTCAGCAGAATGGTGTCTCAGAGAGAAAGAATAGAACCATCCTAAACATGGTGAGAAGTATACTGAATGATAAAGAAGTCCATAAGAAATTCTGGCCAAAAGCTGTAAATTGGAGTGTGTTCCTTCAAAATAGGTCTCCAACAGTGGCTGTGAAAGATAAAACCCCACAAGAAGCTTGGACTGATAAGAAGCCATCAGCAAAGTTCTTTAGAGTTTTTGGGTGTGTAGCATATGCACATGTACCAGAGGCTCAAAGGAAAAAGCTTGATGACAGAAGCACTAAATGTGTACTACTTGGCATTAGTGAAGAATCAAAGGCATACAGATTGTATGATCCTGCCAAACAGAAAATCATTATCAGCAGGGATGTGGTCTTCAATGAGGAAGAAAAATGGAATTGGAAGGGCAAAGAGAAGGTGAATGGCCAAGAGTTTCATGAGGAAATGGAAGAATCTGAGGAAACAAAAGCAATTGAGCAGAATGACACAAGTGAACGGAATGTTACACTGACAGTAGATGAACATGGGAACAACAGTGAAAATGATGATGAAACAGATGATTCTCAAAAACAAGGGAGGATCAAAAAGAAGCCTGCCTATTTGGAAGATTATGAGACAGGATTCTCAATGGAGATCAGCAATGAAGAGCAAAGCCTAGCTATATTCAAAAATTCTGATGATCCTACCACTTTTGAAGAAGCGGTGAAAGACAAGAACTCGAGAGAAGCGATGAATCAAGAAATAGAAGCTATTACTAGAAATGACACATGGGAACTTACAACATTGGCTGCAAGTTCCAAAGTTATTAGTGTCAAATGGATTTTTCACTACAAGAAAAACGCGTTTTTCCGGCGGAAAAAATCTGCCGGAAATGCACTAAATCCGCCGAAAAAGTGTCGTTTCCGACGGATTTTTTCCGCCGGTAAAACGCTCGTAGGTAACGGTTTCTGGCGGAATTTCCGCTGGTAATTTCCGGCAGATTTTTTCCCACCGAAAATGTGTATTTCCGGTGGAATTTAAAAAAGAAATTTTTTTTTAATAAAAATCCGCCGGAAATGTTGCCAGAACATTTCCGGCGGAATTTTTTAAAAAAAATTCAAATATTCATTAGCCTGATGTCAATTTTTTTTAAGAATTAACTTTTTTTAAAAAAAATCGAATTTTATATTTAATTAAATAAGATGTAATAAAAAATGAAGTAGAATATGAGAACAAAATTATATAGTATAGAATTAGAAGTAATAGAGAAATTAGAATGAATAAAAATGAAAGAGAGTTGTGTAAAAAAAGAATGAAAGAGAGTATGGAAAAATAATATAGTGAGCATAAGAATGAAGAAATAAGAAGAAGTGAGAAGTAGAGGTGTCAATTTGGCCCCAAGCCCAGCCCCATTGGCCCCCTAATTTAGCCCCAAATATTTCAGCCCCCTATTAATGGGGTTTTTTTTAGCCCCAACCCACATTTTCAATTTTTTAGTGGGTTGGGGCCAGGGCTTTGTGGGTTGGCCTCCAATTTTTTTTTATCATTCTTTTTCTACTACTTACACCTCTCTTTCATTCTTTTACCCCATTCCTCTTCTCCATCACTCTCACCACCACCTCATTCTCTCTCTCACCACAACCATCACCACCATCACCATCTCCCACTCACCACACCACCACCACCACCACCTCCATATGTTTGCCGAAAGTGTCTCCAGATCTCCAATTATTCAACCACTGGTATCAGTCTGAAAATAATAATTTAAATCAATAAATTTATGTCAAACTATTTGTATCCTCATACTACAAAAACCAAATATTACTAAAGCAGTAACTGGATATAGTAATTTAAATAATAATTTAAATCAATAATATATTAAACTATTCATATCCTCATACTACAAAAACCAAATACAGTATTACTTTCGGAGAAGAAACAGTAGCCGGAGAGTTTCCAGCTTCTTTTTTTTTTGGCCTTGGATTTTTTTGATGGCATATCTACTGCCTGCAGGAAAAGTCGAAATTTCTAAACTATTAATGAATAACATCAAATTTTAAATAACTGTAGTAATATGATATAGTAATTGTTAGCAATCACACAACATTCCCTTAATATATGGCAGAAGAGTGATGCATACAACCAATCTGATTAAGAAGACGATTAGAAGAAAGCCAAGAAGTGAAACAAAGAACATTAGAGAGACAGTGTGTATCTCTCTTGCAGGTGATGTTATACAGTGCCATGAGTGCGGTTACCGTATCCTTTATAAGAAGCGCACTCGTCGCATTGTGCAGTACGAGTCACGTTGAAGAAAATTGATGCAGCATTGGCAAGTAATTTCTGTGAAAAATCATTTAAATGTACTAAAATTGCTCGAGCTCCTTTCGACCTTGTGCTTGGTTCTATTGTTTACAGAACTGATGAACTCATTTAGTACTGTGATGTTCTGATTGATTACTCTGCGGTTGCATTTTGGTGGTATTGTGTAAAACAAGAGCTTTTCAAGTATGTGAATATAATATGACTTCATGGTAGTAGTCTGCAATTTAGCATCAAAAAAATTATATATATATATATATATATATATATATATATATATATATATATAGTTTCTGAATTTGAAAAAAAACTGAAAAATTGAAATTTATTTTTTTTGTTAAAAAATATTTTTATAATTATCCAATGGATTTAAAAAAATATATTGGATGGATCACAACCATCCACAAAATTAAACACAAAATTAAGGGCCTTGGGGTTGGCCCTGGCCCACTGGGGCTTGGGGCCATGTGGGCTTATGAAATGTGGGCTTTTTGGCCCATGAGCCTTTTGGCCCTAGGGCCACGTGGGGCTGGGGCTGGGGCTGGGCTGGCCCATATGAGCCAAATTGACAGCTCTAGTGAGAAGAAGGGAGAATGAATAAGTGTTCTGGATTGGACCAGGGGGTCCATTTAGCAATACCAGGAGGTCCATTTAGCAATTAGATATGGATTGGCCCAACCATTTCGGCCCATATCCACAACATACAAGCCCAATTAAGGCCATCACACTCGGATGGTTAAGATCAATTCTACTGATCCGACAATCCACAAACGGGCTCGATTTCCTATAAATACCGCCTCCCATTGCCATCTTAAGGTACACACTTTCATTCCTAGCTAAATCACTCATCTGTTCTCAATACTGACTTGAGCGTCGGAGTGGCTTCGCAGGTACCCCCCCCACCCCCAGGCTCACACCAACCTCCGGCCAGGCAGCAAGAGACCTACCAGCTGCAGTCAACCCAGTACTGCAAGGTACAGAACATTGGCGACCACAGTGGGAGATATCTATCTTTCACATCATCACTACTCCTTGAACTTTTCTCTTGCTACTCCATGGCTCCCAGAGGCAGACCCCGGATTCAAAGCGTTGCCATACCCGCACCCCGACCAGAGGGTACTCCTGAGGGCAACGTCGCCAGCCTGCCTGACGAGGGTACCAGTCAGCCTGCCCAGCCCTCGAATGTGAGCCAACTTTTGGATCTCCTGTGCAATCGCACTCAAGCTATGCTGCAGCAGGAAGCTCGCCTAAGGCTGATTGAAAGGCGTGTGGCTTCTCTGCCCGAGCAGCCTCCACCCAGCTGGGGAACCCCTCCGACGACAATGGTGGCTTCAAGACGCCATCGGTCTCCCCCTCGAAGGCATCACGTCCATCGTTCCCCCCAAGGCGAAGGCACGTACATCGCTCTCCCCCTCGGCAACGCAGGCATGGAGGATCAGGCTCACCTCCAAGGACCCCTCTATCCCCTCCATATGATACCTACCAGCTTCACGACTCCCACTCCAGGACCTCCTCACGTGCATCCCGTAATTATCATGAGAGGTCAAGGAGTCGGGTCAATACCCACAAGAGGCACCACCGGGGATGGCCAACGAGAAGATCCCCCGACCGGCGCAAATATCGAGATTCAGACTATGAAGACACCTCCCCTCGAAACTCAAGAAGGTTTTCCGATGAAGGACATTTCACTCGAAGGGTGGATGAATGCCGAATCCCAAGGGCCTTGGAAAAGCTGCCAGCTCTCAAGATGTATGATGGAACCGGAGATCCAGACCGCCATCTGGCACACTTCTCCCTGATGATGCGCTATAGAGGCGCTAGGGAGACTGTTCACTGTAAAATCTTCCCCCTTACTCTTGAAAATTCCGCATTGGAGTGGTTTCAAGAGCTAAAGCCTCATGGAGTCAGCTGGCGAGAATGTTCACAGCTCGTTTCACTACCTCCCGATTGAAACCCAAATCTGAAGAGGTTCTTAGGGCAATCAGGCTGGGAGAGAAAGAAACACTTAGAGAATATCTGGAAAGGTTCAACAAGGAGGCTGCCAACGTCAGGAACTTTGAAGACAAGAGGAGGCTCTTTTGGATGAAGGATGGCCTCAAGAAGGGAAGCCTGTTTCAAAGGGACCTGGGGGTTAACAAACCCCGAAGCTTGGACGAGTTCCTTCGGAAGGCACAAAAGTACATGGACTATGAAGAAGACAACATGGCGTACCAAGAGGAAGCCAAGGTTGGCAGTAAGGAGGAAGAGTTGGCTTACAAGGCCATTGAAGAACCATTGCAGAAGGGAACCCAATATGAGAGAATTCCTTAGGAATCCCGACCTCGACAAGGTCGCTTCCTAGAGTACACCCTGCTAAACACATCCCAGGCTGAGATCCTTGCCGAATGCGTCGACGCGGAGTTTCGGGACATCAAACAGCCCGAACCTCTCGTGCAAAAGAAAGGCCGGACCTTTAAGAAGTATTGTCGTTATCACAAAGGTTATGGGCACAGTACCAGCAAATGCAACACCCTCAGGGATGACATTGAAGAGCTGGTCCGCGAAAGGAAGCTCGCCCAATACGTGAATGAAGAGGAGGATGAGACCCGTGACTGAGTAGGAAGTAGGGCATCAGAACCTGAACCTAGGGCTAGGCCTAGTTAATAATTCTGATGTTAAAGCACGGAGGCAGAATGTAAAAGCTCGATATGAATGATTAACAAAAATTCATTTTGCAATTACAGTTTTTGCTCTAGCTCACTAGCATTAACACTTTCTCCAAAGAAAATTCTTTAAGATTAAGAAATAAAAAGGGTCTAACTCCATAATTAGGGGTGGAGCAGGGCAAGTTTGAGACCCAACATACCATGCAGGGAGGGACTGCCTGAATCGCAGTGAAAACCTCAACATTAGCTCAAAGTCAAGATCATCTCTCCAAGTATTGGAAGTCAAGGATGTCATGGCACCCCAAAACAAATAAGTGACCTTGGTGGTCACAACCCCTTGGGCGAGTTCTATCTGGGTCGAGTCCTGGTAAATTGTGCCAAGAGGATACTTCAAGCTGACCTTGGTGGTCACAACCCATTAGGCGAGTTCTATCTGGGCCGAGTCCTGGTAAACTGTGCTAAGAGGATAGTTCAAGCTGACCTTGGTGGTCATAACCCCTTGGGCGAGTTCTATCTGGGCCGAGTCCTGGTAAACTGTGCCAAGAGGATAGTTCAAGCTGACCTTGGTGGTCACAACCCCTTGGGCGAGTTCTATCTGGGCCGAGTCCTGGTAAACTGTGCCAAGAGGATACTTCAAGCTGACCTTGGTGGTCACAACCCCTTGGGCGAGTTCTATCTTGGCCGAGTCCGGTTAAACTGTGCCAAGAGCATACTTCGAGCTGACCTTGGTGGTCACAACCCCTTGGGCGAGTTCTATCTGGGCCGAGTCCTGGTAAACTATGCCAAGAGCATACTTCGAGCTGACCTTGGTGGTCACAACCCCTTTGAGCGAGTTCTATCCAAGCCGAGTCTTGGTAAACTGTGCTAAGGGTATACTTCATTACAAATTGTCCCGACGGGCGTCGGCTCATCTTCATAAAGCAAGGCAAGCTTAGCAACTATCTACTTAAAATCCAAAATCCAAGCAAAATCACCTTAGCAAAGAAGAAGCAGCACAAAGCTCGCGAAAGGATTGAAAGGATAGTCACACAAAACAACCAAGGTCACGGCGCCCACCCAGCAGGGATCCAAGGTCATGGCACCCACAGGGCGCCAGCA
Source organism: Astragalus membranaceus (assembly GCA_039519185.1). NCBI lineage: Eukaryota > Viridiplantae > Streptophyta > Magnoliopsida > Fabales > Fabaceae > Astragalus > Astragalus membranaceus. The sequence goes on along the minus strand of CM076846.1, from coordinate 33,965,442 downwards.
AAGGCGCCAATGTCGTGAAACACGGCACCCAGGCGCCAAAATTCCTTTCGCAGGACAGTGACCAACACCTCCAAACCGGCACCCAGGCGCCCTAGAGGGCGCCAAAATTCTTTTCGCAGGATGGCAGCCAGCACATCCGAACCGGCACCCAGGCGCCCTAGAGGGAGCCAAAATTCTTTTCGCAGGATGGCAGCCAGCACATCCAAACCGGCACCCAGGCGCCCTAGAGGGCGCCAAAATTCCTTTCGCAAGATGGCAGCCAGCACATCCAAACTCGCACCCAGGCGCCCAAGAGGGCGCCAAGTTTCTTTTCACAGGATGGCAGCCAGTACATCCAAACCGACACCCAGGCGCCATAGAAGGCACCAAAATTCTTTTCGCAGGATCGCAGCCAGCGCAGCCAGCACATCCAAACCGGCACCCAGGCGCCCTAGAGGGCACCAAAATTCCTTTCACGGGATGGCAGCCAGCACATCCGAACTGGCACCCAGGCGCCCAAGAGGGCGCCAAAACTCTTTTCGTAGGATGGCAGCCAGCACATCCAAACCGGCACCCAGGTTCCCTGGAGGGCGCCAAAATTCTTTTCGCGGGATGGCAGCCAGCACATCCAAACCGGCACCCAGGGCGCCAAAATTCTTTTCGCAGGATGGCAGCCAGCACATCCAAACCCGCACCCAGGCGCCCTAAAGGGCGCCAAAATTCCTTTCACAGGATGGCAGCCAGCACACCCAAACCGGCACCCAGGCGCCCAAGAAGGCGCCAAAATTCTTTTCGCAGGATGGAAGTCAACACATCCAAACCGGCATCCAGGCGCCCTAAAGGGCGCCAAAATTCCTTTCGCAGGATGGCGCCCAGCGCCTCCATACCGGCACCCAGGCGCCCTATAGGGCGCTAAAATTCGTTTTGCAGAATGGCACCCAGCGCATCCAAACATGGCACAAGGCGCCTAGGAGGGCGCCAACTTCAGACCATTGCACCTTGGCACAAGGCGCCCAGGAGGGCGCCAACATTAGGAGGCATGGCACAAGGTGCCCAAGAGGGCGCCAACTTCAGAACACAGCACCTTGGCACAAGGCGCATAGGAGGGCGCCAACATCAGGAGGCATGGCACAAGGCGACCAGGAGGGCGCCAACTTCAGGACACGACACCTTGACACAAGGCGCCCAAGAGGGTGCCAACATCAGGAGGCATGGCACAAGGCGCCCAGGAGGGTGCCAACTTCAGAACACAGCACTTTGGCACAAGGCGCCCAGGAGGGCGCCAACATCAGGGGGCATGCCACCAGGCACCCAGGGGGGCGCCAACTTCAGAACACAGCACCTTGGCACAAGGCGCCCAGGAGGGCGCCAACATTAGGACGCATGGCACAAGGCGCCCAAGAGGGCATCAACATCAGAACGCAGCATCTTGGCACAAGGCGCCCAGGAGGGCGCCAACATCAGGATACAGCATCTTGGCACAAGGCACCCAGGAGAGTGCCAACATCAGGACGCAGCATCTGGGCACAAGGAGCCCAGTAGGGCGCCAATATCAGGACACGGCACCCCAGCTCGGTGCCTGGTACACAGATTACACCAACGGAGGTGTGAGTCACGGTCGCGGTAAATAGATCTTATACGACCCAACAAGACAGATGGAGTAACGCTTCGGGTAGATCGACAAAAAATCTCCAAGCCAGGACTATCCTTCGGAATAATCTCGGCTTGGGGGGCAACTGTTCTGGACTAGACCAGGGGGTCCATTTAGCAATACCAGGAGGTCCATTTAGCAATTGGATATGGATTGGCCTAACCATTTCGGCCCATATCCACAACATACAAGCCCAATTAAGGCCATCACACTCAGATGGTTAAGATCAATTCTTCTGATCAGACGATCTACAAACGGGCTCGATTTCCTATAAATACCGGGTCTCATTGCCATCATAAGGTACACACTCTCATTTCTAGCTAAATCACTCATCTGTTCTCAATACTGACTTGAGCGACGGAGTGGCTTCGCAGGTACCCCCCCCCCCCCCCCAGGCTCACACTAACCTCCGGCCATGCAGCAAGAGACCTACCAACTGCAGTCAACCCAGTACTGCAAGGTACAGAACAATAAGTGAGAAAGAATGAGAAGGAAGAAGGTGTAAAAAAAATGAAAAAAAGTATGGAGAAATAATATAGGAGAGAATAAGAATGAAGAAGTGAGAAGGAATAAGAATGAATGAGAGTATGAGAATGAAGAAATAAGAAGAAGTGAGAAGGAAGAAGAATGAATAAGTGATAAGGAAGAATAATGAATGAGAAGGAATAAGAAAAGAGAAATGTAGAAGAGTGTAGGAGAAAGTGAGAAGGAAATAAAGAGTGAAATGAGAGAATGAGAAGAGAGTAGGAGAAAGTTTTATTTATAGGAAGTTCAAAACGTTCCGGCGAATTTTTAACAGTTCCGGTGGATTTTTTGAAATTTTTTATTATTTTTCTTAAACAAAATCCGCCGGAAATTATAAAAAAAAAACCGCCGGAAATGTTCTGAAAATATCTCCGGTGTTTTTTTTGAATTTCTAGCTGTTTTTAAAAAAAAAAATTAAAAATAAATCTGCCGGAAATTTTCCGGCGACATTTTCGGCGGATTTTGTTTAAAAAAAATAACAAAAAACTTCAAATTTAAAAACAATCCGCCAGAAATGTAAAAAACCGCTGGAAATTCAAATTTTTCCGCCGGAAATTTACCGACGGAAAAAATCCGCTGGAAATGCCAAAGGATACGTACCGGCGGAAAAAATCTACCGGTAATTCGCGATTTTCTTGTAGTGTTTAAGACTAAGTACAATGAAAATGGTGAAGTAGACAAACACAAGGCAAGGCTTGTTGCCAAGGGATACTCTCAAGAGTATGGAATTGACTACACTGAAGTCTATGCTCCTGTGGCAAGGTGGGACACAATTAGAACCATACTTGTCGTTGCAGCAATAGAAGGTTGGGATGTGTTTTAGCTGGATGTGAAGAGTGCATTTTTGCACGGAGTAATGAAGGAGAATGTGTATGTGGAACAACCACTTGGCTATCAGCATAAGGATGCAATAGACAAAGTGTACAAGCTTAAAAGAGCACTGTATGGCCTCAAACAGGCTCGAAGAGCCTGGTACAGTCGAATAGAAGCATACTTTCAAAAGGAAGGATTTGAGAAGTGTGATTCTGAACACACACTGTTTGTTAAAGGCAGGATCAGTGAGAAATTTTTGGTGGTGAGCTTGTATGTGGACGACCTTATATTCACAGGGAACTCAGCTGAGATGATGAAGCTATTCAAAGAATCTTTTGCCATGACTGATCTTGGAAAAATGAGTTATTTTTTAGGAGTTGAGGTGATTCAAAACTCACAAGGCATTTTTATCTGTCAAAGCAAACATGACAATGAGATTTTGAACAGGTTTGGCATGAGTAACAGCAAACCTGTTGGTGTCCCTATAGTACCAGGTTTCAAGCTCTCAAAGAAAGGAGAAGGAGCTAAAGTTGATGCAACCTATTATAAGCATATTATAGGCAGCCTGATGTATCTTACAGCTACAAGACCAGACATTATGTACTAAGTTGCTCTCATTAGCAGGTTCATGGAAAATCCTACTAAGCTTCATATGCAGGCAGCTAAAAGAGGGATGAGATATTTGAAAGGGGCCACAGATTTAGGGATACTGTATAGCAGGCCAGAATTGAACAAGCTACTGTGTTACACAGATAGTGATTTTGCAGGTGACTTAGATGATAAAAGAAGCACTTCTGGATATGTCTTTATCCTAGGAAATGGAGCCACGGCTTGGGCTTCTAAGAAGCAACCCATTGTAACACTGTCAACTACTGAGGCTGAATTTATTGCAGCTGCATTGTGTGATTATCAGGCCATTTGGCTTAGGAGAATCGTGGAGAAGCTGGGTCACACTCAAGAAGGAAAAGCAGTGATTCTATGTCACAATAACTCAACTATAAAGCTGTCTAAGAACCCCATTCTACATGGGAGAAGCAAGCACATTGACATAAGGTTTCATTTTCTTCGTGATCTGACCAAGAATGAGATAATTGAACTGCTGCACTGCTGTACACAGGATCAAATTGCTGATATAATGACAAAGCCCCTGAAGATTGAAAGCTTTTAGAAGTTAAGAGGAATGCTGGGAATGTGTAGTGTGAACAAACTGATTTCTAACTAGAAATAAGTTTGAGGGAGGATATGTTGTATTCGTTAGGCCCATTTTAGTGTTGTTGTATTAAGATTGGGCCCAGTATTGTTTTCTAATTGTTGGGCTCAACCCATTTGTTTTTCTCTGTCAACTCTGCTTGTACCAGCTTGTAAACAAGCAGCAATATAGATACCAACTTGTAATGCTCTCTCAAATCAATCAATGGAATTCATTAGCTTTCTGGTATTAACACTTTCATAATTCAGATTTCAAAATAAGAGAGAGAGAGAGAGTGAGAGAGAGAGAGAGAGAGGGAGAGACAGAGGGTTAGAGAGAAGGGGGCACGAGGGTGAGAGTGAAGAGGGAAGAAGAAAATTTTTAGCTCTATCAAATGGGGTATCTTGCAATCACCCAACCACACTAGTTCTCTACACACCCATCTTACCCTTTCCACCACCTTTCACTTCAATCTCTCACACTATTGTTAAAAAACCAGAAATTTCAGAATACTACCCCATCTTTCCTCTCTAAAAATCGAAATGCATGTGAGTTGAAAGCCTTTGTTTGGAGATTTTAAGGCTTGCATGTTAGTTTAAGGGTTGGATTTGGGTATTTCATCAACTAAATTGGGGATTCTAGTGACCAAAGAAGAGGGATTGAGAGCCAAGAGCTAATTTCCAGATTTTAGAAGCATTGAGTGCTTGTTGGTGTCTTAGGAGAATCGATTTTGAGATTTTTAAAACACTTGATTGCCAACTACATGTCTCTACTTTGAAACATGTGAGTTCTTTACCTCTTTCCTTTAATTTCAGTTGATGCATGTTGATTTTGAGTTGTTAATGAGATACAAACCGATAAAGGCATATGCTTTGTGTTGTTTGGGTGCTGAAATTGATTGTTAAAACTGAAATTTTATAGAGGCATTATTATTGGTCTTGATTTCTAAACCCGTATTGAGCCTCTGTCAGTATATTGATCATATCTCTCTCCATAGACCTTATTGCGATGTGATTCTTGCATTTATGGAAACTAGACTCATTAACCTTCAGTTTGAGCACAAATTTTACCTAATTTGACTGAGTATTGAATGCTTAAATAGTGTTGCAAAGTGTGTGATCAGTGCTGTGTTGCTTTGGTACCTTTGTGTGTTAATTTACAAAACTACACTTTTTGGCTGAACAAAAAAAATGAATAAAAATTATGTTAATATACTAGACAGAATTTAAGTCAAAATAGCTTTGAAATGGTGATTTTTCATTTTTCATTAAGTATTAAAAGAGAAAAGTGACTTGTAAGTTAGCAATTCTACATGTGAATTCTGCACACACTTCCTTTAAGTATATGTTCAGTATTTTGCTTATTTCGTGGAATTTGACTGAGTTTTGATATTTTAAAATGTGTTACAAACTAAGTCACTGAAGTTGTCCTGTTTCTGAACATATGTCTAATGTTTTGTAAAACTGAACTTGTTGGCTTAATATTTTTTGTCAAAAAAAAATTATGTTCATAAACTAGACACTCTAAGCTTTCCAAAGAGTGGTCATTTGCTAAGTTTCGATACCATTTGAGTTAGATTTTTTGGAGATGGGTTGGTTTCTGTGCTCTTTAGTTATTCATTCTTATTGTTTGAATTGCTGAATACATTTGGGAGTTCTATCTATAATGCTATGCCTATTGCAATTGTTTAAGCTCATTTTCATTAATTGTGATGTGCTTGGAGGTCACGGTTTTTGTGTCGTGCCAAAATCCTTTTTGAAAACACGTGTGAGAAAACTATCTAGTATATATATAAGTACTCCGTAAATGAATTAATGAATGGATGATGTACTTGGGGTGGTGTCATGAACTATCCTAAGGCCCGAGAGGTTTAGTTAGAGGGTGGGGTTCTATTTATTTATAGAACGCGGGTTCCCTATTGTGTACGTAATATCTTTTATATTATGTAAGTCTATTGCGTTAGGGGGATGCATCGTAGGTAAATATTAAAAGATATTTGAAGCGTATTATGGTAACGGAGTCTTGAAAGGACTCACTGAGATTATGTAATCACACCCCTCATTATTGTTGTTTTTCAAACAAGCATGCGAAGGTCAATAAAGGTAATAGCAAAGGAAATAATCCAAATTCTTGGAGGACCTTGATGTCTAGAAGTGTAGCATATTATTTTGTCTTAAGTCTCATGTGATGAGAATTATGTTTCATGTTGAAGTATTAGATTTTTAACTCAGTATTGTTTTAAGTATTGAACAAGTTTTGTTATATGAAAATCCTATCAATGTGAGTCCTTAAGGTTGTTTTTGTTAATCCAAATTATGAATGTGTACTCTAAAAGATCTAAAGGGTAATATTCTGGATTTTATTACTGGTTAAAAATCTAGGATGTTACACTATTCCACTTGTTTCAAACTAAGAGGAGTGTCCTTAGCGCTTTTAGGAATGGGTAGCGCTTTTATGAGCAAGCGCTACCTATTCCTAAAAGCGTTAAGGCAATGGGCAGCGCTTTGTTCTAAAAGCGCTGCCCATTGTGTTAGCGCCTTTTGGGAATGAGCAGCGCTTACGCTAAAAAGCGCTGCCCATTCCCAAAATGCGCTAACATGATGAGCGGCGCTTTTTGCCGAAGCGCTACCCATGGCTATCAATGAGCAGCACTTCTTAAGCGCTGCACATTGTGAGAGTGGAATCAGCAGCGCCAAGTTTAGCAGCGCTCAAAAGCGCTGCCCATGGCTAAAAAAAGTGGTACCCATCCCCAAATCTGTTGTAGTGAACTTTTTCACCTGATTTCATTTCCAATCCTTCAAATTTCTTTCGTAGTGCCTGCATAATCCTTTAAATTCCTTTCGCATTTCCAATCAATACTTCATCTTTTTTTCAAAATATTTTTATTCCATATTTATGTCCACTTGCAAAACAAAAGTGTTTATCTTTCCTTTCACAACATCATGTTTCCCCTAATATTTTTGATCTTATACATTGTGACACATGGGGTCCTTTTGCTAAAATAACTCGTGATGGTTATCAGTATTTTCTCATCATTGTAGATGATCATTCTAGATTTACCTGGCTACATCTAATGAAACACAAATATGATGCTCCTCACTTGATTAAAGCCTTTTTTAAGTATGCAGAAACTCAATTTGGCAAAATTATCTAGACAAATTAGAATTGATAATGCTAGAGAATTTTCACTAATCGAGTTTTTGCAGAATTTGGGATCAGTTCATCATTTCTCATGTCCTTATAGGCCATAACAAAATGTTGTTGTTGAAAGGAAACATCAGCATTTGTTGAATGTGGCTAGGTCACTAATGTTTTAGGCTTCCATGCCACTTACTTATTGGGGAGAGTGTGTTTCTGCTGCCACATATCTCATTAATAGGACTCCATCTCCTAATTTAGAAGACAAGACTCCATATGAGATCTCTTTTACAAGCCTCCTGCCTACTCACAGATCAGAGTCTATGGTTGTCTCAGTCATCCATCAATCATCATGGCTCATAGGCACAAAAGAAAATAAGGGGTGCAATTAACATTTTAAACATGGGTCAGGCCCAAAACTGAAGCCACTAAAGGCTCATCTTTCATGAGAAGGGGGGAGTGTTTGAGTAAAAATAAGGGGTGTGTTAGTATTTTAAACATGGGCCAGGCCCAAAACTCACTAAAGAACCTCTATTTTGTGAAAAGAGTGGCTTGTTTGAATGAAAAATAAGGAGGTGCAAAAAGCAGATCCCAAAACAGTGCAACTCATAGCCTAAACCCCAAAAGCCCACAATCAGGAGGGGTCACGAAAATGCAGTGAAGTGGGTGTAAAGAGTATTGTTAATAATCAGAATAAAGAAAAAACGTCATGACCAGTCCAAGTTCTTTCTTTTGTTAAAATAAAAAAAAAGGCCTACCACCTAAGGGCCATACTTTGTACAACCCCTCTCTACTCAGTAGACACCCCCCCAAACTAGCGAAAAGACCAAAATGCCCTTAATGAAACGCGTACCTCCCTTTTTTTCCGGAGATTACGATGGTTCAGACCTTTAGAACTGAACCGGTTCGGATGTTAACAACCGAGTGTTGTATCTTCAGAGACACCCCCCTAAAATTGTTTTTACCAGGTTCGGACCTTACGAACCGAACCGGTTCGACACTTAAGTCACGAACCATTTTAACAAATGACAGATATTTTATTTCGTTCAATGGCTCAGATTCCACCGTCCATTATCATCAGCGACTTAAAATCAGTCAAAAAAGCAGTCAAACGTGTCAGAAAAATGAATGGTTGATATTTCCTTTGGAAATTGTGCCCCAATGGATGGATTTTGAACGGTTCTGATCATCCAAAATCAACGGCTCACGTTCGACCACACCTATTATAAATAGGTTCTCACATTTCACTAAGTTTCACACAAACACTCTAACCATATTTCTGCTTCATCTTCTCTGCTTCATCACAAACACCCTAACCCCACCCGCTGAAATGGAATGGGAGTTGTGCCCAACCCAGTACTCAAGTGACAAATTCCTAACTGTCCTTCATCACCGTGGAACTGTCACCAACAGTGAAGATGGTGTGGAATTTGAATGTCGCAATCCTATCTTCTGTAGGATGAATAAGGATATAACATTCACCCAGTTGAAGGAAAAGGCAGAGAAGAAGGTTCGTCGAAAGGGAGAGTGGTGTAAAGAAGTAAGTCATTATGTTTCCGCAAGCCCAGTCGCGATAACGACGGACCTATTTGTTATTCAGCTATGGAGATTCGGAGCGACGACGACGTACGCATCATGATGGAAGCACATGCCAATGTTCCAAGAATCCGTTCGTTGAAGCTGTATGTCGAAACAATACGCACTCCGGACGAGATCATTTATCTTTTGTAACAAGGACTTCCCAAATAATCGCCAGTTTCGTTATGTTCCAAAAAATTGAATATTGAATGTTTCGTTTTGTATTTTTGCTAGATCTTTATTCAAACAAAGATAGAATATAATGTTAACATACACCTAATCCCCTAAATTAAAATACGTAATTAAAACTTCAACACTGCCCAGTTCTTTGCGAGTATGGAATGTTGATGCGAGTGTCGGTTCTTTGGATAACAGCCACGAATTCCATATCTGAAAAATTACAAAAAACATGCATTTAGCAAATATTGGCCAGGTTCGGACTTTAACTACCGAATCGGTTCAGAACTTTGAGTACGAACCAGTTCGTTTGCAAAATGTCGAGTACACGGGTTCGGACCTAAAGTCCCGAACCATGCAGAGTTTTAGAAAAAAAAATGGACGAAACGAACTGCATGGGAAGATTTTCATACCTATTTGAGCGCAGATTTCCAGGCAAACACGAAAGGAAACAAAATGGGAAGTGAAATGGAGGAGAGGAAGAGAGGGAGAGAGGGATTGATATGGAAAATTGGAGAAATTGGGTTTAGGGTGGAAAGGGGAGTGTGAGAGGATAGGAGAGTTAAGAAATAGAAGAGGGGCATTTTGGGGATATTAGGGGGTTGGGGGTGTCTCTTGAGTAGGGAGGGGGTTGTATGAAGTATCACCCCCACCTAAAGGAAAGGGGGGTGCCTGATGCAACCCCAAAGGCGTATGGTTAATAATAAGTTTTTTTATAAATGGGCTGAATCCCTTAGAGGAATAGCAAAAAAAACAAATAAGAAAATAAAAATAAAAAGCCCTTGACTAAAACCTAGAAGCTTCTCAACAAAACATCACCAAACCTAACCCTAACACACACACACTCACTCAAAGTTCAGAGAAAAAGAAAGAGTCGCAAAACAGACAAAGAAAAGAAAGCAAGAGGGTGAAAGAAGAAAAGCAGAGAGAGAGAGAGAGAGATGAGTGGTGGTTGTGGTTGGCGGAGAGAAGGTTGGATGCAGTGGTGGTGGCTTGTGGGTGGTTGGTGAAGAACCACCATGGGTAAACAGCCACCATTAGGTACTCCGCACGACGCCAACTAAGATCACAAGAGAAGAACACAACCGAATAAGAACGTCTCATCGACCAACAAGTACTCTCACATCATCAGAGGAGCAATAAGAAAAGAATGGCAAGCACAACACAAGAAAAATGAAGAAGACACTATTTATACAAGCCTAAGAAGGAACAGTCGAGGGTGCATTTAAGTTAGCAATGAATGCACCCGGGGAAATGGGGAGGCACCAAACACTTTGGCAAAGGCCAGAAGATAGATGCAAACCAAATTGATGAAAAGGTCAGTTGGTCAAGCAACAATAAATGAAGGGCTGAAGGGCCACCCTAAAAGGATTTGAGCACCTTCGCACTGAAGGGCTTGGAGCTCGAAGGACTGTGTAGCAGGGGTGTTCGGAAATTGCCGACCTAGGCTCCAAGAAATCGAGAAGGGCTCTGGGAGTACGAGAAGGGCTTCCACTATGCTCAAGAAAGACCCTCACCGAGTAGCACAATCGTCGACCGAGGACGCACGAATAATACTGAAGAGGGCTCAACACTGCATGCGCTGCCATACAGACCATGCACAGACCAAGATACGTCCGCGTAGAAGACAAACAAGGAGGACGTGACAGCTAGGCATTGGCTTGTACCGAAGTAGTGACCACACCACTACCTCGGCGACAAGCGCAGAGCAAGCAAGAGAGATCGATTCCCTGTAACATAAAACACCCTAGGACTCTCTTTATATTATAAATAGTCCATTCTACTATTGTATTAAGGACTTTTGGTTCACGTATTTTGGAGGTCTCCCCTAGTAAGGCTATATCTTCTAGGGTTGCACCACTCCCATTTTATATACAAGAACAAGTCCCAATTGAAAAATATTATGTGTTCGGTATAGTTGTTACACTAGAGGTCCTTTAAGTTATTTTTTTGTAACAGGTTAGTATTTTATGTTTTTTCGTACCAATTAAGTTCTTTAAGTTACTTAACGTGTACACTGTTAGTCTTTTTTTATTTTCTATTAGAAAAAAGCCCAGTTGGCACTAACAGAGACATGTCTGTAACTGAGCTGACATATGCTTGTGTTTAACGTGTACACTGTTAGTTCTTTTTTTTTTCTATTAGAAAAAAGCCCAGTTGGCACTAACGGAGACATGTCTGTAACTGAGGTGACATATGCTTGTGTTTTTGCTGACTCATCTTCATCTTCAACCCCCCTAAAAAAACCAGAAATTCAAAAATCCCCAAATTTAGATGAACTAGGTTCTTCTTCTTCTTCTTTATCCCATTCCATGAAGCCAAATTCAAACACCAGATTTCTTTGTTCATGCTCTTCATGGTAGATCCTCCCTCAATTGTTGTTCATCTTCTTTATTATAAACCCTAATTTCAAGATGAAGAAATGCATCTGGGTATTGTAAGATGAAGCAAAAACAAAAGGAGTGTGTTCAAAATCAAAGCTTAGTGGAGGATGTTGTTTTCTTGCCAGCTATAGGGATGATTGCAACGGCGGTAGGATGAGTTTGGGATTTGTTTGTCCATTAATTGAATACTGGTAGTGGCTTTTTGATGGCTGGAAATTTGAGAGTATATAAATGTCATTTTTCAAAATTAAAACAACGTGGTTCTGTATGCTCAAAGTCAATGGAAGAAACTGGTTGGAACAGAGAAACGGGGATGTGTTTCATCGCTAAAGACTTTTGATTGTTGTTATATGGTGGTTTGTAAAGATTTTTGCTTGTTTAATCGATAAATAATAATATGCAAAGCTTTATTAGTTTATAATTGTAACGGAAAGAAAAAGAAAGTTCAGAATCGTAACCAAATTGCCATTGTTTGTGTTGGAAAGGACAACGGTGTACACGTTAAGTAACTTAAAGAATTTTGATTGATACGAAAAAACATAAATGACCATCCTGTTACAAAAAAATAACTTAAAAGACATTTAGTGTAATTTTATCTTTTTTTTATAGGTTGTCTATATTATGCCTTTATAAATGATTATTTGGCTCTCGAGTCTCGATAGGAAAAAGTGACATGTAATTGGAATAACTTTTTTTATTTCTTTTTTATATATATTTTTATTTTTTATAAATGAATTTTTTTATAAATCTTTATCTTTGTTTTGACTCCTGACGATGAAACTTTACATTTTGTCGGAATAACTATTTTTTATATTGTTTCTTCATAAAAATATATTTTTACTTTGTGTTCCAATGGGAAAACATTATATATTGTTATATAATTGCTTTATTTTGATTCTCGATAGAGAGTCAATACACATTGTCAAAATAATCATCAAAATTCTACCCCTATTGAAGCAGACATACTCCGTCCATGTAGCTTAAAAGAAAACGACTCCTATAGATATACTTTTATTTGATTTATATAGTTACGATACCATATGGTTTGAGTCCCAGTTGGAAAACATTATATATGGTCGGTATAGTTATTTTTTTATTTTTTATCTTTATAAATATTTTTACTTTATATATTTTGTCTTCAAAAATAATCATTTTGCTCTCGGGTCTCAACGGAAAAAAGACTTATATGTTATTGGAATATTTTCTTTTGTATTTCTTTTTTAAAGACATCTTTTTTTCTCACAGATTATCTTTATTTTTCGTAAATGAATTTTTTGAAATCATTATTTTTCTTTTGACTTTTGGTGAAATTTTTTTACAAAATTGTCAGAATAATTATTCTTTATTGTTTCTCTTTAATAATGTATGTTTTTATTGTCGTCATAATTGTTTTTTGGTATTTTGTCTTTATAAATGTATTTATACTAAAAAAATATTTTATACAAATAAAAATGATTATTTTGGTTTTTAGTCAGACGAAGAAATATGAGGTATAATTATATATTTTTTTTTAGATAGGCAAAGTGGTTAGTAATTAGTGTGTTAGTTGTTAGAGGGGAGGGGGGAGCAGGGTTCGAACCCCGTACGCCTACGTTTTTCCACCAACGATATCCCTTTTACTCGACCACGTGAGCTTACCCTTCTGGGACAGGTATAATTATTTTTTGATATTTTGTCCCCAAGAATGAATAAATTTTTTATAAATTGGTTCCAAAGTCCCTTAACTAAATTTCAGGTAACGATTTCGTCATTTACTTTTTTCCCAACCGAGTTCTTTATGTTTCAATTTAGCCTTTTACTGTTGAGTCTCGACAATAAATAATTATATTTCGGGTATAAATTTTTAAACTGTAATTCAAAAAGACAACCAAATTAATATTACTATTCAGAATAAAATCCTAAAGTATTCATAATAAGTAAAACGACGCGACCCATCCCAACAATATAGAATAAATATGAAAAACAATTGCATCTCCTAAGCCAAGGTGTTTTGCCGGTGAGAGTATTTGATGAACAAACTTAATCACCACTATATGACGTGGTTTACCCAAAAAGATAACAAATTAGTACGAAATGATATTATACTTTAATTTTTATTTTTAAATTATATAGAATATTATTTTTTATTTATATATGCATCGTGTAACTATTATTAATTGAAAAAATAGATAACTCCACTATTATCTTTAATGACTTTCTTATTCGGATCAACTATTATAGTAAAACTCATTACATTTGACTCACACAAAATTAATTTCATAGATTCAATTTCAATCAAAATTAGTCTCTCACTTAGCAAAAGGAAGCACACATTTAGAAGGTAGATTTAACTAGGGGCGTTCGCGGTGCGATTTGGTTCGGTTCGGTTTTGAGACAAAAAGTGAACCGAACTGCAAGGTAAAATTACATGCAGTTTGGTTTGGTTCGGTTGGCTTCCTAAAATAAAACCAAACCAAACCAAAACAAACCAATGCGGTTTGGATTGGTTCGGTTGGTTCGGTTTTTCCAAGACAAAACATAATTTAAAACGAAGTTAAAATTAACTAACATAAATCTTTAAAAAAAAATCTACTCAAATATATGTAGTATATAAATTACTCTCTTTTAATTTTTTTAAGATATCTAAGACAATGTTTAAAATAATTTGAATTAAATATTTTATTGTAACTTTTAAATATAGCATAACAATATGGATTGTTTGTAAGTTAGTCAAAGAATTAATTGGATTTGGGCTAGTAAGTGAGTGAGAGTTGGGTTTTAGTTACATTTTGGCTAGTAAGTTAGTAATAAATGTTGTAAGTCAATAAGCCTTAGTGTTACTTGTGGTTTGGTTTGGTTTGGTTTCTATAATCAAAACCGCGAACCGAACCGAACCGCGCGGTGCAATGAAAAACAAAACCGAACAAAACCAATAAGAAGCGGTTTTTTGCGGTTTTTAATTTGGTTTGGTTCGATTTGCAATTTTCTATTGGTTTGGTTCGATTTTAAACACCCCTAAATTTAACTACGGTTCGACTTGGATATTCCGTTTAAGCGTCGAATCTCAGCTTTTTGGATTCCTTTTCGTAAATCCGTAAATAATTCTAAAAATGGAGGGTATTTTCACAACCGTAAGTCCGCAACCCACTAAACCAAACCCAAGTTTTACTTTTTCTCGAAACAAGATGATCTAGACCGTCCATCATTCACCCACAACTAACCGACGGCTAAAATTTCTTGTTTGACTGGCGTACAAATTTTGAAGTTGGAATGATTGTGTTTGACCGTCGAAAATTAGAAGACTTTTTCATTAATTATTAACTAAAATGAAAAAGACCCCCTGAGAAGCTCTGTCTACGAAAAAAGAGAGAATCTAGAGAGAGAATTTAGAGAGAGAGAGAGAGAGAGAGAGAGAGGAAAATAAGGGATTTCCTTATAGATTGTGTTTGTTTTGTTGTCTTCGGTTTTCCATTTTACCGTTTCATTTTTTTTTTCTCGGTTTCTTCTTTGATTGCTTACTACTAGTGGTGAGGAAAAAAGGGAAGTTGGGTTTCTCTCTTTTCTATCTATTTGATTATTTATTTTATTTTTTGGGAAGTTTTTGTGTGGGGATTGAGGGATTTAGGGTTTGGTTTGTGAGTGGAATAAGCATTCAGCAACCATGAATATGATGCGACGGTTAAAGAGCATTGCTTCTGGGAGGACTTCAATTTCTTCAGATCCTGTAAGATATGTTTTTTTTTGTATAATAAGTTTTAATTTTTAAATTACTATTTGAACCAGGTTTGTTAATTTGCTGAGAAAATGGAAGATACTAGGTAGGGAAAGAAATGATCAACTTCACTGTTTGAGGTTTAGATTTGTGTGGATTCTGGAACTCTTGTGTAAAGGAAGCACGTTATCAATTTACTTTTTTTTCTTTTATTTTTTTTTCTGTGATTTCAATTTTTTTTTACTTGTTGCTTCTGGTATTTTCTTAGCTCCCAATTTTTGATGTTATTCTCATATGTATATGGTAACGTTCCCCCTTTATTCTAGGTACTGTTGATTGTGAATTGTGATCGTGATCAATATAATTTTTATTTTTTGGTAATATTTAGGTGATGCATTTGAAGTGTTTTGTAATTTGAATATTTAGGTGATGCATTTGAAGTGTTTTGTAATTTGAATATATGTGCTCTGTCTAGCTTACTTCATTTGCTCTTGTGGTATATTGTTCTTTGTAAAACACTTGTTGGTAAAAGTGCACTGATTTTGGACTGATGAGAAGAGTATAAGCTTTGTGTGTATGTTTGTCATAGTTATAGTTATACTGTTGAAAGTGTGATCTTGTGTGTGGCTGTAAAGGAACAAAATTACAGTTTTGCTTAGCTTAAAACATGCATTCCCCAAATATAGTTACAAATCAAGCTTAAAGTCTGCCTGCATTGCTTTCTAGTTTCTTCCCAGAGAAATGTGTGAATTGGATAGTGGACCGGAAGTGTACTAGTTGTTTCTTTGCTTATAGGCTATTGTTAATATGCTCTAAATTTAATTTTTGGGCAAATGAAGTTCATTAGATGGTGTAGACTGTGGTCTGTGGAATTTGACCCCTCCTTTCAATGTTACACACTTGGCGCAAAATACTTCTTGAATGTTTTTAACATAGTTGAAAATTTTCTTTTTAAGGGAGGGGATTCTAACACCAAAAGAGCTAAGCTTGATCAAGGAACAGAAGGGAAGGTGATTGAGGAAACAAATACTTTAGGCAGCAATGATCAGGTGCAGCATGGGGATACATTAAAACAAGCAACAGATGGCACATCCAGTGTATCTACAGTAGCTAAAACTGAGAAGCCGGGTTTTGATGATCTTCCAAAAGAATTAGATGAAATGAAAATTAGAGATGAGAAAAGCAAGAACAACAATGAAAAGGTATTAAATGTTATTCTTTCATATTTTCGTAAGTTGAGTGCCTCAGTTCGACATTAATATGCTATTCTATAAATGTAAAATCCTTTGTACGTATTTATATTTCATATTTGTTGCTAAATACACATACAGGCTACAGAACCAACTACAGTGAGTGGTAATGGAACAGAAACGGGTCAAATAATTACAACTGCTATTGGTGGTCGAGATGGACAACCGAAGCAGGTGATTACTTCATTATGTTGCATTTCCGTTAGTTCTTAAATTCAAAGATTTTGCTTACTCTGTTTACACAGGTAAGCAAGATCTTAATTTATAAACCTTATTCGCAATTTCCTACAAAATACAAAATATATAGCTCTTAATTACTAATATATTGTGTATTGCTCAGACAATCTCATACATGGCTGAACGCGTGGTCGGGACTGGTTCTTTTGGCGTTGTTTTTCAGGTTTTTGTAGTCTTTTTGCTGTATTTTTATTAATGTCAATGTCTTTTACTTTACCGTTCTTTGGCTTGTTAACTTATCTACGATATTCTGTATTTCCTTTAGGCTAAGTGCCTTGAAACTGGTGAGGCAGTTGCCATAAAAAAAGTGCTGCAAGACAAGAGATATAAGAATAGGGAACTCCAGGTTATGCGCATGGTTGACCATCCTAATGTTGTCAAGTTAAAGCACTGTTTCTTTTCAACAACGGACAAAGATGAGTTGTACCTTAACTTAGTCTTGGAGTATGTACCTGAAACTGTTTACAAAGTTTCCAGGCAGCATCTTAGGCTACACCAAAATATGCCTATCATTTACGTGCAGTTATATACATACCAGGTAAGTTTATAAATTATGAGTTGATTATTGGCATTTTATTTTGTTATCAACTTTCTGTAGGATTTGTTTTCTTTTTAATTGCTTTGAGCTTGTTATTTTCATGTTTGTGTGATGGTATACCTATCTTGTAGATATGCCGAGCGTTGAATTATTTACATGAAGTGATTGGCATCTGTCATCGAGACATCAAACCCCAGAATTTATTGGTGAGATTTGTTTGTTAGTTTAAGCTATTAGCTTGAATAATAGCTTTTTTTTCCTTCATTTTGTCCCCATGCTTTGAAGTTCAAACTGACTAGCGATGTTTGTGATAGGTTAATCCGCAGACACATCAGTTAAAGATATGCGATTTTGGGAGTGCAAAGATGTTGGTAAGTTCCTTTACCTTCGGAATTCGTAGATATTATTTTGTGGTGTATAATAGTATGTATCTAACTTATTTGAAATTATTGCATTTTAGGTGCCTGGTGAACCCAACATATCATACATATGCTCTAGATATTATAGAGCTCCAGAACTGATATTTGGAGCTACTGAATACACAACTGCCATTGATATGTGGTCAGTTGGTTGTGTTTTGGCCGAGCTCCTTCTAGGACAGGTGAGTATATGCAAGATTCAATTTTGTTTCTTTCACCTCTACCTCGTGCATACTTACAATGTCTAAATATTTTTTGATTGATACCTATCTATTTTGTATCATTTGCAGCCAATGTTTCCCGGAGAGAGTGGGGTTGATCAGCTAGTCGAGATTATTAAGGTACAATTTCTCGATTTCTCGTGTCTTTTACTTTATGGGCTACCTCTATTTTGAGGTTGAATTCTCTCTACTTTTTCCTTGAGTTTGAGCTTTTATTATGTACAATAGGTTTTGGGAACACCGACAAGAGAAGAAATAAGATGCATGAATCCAAACTACAAGGAATTTAAATTTCCACAGATTAAAGCACACCCATGGCACAAGGTTAGCAATTCTTTCCTCCATCACTGTCCCCTGAAGTACTTATTTAATTCGTATTTTTGGCTAAATTAGTAACCTCCAGGTTTTTCACAAGCGAATGCCGGCTGAAGCAGTGGATCTTGTGTCAAGGCTACTTCAGTATTCACCATATCTACGTTGCACCGCTGTAAGTTAGTTTGCTTTTTGAAATGTTATCCTTTGCATCTGGATTTCATTTTCAATCACTCTGCACTACGTTATGGACACTCACATGTTAATATTTTGAGCAAAATAGAAACCACACGTGGGGGTGTTGGTCACCAACACGACTTCAAGCTGAAGTGTCTTAATTGTTTGTTTACAGTTGGCTGCATGTGCACACCCATTCTTCAATGATCTGCGAGACCCAAACACAAGCCTCCCAAACGGGCGACCACTACCCCCATTGTTTAATTTCACACCTCAAGGTAAGATGGTGGTGAAGTTGCCATTTTTGATTAAATGATAATATATCATTACTGTTGCTAATATGGAAAATAAAACAAATGCAGAACTAGCAAACGTGCCCGACGAGTTGCGTCAACGTCTCATTCCCGAGCATGCAAGGAATTGAATTGTTTCAGGCATTGAAACATGAATTGTCAGGCATTGAAACAGCCTGTAAATGGGTTTTGAATGAGTAGATACCCTCACCATCAAAGCTTTTCAAGCCCGTACAATTGTGACCATACAACTCAGAAACTTTTAACACCTTGCAAACTCAATAATGGGCAATGTGAAGACATGTGCAAGTGACTTGTAAGATGGATAAAGTGGCACTAGCTGGTGTTTGAAAAGTGACCCTTGTACTAGTAGTAGTAGTTTATGATTTAATATATACCGTGGATCTTAATGATAGCGAGTTCTAACAATTATTATGTAATTATAATTATTATATGTTCCCATATAGTTCACGTTTGTTCTACAATTACTTTATCGAAAGAGTGCACCAAAAAACTATAAGAAGGAGGTTTCGGGTTCAAACCCCGGAAACTAACATTCCCCCACCCCCACCATTGTTTATAAAAAAAAAAACATTCTTTGTCTAGAATCTAAAATGTTTGTTTCTCGAGTTTTGTTAACATATAAATTTGCATAGGTTCAAGCATTCTTTTTACTTGCGTATTTTTCAAAAGAATTTAAAGCCGTTCTAGTACTTCTTGCTTTCATATAAAAAAATATAGGCTACTCATTGATTACGAAAATATTCAACCAAGTAACGTCTATTTGACTAAACTGGTGACTCATGATTATCTCAACTTGGTAAGAAATGGCCCTTTTTTGGTGGATAAAAAAAAAGGCCATTTTTGGTCACTATACCTATTCTCTCATGGGATTTTTTTGTACTCCCATCATATTACCATATACCACCATCATAATTGATAAACCGAAAATACCTCTATCAAACTCAAACTCGCTTGGATTTACCCCCATTCAAGGTAAATTCGCTTTGTTATTTTTCAAAGCAGATTTATCTACCCAATAGGTAAATCCGA
Source organism: Astragalus membranaceus (assembly GCA_039519185.1). Classification (NCBI taxonomy): domain Eukaryota; kingdom Viridiplantae; phylum Streptophyta; class Magnoliopsida; order Fabales; family Fabaceae; genus Astragalus; species Astragalus membranaceus. Next base: position 33,945,817 of record CM076846.1, on the reverse strand, counting down.
CTTTTAAATAACAAAGCGGATTTACCTTATGTGGGGTACATCCGATTTTAAAATTAACAAAAGCGGATTTACCTAATGTGAGGGTAAATCTGATGTTCTTTTTTTTTAGGGAAATCAGATTACTCTTTTTTAGGTAAATCCGCTTTGTTATTTTCCAAAGAGGATTTATGTACCCAATAGGTAAATCCGACTTTTAAATAACAAAGCTGATTTACCTTATGTGGGGGTACAACCACTTTTAAAATTAACAAAAGCGGATTTACCTAATGTGGGGATAAATCCGATTTTGAAATTAAAATTAAAATTAATTTTTTTTAGTAATATAAAATAGATATCAATATCGGTCGTCTTTTGGTTCTGTTTAGTGTATTGTTCGTTAACATGTGGCGATGTTGTATGTCGGGTGAATAATTTAGGCTAAAAAATCGGTTTTCGAGCAACCTACTCAGATTGTAATGAAACCACAGCCATTAAATCCAAAAAAAATCAGGGATCAAGACTCCTCAAGAAGTGACTTCTTTGGGAGCTCAAAATCCCAAATTCCATCGTTTATAATTTTTTATTAATTTATTTAATTTTTCATAATCTTCAAAAATCTGAAAAAATTTGCATAACCTTATTTTGGTTTTATTAGATTTATAGTAGTGTTTTTATAATTTTTAGATTAGTTTTGACTCTTTATGAATTTTTAGTAGTATTTTTATAACATTTTTTTAAAAAATTAAATAAAAAATAGGTATTTTTAATTCAGAAAGCAGATTTAACCCCCACCTAAGGTAAATAACAAAAGCGGATTTACCTTAGATGGGGTATAAAAAAAAGATCCTTTTCTCATTCATCTTCAACCAATTTTTTTTTAATATGAATTAATCTTCATCTAATTATCTTCTAAGCCCATTTCAAAACGAATATAAATCTCTCCGGCCCAACAACGAATCTACTAGGCAAAAATGAAAAAAAGTTAAAGAGAAGCTCAGTTGGAATTGCTTTCACCCGATGGATGATAAGATGGTAGACCCACCATCATAATTCACTATCATCACAGCTCCTTTTTATCTTTTGCACCAGCCGGGAATCGAACCCGGGTCTGTACCGTGGCAGGGTACTATTCTACCACTAGACCACTGGTGCTTGTTGGATTTAATCAACCTAACGTTTATATTAATTCTATGAATGTCCAGGGCTTGGTTTCTACTTCGTTTGCGGTTTTGTATACCCTGCGATTATTTCTCTTAAGAAAGTAATAACTTTAAAATTTTACAATGAAGATACAATTATTTTACAAAATATTCAACTAAAAGTCTCAAATAAATCATTTGATATATCTACTAACCGTAACATTCCCAATTTAGCTAATTTCATTTATTAAAATTAGCAAGAGGTTAAGATAATTAATTAGCTAATTAAAAATAATTAGGCTTAATTAATTATAAGTCATAGTAATTTGATTTCCAATTATATATGTGTGTGCTTTGGTGAGTTAAATTGGGACTTTAAGTGAGAATAGGAGCACAGGGGTATTTTCGTCTTTTCCACCCATAAGTGACACTCAGCTGACCCACTTTTCACAAAACACACACATATGCATTATTGATTATTGTATAATTGTTGTTTGATTATGTGATTGGAAGTGGATTAAAATAGGTTTTAAGTAAGTAATTAAGAGCAAGGGCAAAAGAGTCATTTTCACCTCATTAAAGGAAACCATCAGCAGAGACAACACAACCACACACTTTCACATTTGCTGGTTGCTGAAAAATAGAAGAAGAGAGGGTAGAAAGAAAGAAGCCGTGAGGAGAGAGAGAGAGAAGAAGAGAGGATTAATTCTTCAATTGTTCATGCATGTGTGAGATCCTTGTACCAATCCTTCCCATTTCTCTTTGTCTTTCCATTGATACTGATTTCAGTAGCCCTTCCTCCCTCTAGCTCACTTCACCAATTCGAAATTCAAAGCTCCAAGTTCACCATGAAGAAACAAATTCTACAGGAAAACTGTTGGGACATCTTCGGTGTTTACCCTATATCTCCCTATACACAACTCATCTGAACATAATTCTTGCTTATTTAGAAACTAGACATGAAATGCTTCAGGATAGGCACATGAATCATATGATTCCATCAAGTATTGAGGAAGGTATCCTGTCCACAAGATCTGATTCTAAATCAAACACAGTTTTGGTCCAGTCCACTTGTTTTCGTGATAACTCTCTGAATACTGAGTGCATCCGTTTGAAACTTCAACCCTCAGAAACTAGACAAAATTCTCTACACAATAGACACTGGTTTGAGGGGTTTTAGTTAATAATTGACCTAGCTACACTGGTTACAAATCTGCATACTGATGCTGTGAAAACAGAATCGGAGATAGAACGTCGGTTCGTCGAAATTCGTGTTCGAGTCGTCAAAGTTCGAGAGACATCACTTCCGTAGACGGGAAGGAATGTTCAGTAGCAAGAAAAAGTGTTTGAGTTGCTGTGGTTCGAGTTTGAAGAGTGTTGGAAGATGTGGAGCCGGTTCGTGAGATTTCGGTTCTCGTGCGTCAAAGTCTAGTGGTCGTCGTTCTTGTGTGCGATTTTCATCGCAAAAGGTGAGTTCTATACTCGCTTAGGGAAATATATGTCGAACAGTTAAATTGCATGTTCTGTTACTGTTCTCGGTTCGTAAGTGTTAGCGTCAAAAACCGTATTTGGAAACCGTAACGTTTAATGTGTTTGGATGAATGATTATGTGATGATATTGTGTGATTGATTGGATTGATTATGACTGCTGTTTGGCGCCCGTCCGTCAGTAATAAGACGATGCATTTTTCATTATTTTGGGTTAAAGTTTATTTCCCTATTCTTAAATTCATTTGAACCAACCTACGGAGCGAGTTCAATCTGGAACGAGATCCGGTAAACTACTCCAAGGAGCGGGCTACGATTGAGCCTCGCATGAGCCTATGGGTCGAGGCGAGTTTGAGCCGTGACTCAGTAGACCACCCAGGGTGATCCCTGCACAGAGGGCGGGCTACGATTGAGCCCCGCATGAGCCTATGGGGCGAGGTGAGCCTGAGCCGCGACTCAGTAGACCACCCAGGGCGATCCCTGCACAGAGGGCGGGCTACGATTGAGCCCCGCATGAGTCTATGGGGCGAGGTGAGCCTGATCCGCGACTCAGTAGACCACCCAGGGTGATCCCTGCATAGAGGGCGGGCTACAATTGAGCCCCGCATGAGCCTATGGGGAGAGGTGAGCCTGAGCTGCGACTCAGTAGACCACCCAGGGCGATCCCTGCATAGAGGGCGGACTATGATTGAGCCCCGCATGAGCCCATGGGGCGAGGTGAGCCTGAGCCGCGACTCAGTAGACCCCCCAGGGCGATCCCTGCACAGAGGGCGGGCTACGATTGAGCCCCGCCTGAGCCTATGGGGCGAGGTGAGCCTGAGTCGCGACTCAGTAGACCACCCAGGGCGATCCCTGCACAGAGGGCGGGCTACGATAGAGCCCCGTATGAGCCTATGGGGCGAGGTGAGCCGGAGCCGCGAGTTAGAAAATAACCAATTAGGCCGCGAGCATGCTTGGACGGCCCAAGCTACCCGTTGAAGGCCGCGGGCATGCTTGGACGACCCATGCTTCTCCTTCGAGCGAGTTCTACCTGAACCGAGATCACTTGGACTCTTCGTAGCGAAAACGATAAAGCCACGAAATATCCTAGACCGGGGGCGTCAAGCCTGAACCCGTCCCTCCGTTTCCAGCATCATTACACGTCTATCACATCGAAAGGCGAAACGTCATATCAATTAAAGATTGATGCCATGTCACCAAAAGAAGGGACACGTCGCGCAGACATGAGAAAGCACAGCAAGTCGCCTCAGCACAGGTGACCGCGCAACAGCTAGGTCGCTCCACTGGGGGAAAACGTTCTCAAGCCTAAACCCGCTCCTCTGGACGGCTTCGGCTTGGGGGGCAACTGTTCTGTGACCGGCCCAATAGTGAGACAGAAAGGAATGAACAAAATCCACTAAGATCAACGACTCAGATCAACCCTCGATGAGGCTCGCATAATCAATGGTCGAGATCGACCACGATGATCCAATGGCCAGCGCTGCCCCTCTGACACTATATAAAGAGGCATTGTTCCCACTAACAGAGGAGGTAATTTTTCACCCATATTGTTACTCTGCTCAAACTCTTACCCCATTGACTTGGGCGTCGGAGTGTCATTGTAGGTACCCGGGCAGGACTCTGCGTACGACCAGATATCGTTCACCCAATCAATTCATACATTTGGACTTAGGACTCGACTGCTCGTGCCCGCTCCCAGGTCGAGCACCTCTATTTAGTTATGAAATTGAAAATGATGATCACCATGGCTCCGAGGAAGATGTGTAGGAAACAGATACTAAAGAAAGAAATGAAATTGCCCCTCAAACTAGAAACAGAAGGCCACCATTCTGGTTTGGTGACTATGAAAGTGGAGATGATCTCTCAGATGATGAAGTAGAAGTTCACATGGTCAGTATAGATAATTCAGATCCATAAAGTCATGAAGTAGCAGTGAAGGATGTCAAGTGGAGAGAAGCAATGGATAGCATCAATTGTGAAGAATGACACATGGGAATTAACTGACCTACCTCAAGGGTGTAAGAAGATAAAAGTTAAATGGATCTACACAAAATTTTTTCCACCAGTCAGTAGACTTGATACAATCAGAATTGTGATTGCCACAGCAGCACAACAAGGTTGGACTCTCTATCAACCTGATATAAAATCAGTATTCCTATATGGAAAGCTAATAGAAAAAGTCTATGTGGAACAGCCAAACGGGTATGTCAAGGAAGGAAATGAGAACAAGGTGTATAAATTACACAAATCATTATATGGTTTAAAACAAGCACCAATAGCTTCGTTTAGCCATATAGAATCTTACTTTATCCAAGAAGGTGTCACTACTATAACATCCCAGACTGCTTTCAAAACTGTCGAATGCCCCCACAAACCAACACGTGTCTTTCCAACATGCGTTGTCCTCACTTACATGCTTTCTAGGAAACTTCCCAGAAGGTCACCCATCCCACTACTACTCCAAGTCAAGCACGCTTAACTATGGAGTTCTTATGGGAAAAGCTTCGGAAAAGATAATGCATTATGTTGGTATAAGTAGTCCAAATCAATTCTTTTAAACCTTCCTTCAACTTTACGATCACATATCTGCACAGCCTCAAGATCCCTCTCATTTCGGTGCGTATTCGATTCATTCACGTGTCCCTTCGCCTAGAAGCTTCCAGGAGCCACTCTTTGCCAAGCCAATTTTTGGGGCACCAGCGATCACTCCCCGCCCTCGCTAGCCACAAGAGTCACAAAATTTCATCGGAGTTCTTTTTCACACATTCCCTTTCTTTAATTTTCTTCCCCTTTTGGTTCCAAATTCAATCTTATTCCATACCCAATTCCCTTCTGGTTGTAATAAAACTTGTTTTGTCATTGATAGCTAAGATTAAGTAGGTACAACTCATGACTTAAAATGAATATACAATGTTATTGATTTCTAGTCATATGATTGATTTGGGTATTGTTTTATTAACACAAAATGGATTGGTTAATACGGTGTAAATAATAATCGATTTCAGTTATAGTTTGGGTTAATGCATTGTTTTGTTGATATTTAAATGACCTGATGATCTATTGTTATTCTCCCTATGTTAAATACGAGTGAGTTAACTATATATATATATATATATATATATATATATATATATATATATATATATATATATATATATATATATATATATCCAATGAAATGATGATTGTTAACTTGAATGGATCATTGAGAGGTAAAGTATCAATAGAAAAAGGAAGTAGTGAGAGTCAAAGTCTCAATAGAAAAAGGAAGTACTGAGAGGTAAAGTCTCAATTAGGTGCATATTGAAAAGTAAAGTTATAATAGGTATAGTATGAGGTAAGGTGTGATACCGACGAGGAACTCATTGAAATTTTCTTAAATCTCACTGTTTATGTGATTGTGGTTTTCAGATGGACCGAGTAAGCAAGAGGAGACTCAAAATAAGGAGATACGATGATCTTATTAAGAATATATATATATATATATATATATATATATATATATATATATATATATATATATATATATTCCAAAAGATTTTCGACCAAAAACATGGTTTGGTCTTGAGCACGGCTACCGCAAGGTCTCATAACACGTGTGGCATCCGTGAAGACTTGACAAAATTTTTGAGGACAAAATTTTTTAAAGTTGGGGTAAATGTAATACCCAAAGAAATTTAATAATTACTTTAAGTATTACCGTAATATTGCTTTATTTTTAAACTTACATGTTTTCATGTAGAATTGATTTAATTATCATTGTCCATTAGTAATACACAAATAATGACCTAATTGTTTTGGATATTACCTTATTGTTATTTTTACTATGTCATTTATTATGGGTACTTGGTTGATTTTCAGTTTAATTAAGTAAATTGTGTGTTGTGTCTACCAATAGAGTTATCCATGCCTAATAAAAACAGGGGTGCAGCTAGATATAGAATCCTTACTTTCTTAAGCCCAAACTTATAAGCCCCAGCCCACTATTAATAGAAACCAAATGCCAATAGAGAGAGGGACTCGAAGGAAGCTCACTTCATTTATGAGAAGTGGGAATTTGAAAGAAAACAAAAGAACCAAATGCCAATAGAGGGAGAGGGACTCGAAGGGTAGAGAAGAGGGAAGAAAGTTCATGAGAGTGAAACTCCGTTTTTTAATTCTTGTCAATCATCCATCCTTCCCAACCCATTTACTATATCATCCTTGATATTTTCTCCTCCTTAAGAGAGAATCGAAACCGAACCTTCCCACTCTTCATTCATTCATCAATTTTCAAGATTGCATGTTGAAGAAAATTGCTCACCTCAGCTGGAACTGTTTTGCATGCGAGTTCGGTACTTGATTTCAAGCATTTTGGGGGTTTTGAGTGGGCTTAGGAGCTACAATGGAATACTCTTATTATTGCAAATTCTGAGTTTTTGGTGTTTTGAAGTCTATTCACCTCTTAGAACTCTTCTTGGTAGTTTTTGAAGGAAGCTCTCCAAAGGTGAGTTCTTCACCCCCCCCCCCCCCCTTGATTGTTTTATGGTGATGATTGTGCTCATAAATGGTGTTAAAATCTGAACTTGGAGAATGTATGTGTTGTGGAGGTTGTGTTCCGAAAATGTAGTTGCATGTGTGTTTGATTCAAATTCTTTACCATGAACAAGTTCACAATGGAGTTTACGTCACTTGCATTTCAATATGAAAACGAATAGATTGAGGATTTCTTATGAAATGATATTGTGATTGCTTGACTTGAAAGTGGTTTAATGTTTGTTTATGATTGTAATTTTGGTTGGGATTGGCTAAGACACAAACCTTGGAAGTTAGGATATCAAAAGAGTGAAGATTTGGCCACTGTCGCCGTGTCACGGCCCGTGTCAGAAGGACACTGGTGCCCGTGTCACAATCTGCCCGTAACATAATTTTTTGAAGTAACACGGGTGTCTCCAAGGTTGCTCTTTGATATCTTATCTTCTATTGTATTGTGCAATTAGCCTATTTCAATCCTTGTTTTATGTGATAATAAATATCATTTATTTGAATATTGTTTAAGTTATACAATATAGATTGATTAATGCTTTGTAAATAAGTGCAGAATTTAGTTATAGACCGGGTTGATGCACTGTTTTGTTAAATTTAAAGGATGCGATGAATTATTGTGATTTCTCCTATGTCAAATACGAGAGTGAGAACTATATATTATATATAATGTAATGTATATGCAACATCACAAGAAAATATGCAACATCACAAGAATAATTAGCATACTCATGATTCCTAAGTCCAAGGCCCTCGGGTTTTGCTCAACTAAATATTGAGTACAGGTTCTCTGCTGAAACTGATATTAAATATCAGGTTTCTTATGGATTATGCTAATGAGGAAGTATATATAAAAGATACCGAGAGATTTGGTGAGGTGTCGCGGAAGAACTCATTGAGGTTTGTAATCTCATTGTTTGTTTGTTGTGTTTTTCAGATGCACAATTGATTTTTAGTTGAGGACAAATAAAGGAGATGGCTCCTTGATTATACATTTTGATTGAAGTTTACTCATGGTCTAGCATGATGATTCATTCTATATATGGATGTATTTTGAAACTCAAGATCCCTTTAGGGTTCTCTTTGGATTCATGTATTACATTTGATAGGGGATTAGGTTATACGTCTCTTCTGAGTTTGGATTAATAAATGTATCTTGATGTAAGTGGTATGGTACCACAATATGGCAGAGTTCCTTTGGTGTACGATTTAACAGTTACATATATTATGAAAAAGTTGAACTCCTCTTGGAAGTTAATTGTGAAATTTTTAATTCAAACCTAGAGTTGTGCATCTCTGATTGATTACAAAGTGTAATATACTAGACTTTATGACGTCAAAAATTTAGGATGTTACAACTGCCACTAGTGCAAAATCAGGAAAAGAATTAGACATTTAAAGTCAGGCGCTCAAATGCCTGACTTTATATGTTGAGGCGGTGGCAAACTTGTAATTAAGAGGCAAAACTCGCGAGTTTTAAAGTCAAGCGAATACACGCCTGACTTCTAAAGTGAAGAAATAGGAAAAAAATTAGACTTAGAAGTCAGGCGTGTATTCGCCTGACTACATAAGTAGACACGGTGGCAAACTTGTAATTAATGGTGAAGTTCTTTTTTTCTATTTTAGTACTTTAGAAGTCAGGCATATACACGCCTGACCTCTAAAGTACTTTAGAAGTCAGGCATATACACGCCTGACCTCTAAAGTACTAAAATAAAAAAAAAATTTCACTCTCAGTATCAGAATCAGAACTCCTCTCCTCTCCATTCTCACTCTCACTCTCACGCGAACCCTAAACACTCCTCTTCTCTCTAATCCTTCTTCTTCACCCTCACTCCCTCTCCCCCTCACCGTCACCTTCCTCACGCTCACTCTCTCACACGCCGCTCTTCTCCTTTCCTCTCCTCTCACACGCCGCTCTTCTCCTCTCCTCTCCTCTCACACGCCGATGATCCTCTCCTCTCACACGCCGATGATCCTCTCCTCTAGAAGTTTCTTCCGGTTCTCCGTCTTCTCCACGAAGCTTAGCTAGGGTTCCGCCACTCCTCGTTGATTTCTTGCTGATTGAACCTGGAATCACAGCAATGGAGGTTCGAAAGGCACCACACACAGGTATTAACGAAAAACACCCTTGATTTCGTTGTTTGTATGTGCGATTTGTTTGTTGAAGTTCTGAATCGAAGATTTCCAAATCACCACTCGTGATTTGTTTGCTGTTTTACACCTTTTGTAAAATTTTATATGCACACAAACTGATTATCTGTTTTTCTTTTTGTTCACTGATTTCACCAAGTTGAAGCACGATTTCTCTTTGAATCTGCAACGTGAAGGCTTCAGCAACTGTAAGAATCAAAACCCCTCTATTTGATCTTATCAATTTCAGCGTATACACGAACCCTAACTTGGTTCTTCTTTATGCAGATTCTGGAACAGTGCACAGGACTTCACCACTTGTGAAGTCACACCCAGATGCTGCTAGGTTGCAATAGAACCAATCGAAGTTTGAATCAAAGGCTAATGAAGGTATATAATCACCTCCTTGTGTTTATTCTTCGTTTTCTTCCTTTTATACGAATCTTGATGTGAATCTGATTCTGTTTTGCATGTGTACTGAATGGTTCTTTGTGAATGAACACTCTCAGGATCACAACCACACCATTCTTTACCTTCTCAGAGTCTTCATTCAGTCTTCTTTTCTCTATGTTCCTTTTGTATTGCTGAGTCTTCTTTCTTTTCTTCAACAAGGAGTTGAAACCTCACACAAGAAGAAAACAGTGTTAGTTTTCTTAAAAGAGTGTAAAAAATAAAGAAGAAAGTGCAAACAGAGAGAAAGAGAGTGAGGCCGATGATATGGAATCCGTTGTCAATGTTTATCAGGGTTGTGTTGTCTGTTTATTAACTATTAGCCTTCCAAACACAGCAAATAAAACAGTGTGCCAGGGACCACCAGAGACCTACAATATTTTTGATGACATTATTCTATTATCTGATAGTCACATTGTCTACTAGGGTCCCTGGGAACATGTGCTTGAATTTTTCAAATCAATGGGTTTTAAATGTCCAAATAGGAAAGGAGTTGCAGATTTTTTGCAAGAAGTGAGTGCCCTTGTGTCTTCTTCAATGATTTAGTATTTCATAAATTGGTAAAAGAAGGATTTCTATTATACAATAACAATTCATTTTTTTATTATGACAATATAATGTATAGGTGACATCAAGGAAAGACCAAGAGCAGTATTGGGAAGACAAAGATCAGCCTTATAGATTTGTGACAGCTGAAGAGTTTTCTGAGGCATTTCAGTCATTTCATATTGGGAGAAGACTTGGTGATGAACTTGGTACTGAATTTGACAAGTCTAAAAGCCATCCAACTGCTTTGACAACCAAGAAATATGGAGTAGGAAAATGGGAATTGATATATATTTAATGCAGATTTTTTAGGCAATACCTTCTTCTTGAACTAGTAAACCAGATGGCTTCTTCATTATTCCGATTCATTGCAGCAGTTGGGAGGGATATTACAGTGGCTCTAACATTTGGATCCTTTGCACTGGCCATCCTCTTTGCAATGAGTGGTTTTGTTCTATCAAAAGGTATCATGAAAGCAATCACAATATTCCTCTCATTATGTTCTATACTAACAATGCTCCTTTGTTTCCTTTGTTTTATGTTCACAGACGATTTAAAAAAATGGTGGTTGTGGGGCTTCTGGATATCACCTATGATGTATGGACAAAATGCCATCGTAAATAATGAGTTCCTTGGGAAACAATGGGGACATGTAAGTATTTTTTTACTAATCTATATGGTTATATTTTATGCCTTCCTCATCATATAAATAATCTGTTACTGAATATATTTTCTTATGAAAGGTTCTACCTAACTCAACTGAGCCACTAGGAGTTGAGATTTTGAAAGCCCGTGGGTTCTTCACTGAGTCATATTGGTATTGGATAGGTGTTGGTGCTTTGGTTGGATACACATTACTTTTCAACATTGGCTATATCCTTGCTCTCACTTTCTTGAATCGTAAGTGTTTTTTTTCACCTGCCATGTATAGTAAACCAGCCAAAGCATGTCCTTGTACTAATATCAAAAAACTGATCATGCAGCAATTGGAAAGCATCGGACTCTTACACCAGAGGAACCTCAAAGCAATGAGCAAATTGGTGGTAGTAGAAAAGGAATTAATGTTTTAATGCACATGAAGCATAACTTTTCTCAGCACTCAAATAGAGGTACTTCATCACATAACAACTGAAAATGTAGCAATGTAGAGATGAGTAATAGTTGATAGTTGATTTTCAATTCACATAACAACACCTTATGGGTAACATTGGAGCTATTTCATAGTGATAAATGGCGAAGGTATAAGTGGAAATCAAGCAACAGTAGCTGCAGAGACAAATCATAACAGGAAAAGAGGAATGGTTCTTCATTTTGAACCATATTCCATCACCTTTGATGAAGTAACATATTCTGTTGACATGCCACAGGTAATGTAAAAACCAAATAAATAATTTGACAAAAGATCATATTATATTAAACATTCATAGCATTATTGTGAAGGAATAGATACTAAGTACTTATACTAAACTTGCAGGAAATGAGGAACCGAGGTGTTCTTGAGGACAAGTTGGTTCTTTTGAAGGGTGTGAGTGGAGCTTTCAGACCTGGTTCTCACTGCTTTAATGGGTCTCACTGGTGCTGGAAAAACAACTCTGATGGATGTACTTTCTGATAGAAAAACTGGAGGATATATTGGTGGGAACATCACAATTTCCGGCTATCCAAAGAAGCAAGAAACCTTTGCAAGAATTTCTGGATACTGTGAGCAGAATGATATCCACTCTCCTCATGTTACTGTCTATGAATCCTTGCTCTATTCGGCGTTGCTCCGATTGTCCCCAGACATCAATGCAGAAACCAGAAAGGTTTGTATCTTAATCCCATGTCTTTTCTTGGCTTTCCATTAGCTTTAGGATCTTGTCTGCTTATTTTAGGATCATGTTAGGTTTATGTTTGTCCTTTCCACTATGTGCTTATTTTCACTCCATGAATACTTTTGGTGAGATGATTTGGCATTATAATATATATGTCCACTATTATGATCAATGGCTTTTGCTATCCTCTCAATTACTAGTAATAAAGCTAGAGAGCTTTCAGTTTTAAAAAGGCTCCTTATTTGAGATTTGATAATTTCCTTCTTCGCTGAAAGAGCTAAAACACATGTTAATTATGCTATATCAGAATTTGTGTATGTCTGTTAGCTTGCAACGTTCTCACTGCATAGGCTTGCCTACCTTGTGGAAATTTGACTTTTTATCAAAAGAATGGAGGTAGCAATGAGCCAATGATCAAATTCTAGAGAATCTAGACTACTTGGTCATAGAAGCACTAGCTGCACTACTACCATGCCTTAACTATCCTAATATATAAACAATTAGCTGAAAATAATATGAGCAACTCAGATATATGCCATCAACAACTTAGGAAAATTTTATTCATCATAAACTTATCTTAAAATTGAATTTTGGAAAACATTTGCAAGGAACCTCTGTTGTTGAATCACACCCCAACAAGTCATAATTTTTTCATTTTTATCTAACTTTTTTGTTTTCTTTTGTACATGGCAAGTAAAGGTTCAACAGCGTGCCACACAAGATCAGATTGCATAGCGGAATATGAGCAAACCAAACTGCTATAGTCTTTGATCTACAATATGTCTATCAGTACTATTAAATAGCGGCCTATTGCGTGCTACTGAGCAGACCGCTATTTTCTGCAATCAGAGTGGTGGAGGATCTATGCTTGGTGGCATTGGTTCAACCATAGCTCAAGGTATGCCGAGGAAAAAATTCTGCATTTGCCATATGCAACCCTATCAATAAGATCTTCATATTCTAAGTATTTACTCGTCTTTCAGGTATGGCTTTGGCACACAGGGCTGTGGATGCAGTAATGGGTCCTCGTACCATTCAACATGAGACAGTTGCCAGTGAGGCTGCTGCAGCTGCCCCTGCATCTACTGCTAATACTTTTGGTGGGGATGCTTGTGGTATTCATTCAAAGGAATTCCAGGATGTATGTTGTTTATCTAGTTCTGTATTTGAAAATTTACCTTTATCTGTTTCATTAATTGTTTTCTGGTATCATAAATTAAACCAATGCATATTTAGATAAAAAGATGTGTACTGTATGTCTGATAAAATGTCAACAACGAACCTTGTAAGTATTTGCTATCCAATTAGAAAGATGTAGAAGCTTAAATGTCCTCTGAAGGAGGGATTAATATGACTGATAACACCAACCCTGCTGATGTAAAACGAGTAAGGAGGTAACAATAGTCTCAGGAGATAACTTATGGTCTTAGGAGTTAATTGTAATATCATATCCTGTTAAATGAACCAAAGTGCTTGAAACTGCTTCTATATTCACATTAGTCTTTAATAAAAAGATTTCTTGTTTACTTCCCTTTATTGGAACACTTTAATTTTGTTCAAGCAACAAATTATCCTTGTTCAATTTAATGCCTACTAGTTGTAATGTTGTATACCTGTGCATCCGCACGAGTTTGTGTGGTGTTGGATACTACAAATGTTTCTCAAATACACAATAATGAATATATGCCTACTAATGACTTCGCCTTTTCAGGATGCTCTCGAATAGGGAGTCTGCGAGACGTTCCAGAAGAAGAAAGCAAGCTCATTCTCATTTATCTGAGATTGAAACACATGTATGTATGTTTTATACATCCACTTCATGTTCCCTCTCCTCTCATCTTAGTCTTTCAAGAAATTCTATGTTTTCTGACCTACTATTCGTCTTAGGTCTCTCAGTTACGAGGCGAAAATTCTACATTGTTAAAGCGTTTAACAGATGTGACTCATAATTACAATGATGCAGCTGTTGACAACAGAGTATTGAAAGCTGATGTGGAAACATTAAGAGCAAAGGTGAATCTTGCTTTCAGTATTTACTAGGCATTGAATAAAACCTGTTATAGGAAGTGTTTATAATTAATTTCCATTCATTTTGTTCTCTTGGCCTTCCATTGCATTAGCTTTTTTGTTGTTGTTGTTGCATAAGTTAATGGAGTTGGTGTAGCCAAGAAGCCCAGTTCATCTTTGTAGTTTTAATAAAATGCAGAACAACTGAATTTATTAAGCCAAATAAAACACCATTTCTGAGGTGCTGGTTTTATGTGAGGAGCCATATTTGTTTTATCTACATATAAATGATATATATGAAGTTTATAGTTGGTGGTTTGGCGCATGTATATGAACCTATCTAGATTGTTAACTCCTTCCAACCCCTGCTCTTATTGCAGAGGTGAAAGACACTGTTGCTTCCTTGGGTGCCCAAAAGTCTATTGCTAAGGTGAGAATCTCATTTCTACTATTAATGGCTGATTAACTGTACTATTAGTATTAGAAGTCATTGACTGACAATTGGTTGTGAAATGTTATCTTGTTCCTGGCCATTTAAGTACTTCTCTGGTGCTTTCTTGTTCATCACTTAGTTTGTTATGCTCCCCAACAACTTCAGGAGATAGGGGATTTCGTCATGAATAATACCTGCCTGCTACTGCTCTGATTTTCATAAGTGGGTGTTCATGTAATTTTGCTATCAACAGAAATATTCCAAGAAGATTTTTTAGATTCATTTTGGAAAAGCATGTATGTGCTTCCCTTGTGTAATTTGATGAAATATTGCATATGTGGTTGATGCATTAGTATAAGAAAATTTGTGAGTTCCTGTTTAATATTTAATTGCAGGTCACTTTGTGGAATTAGTACTAACTGGAATTTCAAAATAGCATGATATACAGGTTTTTATTTTTCTTCTAAATCTTTAAGAGAAAACAGGTTTCATGTTGCACGGGAACATAGTAAACTCATGATATACATAGAGCTGGTTTAGATAATCTTTCATGCAATATGTGATTTTTTGAAGTGTAAATAGCCACTTTAGTCCCTGAAATGTATTGTGCTGTTATTTTAGTCCCTAAAAGTATTAAAAATGCAAAAGAATCCTCAAATGTGTATTTCGTTAGCCATTTTGTTCTCTATTTTATCAACTGGTTAATGCTCATGTTCTTATTCTTTACAAATGCAAGCAAATATATGTAAATGCAAGATTAGATGGTAATGGTAGTACTAGTAATATAAAAAAAGACTCTAAAGGACTGATAGTGTTTTTTCAGTCATATACAAATGCAAGCAAATATATGTAAATGCAAGATTTCTGGATGTATTTTTAACTGACTTAACTGGCTGCATATGTTTTTTCATTCATAACTGACTTAACTGGCTGCATATGTAAATGCAAATATATGTAATGTTTTTTCCAATGCACACACTTTCATATCACAGCTGCCTAATCAGTACCTAACTGAGGTAAGCTGCTTAATCTAGTCGTCTTAAAATTAAGGGCTGTTGGTTCTATGCAGTATTCTAATCTTAACTGACTTAACTGGCTGCATATGTTTTTTCATTCATAACATTAATGGACCATATGCTTGCCTAACATGCCAGGTAGGACAAAGGGGCGTCCAAGTATCAGGAGGACAGCTATGCAGGGAAGGACTGTCATTTTGATTGCACACAGGCTCTCAAAGCCATTTTTATATTTATATTTATATTTGCCTGTCTATTGAGGAAAAGGATGTAGTTAATATATCTTTCCATGTTTTTCAGATTCATATCTTGAGAATTTGTTAGAAGCTTTTTTGTCTGCATATTTTAACTTTGGTATAATGATGCAGGAAGACAAATTTTTCTTTAAATTTGGCAGCAGAACAAGAAAAAACTGTCACGGAAAAATGGTTGCCTGAACTCAAGACTGCTGTTTTGAATGCTCAGCAGAGCTTCGAAGACTGCAAATATGTCAGGGGGTTGGTGAGTTATTACTGCTATTATTAATTTATTATCATTACTGCTGCAATTACTATTTACATATGGCTGAATAAGCATTTTCTATTACTCTTGGTGGCTGTTTCATGTTTTGATGTGGTGGGAGCAACCTGCATCAACGGTTGTTGACTGGGTAACAGTGGATGGGCAAAATGTAGCTGCCTGGCACAATCATGTGAAACAGCTTCTTGCATATATAACGAGCTATTGTGAATCGAATTATAGTAGAATGTAAGTAAGTGACTGTGTTGGTAGAATGTATTTTTTTGTACTTAAACTGATGAATCATGTGACTGGCTGTAGAATGTATTTTTGGCTGTAGAATGTATTTTGTACTTAAGTGATGTATTTTGTACCTAAACTGACCAATTATAGTAGAATGTTTGTTTTGTACTTAAGTGAATCATGTGACTGGCTGTATAATTGTTTTGTTCTACTAATTTTGAAATGTTTGTTTTGTTGATTTGTTGGCAATCAATCAATTAGTGGTGTCTGTAATTTGGATTGGCCATATTCCAAGTTACAGATGATTAGAGTGATGAATTTCGTATAACCAGGGTGTAACCAAAATTTAAAAAAAAAAAAAAACTTTTAAGGTCAGGCGCAATAATGCTTGACTTTAAATCATACTTACGAAGTCAAGCAAGAATTAATGCTTGACTTCGTAAGTATGATTTAAAGTCAAGCATTTATTCTTGCTTGACTTTAAATCATACTTACGAAGTCAGGCAAGAATAAATGCTTGACTTTAAATCATACTTACGAAGTCAGGCAAGAATAAATGCTTGACTTTAAAACAGACTTACGAAGTCAGGCGCAATAAATGCTTGACTTTAAAACAGACTTACGAAGTCAGGCGCAATAAATGCTTGACGTTAAAACAGACTTACGAAGTCAGGCGCAATAAATGCTTGACTTTAAATCAGACTTACGAAGTCAGGCTATCGCTTGACTTTAAAACTCTAGACATACAAAGTCGACTTAATAAAAGTCAAGCGCCCGCCTGACTTTAAATCCCCTTTTCGCCTGACTTTAAATCCCTTTTTTGCACTAGTGTGCCAGCAAAAGTTAGCAGACTCTATTGAAGCAGAATGGTAGCAAGGGAATATTAATTGTAAGCGCGTATGTCGATGATTTAATCTGCACTAGTAATGACATGAGTATGATGACTGAATTCAAAAACTCTATGAATAAGGAGTTTGCTATGACAGATTTGGGAAAGATGAAATGTTTCCTTGGGACTGAAGTATTCCAAGGAATTGAAGGAATTCATATTAGCAAGAAGAAATATGCTGCAGACCTACTTTCAAGATTCAACATGTCTAATTGTAATCCTGTGATAGTCCCTATGATTGTTCAAAGCTAGATAGTGATGAACAATGAGAGAAGGTGGATAAGGCACAATACAAACAACCGATTGGCAGTCTCATTTATATGACTGCAACCAGGCCAGACATCATGTTTGTAGTTAGCTTGCTAAGCAGATATATGAGCAAGCCTGCTCAGTCCCATATGCAAGCTGCTAAACGTGTTCTAAGGTATCTTCAAGGAACTATGAGCCTTGGGATCATGTATAAGAAGGGAGGGCAAGCTGAATTGACAAGATATATAGATTCTGATTATGCTGGCGACTAGGGAGACAGAAAAGTACTCCAGGTTATGTTTTCCTAATGAGTAAGGGGGAAGTGGCCTGGTCATCCAAAAAGCAACCAATTGTTACTTCATCCACAATTGAAGCTGAGTTTGTAGCTCCTTGTGCTGCTGCTTGTCAAGCAGTTTGTATGAAGAAAATTATTAAGGAACTTGGACTGACAACTGAAGACAGCATGGTGATTCACTGTGACAATAGTTCAGCAATAAAATTGTCACACAATCCATTCCTACACGGTAGAAGTAAGCACATTGAGGTGAGGTTCCACTACCTCAGAGACTTGGTTAAGGCTGGAGTTATTCAAATGGTTCATTGCAGGACAAAAGAGCAAGTGACTGATGTATTAATCAGACCACTTAGCAGAGAAGGTTTCTTGAAGATGAGAGATTTGCTTGGAATTTGTGAAGCACCTAGTGTAAACTAGCTGTTAGTTTGTACACATCTAGTTTAAGGGAGGAATTTGTGAAGTTTGTCTTGTTGTAATAAGCCTAATCAGTCACTAATTAGGATGATGTGCAGTAGTTTTTAGTTTGTAAAAAACTGTTACATAGTTAGTTAAGTCTAACTAACTGAGCTCTTGTTGTAATATGAGTTTAGCTTTATAATGCTAACTCACTCCCTTAATTTTGGTGCTATTCCTCTCTCAGGCAAAGGCTTTCTATACTGGGTAGAGGATGCATAAAGTTCCTTTGAGTATTTATTGGGCAATCGGGAAAGAATCTCCTCTGGAACTTGCTTCTTCTTCGATTTTTGTGATTTAGAACTGGGTGATTTGGTCTTGGGAGCCATTTGAGTGCTAGGGTTCACGAAAAATAGAGGCTTTTTAGAGATGACGGTGCTTTGCACAAATGCCCTGAGAATGCGAAAACTGAATTTGGCTAACAATGAGACGAACAAGGGGAAACACTTCTTTCAACTTCCATAGTGAGAAAGCATCTTTCGGTGCTACCAGCAATGCTACCAGATACAAATTCAGTGCTATCAGCACAGAACACTAAAGAATTTTCCAATTCCACTACTTTTCCACATCAAACCCCACATCAGTCACACACATTTATTCCTGAAACTCAAAATAAATACTAAAACAAGAAAAGTTAACCTCTGGGTTGCCTCCCAGTAGCGCTTGGTTTAAGAGTCTTCAGCCTGACTAAAATGCATTTATCAAGGAGAATCACTCAAGGGGGTGAATGCCTTTGTGCTGGCCATTCACTTTAAATTCATTTCCATTTGATTCATTCTTTAAATCCACAGCCCCATAGGGGTAAACTTTAAGGATTGTGAATGGGCCAGACCATCTAGATTTCAATTTTCCAGGGAAAAGCTTTAATCTAGAGTTAAACTATAAAACTTTTTCACCCTTTTTAAGCTCTCTTTTCTGAATCTTGGCATCATGCCAAGCTTTTGTCTTTTTCTTATATAATTCAGCATTTTCATAGGAGAAATGTCTCAATTCCTCAAGCTCATTGAGCTGCAACATTCTGGCTCTACCAGCTTGTTGCAAATCGAAATTCAATTTTTTAGTTGCCCAAAGGGCCTTATATTGCAACTCAATGGGTAAGTGGCAAGCTTTACCAAAGACCAATCTATAAGGAGACATGCCAAGAGGTGTTTTGAAAGCTGTTCTATATGCCCAAAGAGCATCATCCAAGTGGATGAACCAGTCTTTTCTTGAAGGGCTAACCATTTTCTAAAATCCTCTTGACTTCTCTATTAGACAGTTGAAATTGTCCACTTGTTTGTCGATGGTAGGCTGTGGCAACTTTGTGTTTCACTCCATATTTAGCCAACAACCCATCCATCCGTTTGTTACAAAACTGGGTGCCTTCGTCACTAATGATAGCTCTAGGTGTGCCAAATCTTGTGAAAATATTCTTTTAAATAAATTTTAGCACCACCCTCGCATCATTAGTGGGAAGAGCAACGACTTCAATCCACTTAGACACATAATCAACGGCTACAAGAATGTATAAATTGCCAAAGGAGGGTGGGAATGGCCCCACAAAATCAATGGCCCAAACATCAAACAATTCTACTTCTAAAATATTGTTTAAGGGAATTTCATTTCTTTTTGAAATATTACCTACCCTTTGGCATCTATCACATTTCCTAGCATACTCATGAGAATCTTTGAAAATAGAGGGCCAGAAATAACCTGTTTGAAGAACTTTTGCAGCGGTCCTGGCACCTCCAAAGTGTCCTCCACAAGGTGAAGAATGGCAATGCTTCAGAATGTCTTCAATCTCTTCTTCAGCAGCACACCTTCTGAGCAATTGATCAGGACACTTCTTGTATAGGAAAGGTTCATCCCAAAAATATTGCTTTGCCAAATGGAAGAACCTTTTCCTCTACTGCAATGTGAATTCTTCTGGCACCACATTGCTAACCAGGTAATTTACAAAGTCAGCATACCAGGGCACCTCAGCAACAGAATTTGTAGCATTTACAGTTGCTGTTATGGCTAGCAACTGCTCATCTGGGAATTGCTCTTTGATTTCAGATTCAAAAGAGAGCGAGTCAGCATCAGGAATTCTTGATAGATGGTCAGCAACTTGATTTTCAACTCCCTTTTTGTCTCTGATCTCAAGATCAAATTCTTGCGGCAGTAGCACCCATCTAATTAACCTTGGTTTAGCTTCTTTCTTTGCAATGAGGTATTTAATGGCGGAGTGATCAGCGTATACCACCACCTTGGCTCCTACAAGATAGGATCTGAACTTGTCAAACACAAACACTACTGCTAGCAACTCTTTTTCAGTAGTTGTATAATTCAATTGAGCATCTACAAGAGTTTTGCTAGCATAGTGTATTGAATGAAACACTTTGCCGTGTCTTTGACCAAGTACAGCTCCTATAGCATAGTCGCTAGCATCACACATAAATCAAAAGGCTTACTCCAATCTGGTGCTGCAATAACTGGTGCTGTCACGAGTACTTCCTTGAGTGTGTTGAATGCTGTCAAGCACTTTTCATCAAAATCAAAAGTAGTGGCATGTTGTAGCAGCATGCACAAAGGCTTCGAGATCTTTGAAAAATCTTTAATGAATCTTCTGTAAAACCCAACATGTCCAAGAAAGCTTCTGATTCCTTTAACTGATGTGGGAGGTGGAAATTTTTCAATTACTTCAACTTTTGCTTTGTCTACCTCAATGCTCTTCTTTGATATCTTGTGCCCCAAGACAATTCATTCTTGTACCATGAAATGACACTTCTCCTAATTTAGGACCAAATTTGTCTCTTCACATCTTCTCAAGATATCTTCAAGATTCAGCAAACATGCTTGAAAATTCTCTCCAAAGACAGAAAAGTCATCCATGAATACCTCCATAGAATTTTCAATGAAATTAGAGAAGATGGCCATCATACGCCTTTGAAAAGTAGCTGGAGCATTGTATAATCCAAAGGGCATCCTTCTGAAGGCAAAGGTACCATAAGGGCAGGTGAATGTGGTCTTCTCTTGATCCTCTGGGGCAATAGCAACCTGGTTGTAACCTGAGTAGCCATCAAGGAAGCAATAAAATTCCTTCCCCGCAAGTCTGTCAAGCATTTGATCAATGAAAGGTAGAGGGAAATGATCCTTCTTGGTGGCTTTGTTGAGCTTCCTGTAGTCCATACAAATTCTCCAACCAGTGACTGTCCTGGTAGGAATCAACTCATTCTTTTCATTCTGAACCACAGTAACTCCTCCTCTTTTAGGAACACACTGAATAGGGCTTACCCAAGTACTGTCAGCAACCGGATAAATTATTCCAGCATCCAACCATTTGATGATCTCTTTCCTGACAACTTCCTTCATTATTGGGTTCAGCCTCCTCTGTGCTTCAATGCTATTCTTGGAATTTTCTTCCAAACAGATTCTATGCATGCAGAGTGTGGGACTTAACCCTTTAATGTCAGACATTTGCCAGCCAATAGGCTTCTTGTGCTTTCTCAGAGTACCAAGTAATTTCTCTTCTTGGGTAGCGTTTAGCCCAGCAGCAATAATCACAGGAAGGGTGTCTTCATTCCCCAAATAAGCATACTTCAAGTGTGGAGGAAGTTGTTTCAACTCAAGTTTAGGTGGTTTCACAATGGAAGGTATGTTATCTTTGAAACTTTCAGAAGTTAGCTCCAAAGATTCATACCTTTTTTCCCATCTTTGAACCTCTAGTTTATTCACATTGAGTTCGGCCAGCCCCTATTTCTTCAAATACTTCAATTTCAGATGCCCAAGCTCTTGTTTCAGCGCATCATGCTGCTGCAGCAACTGTTTCTGCACTAAGCTGTCAACAGCAGAAACAAAATTGCATTCTGCATTACTGGTGCTGTCTACTGGGTACTTCATAGCTTTGAGCACATTTAATGTGACTTATTGGTCGTTGACTCTCATAGTCAGCTCCCCTTTGTGAACATCAATTAAGGTCCTCCCTGTAGCCAAAAATGGTCTTCCAAGGATAATTGGCACATCCTTGTCAGCCTCAAAATCAAGTATTATAAAATCCACAGGAAATACAAATTTATCAACTTTAATTAAAACATATTCAATTTTACCTTCAGTAATAACAATTGATCTATCAGCCAATGAGAGGGTTACTGTGGTAGGTCTTGCTTCACCAATACCAAGCTTTTGAAAAATAGATTTAGGCATTAAATTGATGCTTGCACCCAAATCACACAAAACTCTACCACAATAACTACCTCCAATGGATCAAGGAATTGTAAAACTACCTGGGTCTTTCAACTTCTGGGGAACCTTACTCTGTAGCAACATGCTAGTTTCTTGAGTCATGGCCACAGTTTCAAACTCACCAAGACTCTTTCTTTTAGTTAAAACATCTTTAATGAATTTGGTGTAGTTTGGCATTTGTTGCAGAGCATCCACCAATGGAATGTTGATGTGGAGCTGTTTGAGAATCTCCATGAACTTCCCAAATTGTTTATCATGATTATCCTTCTTTAACCTTTGAGGAAAAGGTGGAGGGGGCCTCTCAGGAATTAATTTCTGGGGAGTATTTACTGCTGGAGTGGCAACATCTGCTGTAGCATCAGAATTCACAACAACAGGCTCTGTACCAGCGCTGGCAGCATCTGGAACAACACCTATATCAGTAGCTTTGGGCAAGGCAGCTGTTTCCTTACCACTTCTGAGTGTAATGGCCTTAACTTTCTCATTACCAGGTGGATTTGCTGGCTCAGTAGTTGCTGCGTTAAAAACACACTTAGAGCAAGTGTACTCTTTCGCAGAAGTAGTATAAAAGATTATCGTATCCACAGGGATTAATTAACAAGTACCAATCTAGTCAAGATTATATATTGTTTAGACGAACCAATGATTTAGTTGTAATGAAAACAAATAAAAAGAAATAAATAACAAGAATTAAAATACTAAATTTAATCGATGGAGAGAGGTCTAGGGTCACGGTTTCACTTGCAATCTTCGATTCCCCTATGTCTAATTCCTACCTGAATTCCCTTATTTTACTTAATTACCAATCCCTTTACTAAAACTATTAATCTGTTTGGTCATTCGCGATTAATATTCTTTTTCCTAAATTAACCCTCGTTTGGTCATGCAAGAATTTAAATTCAGGAAAAGCATAAAGAGCAAAAAGGTTGAATGATTGGAAGACTAAATTATGGTTTGGTCATGCCCTAATTATAGCCCCAATTATCCTATAGGTCCACCAACTAATTGCAGTACGGTCGCTGATCAACTAATTGATTATAAACATGCAAAGGGTAGCTAATCCTAATCATGTGATAAAAACAATAGGACAATATTAATTAAAATAAAAACAGGAATTCAAACCAGAAATTAGAACATAAAAAAGTCTCTAATCATGCAAGATCCACCTAAGACCCTAGAAGAGGATTTTGCTATCCATAGTGTTCGAGAACAATAAAATAAAATTAGGAGTCATAAATTACAGAGATAAAAATAACCCGGAATAGAGAAATTTCTGATCCTGAAAATTTAGTCTCCTTTTTCTGCTCCAGATCTCTCTCACGGTGTCAAGAACGGGTACCCAAAACTCCGTCTCTCCAAGCCGGTGCTACCGTTGGTGCGTGACTTCTCATTCACGTGTGCGGAAGCTTGTTATCTATGTACGGCCGTCTCCCTTTCTCCTTTTTAATTATGAAAATCTCTTTCTTCTTTTCCAATAGCTCACTGTTGGGCTTTCCTTCTCTTGGGCCCAACTTCAATCCAACTTAACCCATGAGACATGATCCGCAAGCCCTTCTCAATCTTTCAATTTCCAGCCCATATATATATATATATATATATATATATATATATATATATATATATATATATAACTTTTAAGTGGCTCTAATTTGGATTCTTATTCTTTTTCTTATTTTCTTCTTTTCTACAAAATAAAGAGCAAATTAAGCTAGTGATTTATATAATTAGTATATAATTGCTCTAAAAGTGACTTAAAAATATCTCTAAAAAATGCACTAAATTGGAGTTTATCAGTAGTGCTTGGAAAAGTACCACTTGGTCTAGCTGTAATTGTAGTTGCAATTTGACCAATTTGATTTTCTAAATTCTTGATGGCAGCTCCCTGGCTTTGGTACTGGGCTTTAGTTTCATTGATGAATGCTTTGAGTGCCTCAGCCAAAGAGTTGTCAGCATTGGGCTTGATAGTGGGCTGTGCTGGAAATCCTGGTGGTGTAGCAGGTTTAGCTTGAGCTGGTGCTGCATTTGTTTCTCCCTTGTCTCTCCATGAGAAATTTGGATGGCTCCTCCACCCTGGATTGTATGTGTTGGAATAGGGGTTATAGTTCTTGCTGAAGTTCCCAATATAATTAAGCGAGATAGGGTTCCCTGGGCATTCTTCAAACAAATGTCCCCCATTGCAATACACACAGTTAGGTGCATCAGTTTTTTCTGCAGATGCTGTTTCTGCAGATGCGGAAGCAGCAGCAACAGTAGCAGCAGGTGCTGCAGGCGCAGTACATAAACTCTTAGCATATTGGTAAGGGAATCTACTTGTGCAGACATGGCAGTCATCTTAGACACTTCATGAATTCCAGTAACTTTCTTGGCAGCACTGACTCTAGCAGTGGGCCATTGATAACTGTTGGCAGTAATTGTTTCCACCAGATCATAAACTTCATTATAGGAATGATTTAGAATAGCACCTCCTGTAGAGGCATCTAACAACAGCCTAGATTGAGGAACTAAACCATTGTAAAATGTCTCCAGTTGGATAACAAAAGGAATGCCATGATGTGGGCACTTTCTGAGCACTTCCTTGAATCTCTCCCAGGCTTCATATAAGGATTCATCCTCTTGTTGCCTGAAAGATGTGATATCATTCCTCATTCTAGCATTCTTGACAGGAGGGAAATATTTAACCAAAAATTTCTCAGCCATTTTGTTCCAACTATCCACAGAATTGGGCTCCAAAGAATTCAACCAAGCCTTGGCTCTATCCTTCAATGAATAAGGGAATAGCCTTAGCCTGAATGCATCCTCAGTTACCCCTGGCATCTTAAAGTTGCTGCAGACTTCAAGGTATTGTCTCAAATGCAAGTGAGGGTCTTCAGCGGGTCCTCCAGCAAATTGCCCTACTGTTCGCAACATTTGAAACATCATTGACTTGAATTCAAAGTGGGCAGCATTGATAGCAGGTGTCACAATGCCAGTGTCCATGGTGGTAGGGTCAAATACAGCATAATCCTTCATAGGTCTCTCTTTATCATTGGCCATCTCAATGTTTGTTGGTGCATGGACCACAATTGCATTCCCATCTGGATCTACCTGGATCACAGGTATCACTTCAGGAATTGGTTCTGCCATTTGGGCTGCTCTTAGTGCTTCAAGTCTCTCTCTAGCCTCTCTTCTCAACCTCCTTGCTGTTCTTTCAATCTCAAAATCAAGAGGATGCTCTGGATCGTGAGTTCTGCGCATACAACTCTCTTAAAACTGAAATTCACAACACAAAGGTGAGAAAACAAAAACTCACTAAAACAAGTACTAACTAAGACTTAGAAATTAAACCAATTAATCCCCGGCAACGGCGCCAAAAACTTGTTGTGCAAAAACGTGTGCAAGTATACACAGTCAAACAAGTAATAAAGTGATAAGAAATATCGTCCCACGAGGATTAGTGTTTAATAACTAACTCTATTTAATAGCACTTTGAATAATGAGTAAAAAGTAAAAATAAAAGCATGGTAAAAATTCATTGTTGTGCAAAGGTTAAGGTAAATGGTTGGGGACAGTAAAATTGTAAAATAAGGGTGGTAAAATCAGAGAGATGAGTATAGCCAAGACAAGGATCTGTAATTAATCACTATTGATGCAATGCTGTGAGTGATGCTATGATAGCACTCAGTATGCAGAATGGATATGGATATTCCTATCTCTGTGAAACGAAATGTTGTCAAGGTTTCCTTATTCCTAAGCTCCCATGAGGTTCATTCCATAGGTTGAAAAGCATGTTTCAGTTCAAACCATAGCCCTAGCTTCATATTCCTATTCTTCACTAGGAAAGGGTAGTAGTCCTATTACTCTTCAAACTATGTTAATTTGCGAATTCAGCACTTAAATTTCTTTCCAAAAATAAAATCACGTTATCCAAATTAAAGCGGTCAAGTTTAAAAAGGATGTATAGCATTTACTCACGCAAATTAATGAAGTGTCAAGCATTAATCACATTAAACATCAATAGATCCTAATTACATCACCATAGTCTTGACTATAAAGAGATCTAGCTCATAATGAGCTTAGACATGACAAAATAGAACCTAACTACCATAAATGAAGTCATCAAAATAGTAACAGCACTGAAAACAGAGTATACAGAAGAATGCAGAATTATATAAACAAAATGAAGCTTAAAGCAAGCTTCAGCTGCTATAGATCTACTCCAGAGCTTCTGTGCTGCGAGAATGAAGATCTGTGCTGCTGATTCTGAGTTTTCAACTTCAACAATGAAGCTTCAGCACTGAAAATGGTGGAAAGTTGGTTGGGGAAGACAAAGTACAGTGATGGAAGGAATGGAACAGTACTCTCTGACCTAGGGAATCGTGGAGGCTGATATGTGTACTCTCCCCTCTTTCCTTTTCTAGGTTAAAGTGCATTTTTATAGTATATTCTCTCACTTGAAGTACCTATTGGGCCAATGCAATTCGGGTACAATGCTGCCAACCCTAACATCAAGGATTGTTTGTCCTTTTGCGGATCATTAATGCGCTGGCATGCTACTGCATACGCCCATATAGGACAAAACACCTATTTCTTGCTTATACCACCTGAGATGCCTTAAATTTTGTTCTTTTCACCAGCTGTCTACCACGGTGCTACCAAAGCACTAACCACGGCATTGATTCAACTAAAAATCTTGCACACTAGAGCACAAGTTAAATCCCACAAAATGGCACCTGCGTGCCCAAACTATAATTTTCACAACTAAATACACATTTAGCTAACTATGTACAATTTCAACCTTTATTCACATAAATTGCTCTTGGATCAAGATAATTCTCATTTGTTTTGACATAAATAACTCACACTTCCGTGAGTTATCAGCTTCCGCTACGCACTCTAATGAAAGGAGGAAAAAAAACTGCCCTATGGCTCGGTACTTCGAAAGTTTTCGGGGCTAAGGCAATCAATTTTCATAATTCTCAGTACCTTGTATGAAATATTGAGGGGATCCGGCTCAATACGTCACACAATATACTGAAAGGTTCTGACAGTCACTACAACAAAATAGGAAAGCGGCGGCGGTTTTAAAAGCTTACTGCGGCGGTTTTAACCGCTGCCAAATACCCCTCGCGGCGGTTCCAAAACCGCTGCAGTTACCTCCGCCGCGAGGGAACTCTGTGGCGGTTTTGGCAACCGCTGGAATAACCGCCTGGAGGGGTATTTAGCGGCGGTTTACGCGGCGGTTTTGGTTTTGCGGCGGTTCTAAACCGCCGCTAAACGGTCGGTTAATTTCCCATATTTCTGCAGCGGTTTTGAGGCATTTTGCGGCGGTTTGTGTTTAGCGGCGGTTTTTAAGATGTTTGCAACAGTTCAGAACCGCCACTAAACCATTTATGTGATGGTATATTCCTTGCTTATATACAGCGATTCCAAGGATGTCTGCGGTGGTTCAAAACCTGAGGACGAAACTGCTTTTAGCTTTAAAGCCTCAAATAAGTTCTTATTTATAACAACTTTTTCTCAAATTATTTAAAAACATAAAATTATAAACTTACATAAATAATTAAAAAAGTTCATTCATTCATACTTAAATAAAAAACACAATAATATCAAAAGATAGTGTTGTCTCAAAATATCAAAAGATATGTAGTTTAAGAGTATACATTTCCCCAATATAAGAACATGTTTTTCAAGAACTAGTTAGTTATCTAAGTACCTAGCTGACTCGATCTATCTAATCTATTGACCGTAAAGTCACTAAGTCCGACAAGGTCGAACCGCTCTGATACCAAAATGTAACACCCTGAACTCCAGACGTCATGGAGCTGGGATGTTAACCATTCTAACCAAATCAGAGTTCTCTACCGCATATGGATTTGAATGAAACATAACATCCGAATGGCATAAATACCAAAAAGACAACTAAATGACATAACTGAAACAGTTCAACATGAGTCATTACTGAAAAAAAACTTGTTCAAATCTGAAAGTACGGTTTGCTTATTACAATAACTTTAATTATACAATCAAATGTGAAATCCTCATAATAATACATATTACAATACTAGGGTAGACTAAGCATATGTAAACTTGATCCCTAAGGATCCTTTAAACTCTTGTAGCCTAGTTCATCAGCTACTACTTCTCTATTTGCTTGGTCGTGCCCTGCTCATCTGTAAAACACCACAACATATACAACGAGATTTACAATCTCCAATGAGTTCTTTCGGGGCCTCGCACTCTTAATCTCTCGGTGTTTTTCTTATCTAAACTTAGTGCAATCCATAAGTAGTTGAACAACGTCAACCACAACGGAGAACCCAACCGGGCCTTGGCTAGATAACCAATATGGGCCTTGAACTCAGGAGACATGACCTCCCATTCCAAGTACGCTACTTAACCTCTGGATCGTCATCCCATAGTGTCTTTTATTCATAGCCATAGTCGTGTTCTCACTTGTTAAATATATCGGGCATAACTCATTACGTCGCTAGGAATTGGCATTGCATTATTCACATCATTTCATCATCAATTATGAATTACAATAACACCCAACAAGCTCAATTAACAAGTCATCCAATCACAACAACGATTAAAGCAACCCTATGATGTTTTTATTATGCACTAAGTGTCATGATTAGGATAGATTCATAATAGATCATGGAATAAGTTTTGAACACACTGAATCATTTGCTTAGGGTTGTAGAAATTTTTGTTAGCTTTCCAACGCATCCAAGAACACTAAAATCGGAGTTTTAGATCAAAAGTTATGAACGGAATAAGTTGGAAGGCTACCGAGAAATTCCTTCAACCAGAGAGTGACAGTTTTGGACACGGGTACCTGTGCCATTTGGACACAGGCCTTGTCTGTGCGGCAGAGTGCCCTGTTTTCAGTTTTAAACCACTTCCTTCAATCCCTTGTGGCCAAACTTTCACCCCTTTCATTCTTAACATCAAAACAGATGTTTATCATCATATTATACCTAAATTGATGTACTTTAACTTGTCAAACCACCACTTAAATACAAAGCAATCTTCAATTCAATCATTCAAACATAACAATCTCAAGTGCTTCTAATTCAAGTCTTAGACTAATCTAGGCAACCCAAATCAGTTCAAACACTCTTACAACTCAATATCCATGACATTAAGTTCCCAAACACATCAACAAACATCAAGAAAACCTAAAAGGAAAAGAACTCACTTGTGATGTAGAGTACCACACATGAAAACAAGGAAATGAACTCCTAGTTCCTCTAAGCACAACACAGGCTTCTATAACCCTTCAAGTGACCCTCTAACTCCCAATGCAAGCTCGACAATAGAATCCCCAACTCTCCAATGGTGACATGCAACCCCAATATAGCTCTAACATGGTGAAGATGGTGATGTTCAACACAATACAAGCTCCTAGATGCTCCAAACTCGATCCCCCAGCTCCAACCCTCTTCTTGGAACTCTAATTCAACAATGTAATCCTAGAACAACCCAGCTCTCAAAACTAACATGGAATTACCATAGAGCTCAAACTAACTCCCTTTATCTCATGAAAATCGAAATTGGAGAGTAGAAAGTGATAGAATTGTAACAGAATGATAAAGCTGTAACAGAATGGAAAACTGAATGGTAAAGTATTGAATTGATTTCTTAACCAACTTTACACTGTAGCTCCCTTATATACAATGGGAGTGCAGCTGACCAGTCAATGCTGAGTCAGCTGCTGATGTGGCATTCAATTTACAAAATGGGAAATACCTATTACATTTTGACTATTTTATTTGTATCTCTATTACTCCCCCTTCAAACACAAAGTTGTGAGATGGGAATTGACTACTTTGAGTTTGAAACGTTGATCATTAAATGCAGTAGTGGGGAGGGGCTTTGTCAAGGCATCTGCAAGCTGAAGAGAGCCAGGAACATGCTGAATGAGTAATTGCTTGGCAGCAACCTTTTCTCTAACAAAATGGATATCTAGCTCCAAATGCTTGGTCCTTGCATGAAGTATAGGATTATGAGACAGCATCACAGCACTTAGATTATCACATAGTAGGATAGGGGGCTGTGTTTTGATGTGAAGCTCTCCAAGAAGGGACTGCACCCACAGTAGATCAGCAGTGGCATTTGCCATACTGCGATATTCTGCTTCTGCACTGCTGCGAGCAACCAGTGACTGCTTTTTGGAGCTCCAAGAGACTAAGTTGGGGCCAAAGAAGAGGCATGAGCCAGAGGTGGAGCGCCTGTCATCTGGGTCACTGGCCCAGTCAGAATCTGAGTACACTCGCAGGGAGAAAGGTGTGTCTCTGCTGGCTGGTTGGAGCAGCAAACCATGATGAGTTGTCCCACTAAGATACCTCAGGATTCGTTTTACTGCTTTCCAGTGAGTTTCCAAGGGCTGTGAGAGGAACTGGCAGGCCTTATTCACACTGTAAGACAGTTCAGGTCTTGTTAAAGTTATATACTGTAGGGCTCCAACCAAGGATTTGTACTGAGTGGGATCCAAGAGTATGTCAGTTCCTTGTTTGCTCAATTTGGCATTAGAAACCATTGGTGTAGCCATGGGGCTGCAAGCAAGCATGTTGGCACGTTGGAGCAGGTCTTGAATGTATTTGGACTGGGTAAGGATAATGGAACCACTTGGCAAGTATTTGACCTCAAGCCCCAGAAAATACTCAGGCCTGCCAAGGTGCTTAAGAGCGAAATGAGTTTGCAGTTTTTGGATGAGCTGATGCACCGGAGAGGAAGAGGAGCCAGTGATTAAAATGTCGTCCACATAGACCAATGCAAACAATTGTACACCAGAGGCTGTGTAGATGAACAGGGAGTGGTCACATCTGCTGTGCTTAAAGCCAAACTGCAGCAAGGCAGCATGGAGAGTTTCATACCACGCACGTGGTGCCTGTTTTAGGCCATATAAGGAGCGGTGCAGCTTGGAGACTAGAGAGGGATCATTGGAAATGAAGCCAGGGGGCTGATCCATATAGATGTCTTCAGTTAAGTGCCCATTGATGAAGGCATTGTTTATGTCAATCTGCTGAATGTCCCACTTGTAGGTGAGAGCAAGAGTGAGGATAATTCTGATTGTTGTTGGTTTAATTACTGGAGAAAATGTCTCACCAAAATTTTGCCCAGGTAGTTGATTGTAGCCTTTTGCCACTAAGCGAGCCTTGTATTTATTGATGGATCCATCCGGATTTTCTTTGATTCGGAAGACCCATTTGCAACCAATGGACTTCCTGTTTGGTGGCAGAGTTGTAAGAGACCATGTGTGGTTCTTCATGAGAGCCTCATATTCACATTTCATGGCTGCTAGCCACTGTGGCTGAGAGAGGGCCTGTTTCACAGAAGTAGGTGCAACATGGGCAATATAAAGACGTGGTTTAAGGCTTCCTGTTTTGGATCTAGTGGTCATAGGGTGTGTGTTAGTGTTAGGAAGTGGAAGGGACTCTGTAGTGGATGTAGGAGGCTGAGAGGGGACTGATACAGCAGTATTGGGAAGAATATCTGTAGCAGGAGGCTGAGAGAGTACTGATGCAGTGTTGTTTGGGGCAGTGTTAGTAGCAGCAGGCTGAGAGGGTACTGATACAGTGTTATGTGGAAAAGGACCTGTAGCAGGAGAGTTTGAGACAGATTGTAGTACAGAGGATTGTGCAAGTGTAGGCAAGGCTAGTTCTGATGTAGGAGATGAGTCAGGTGTGCTGTCAGGTGTATCAGGAAACATAGTGGAGTAGGGAAAGGAGTTTTCATGGAAGATTACATCTTTGGAGATGTAGATTCTACCATTGGCACTTAGACACTTGAAACCTTTGTGGTGAGGGGAGAGGCCAAGATTAATACACTCTTCACTGTGAAATTGGAGCTTGTGTTTATTGTAAGGTGTTAGCAAAGGGAAACATGTGCAACCAAATGACCTAAGGGAGGAATAGTCAGGGACTTTGTTGTAGAGGGCTAGATATGGAGAAATATAAGAGGGAAGGGCAGTAGTAGGTAGCCTGTTTATAAGATGAACATCATAGGTAAAGCTGTGATCCCAGTAGGATATAGGCATAGAAGCATGGGAGAGAAGAGTCAAGCCCATTTCAGCAACTTGCCTATGTTTCCTCTCAACAGTCCCATTTTGGTGAGATGTGTAGGGACATGTAAATCTGTGAGTGATGCCTAGGGCTGTGAGAACTGGTGTGAAGGGTTTAAATTCCCCTCCTGAATCAGATTGTATGGACTTTAGTGTGGCAGAAAATTGAGTTTGAATGAGTTTGTGAAATTGGTGAAAAGCATGGATTGCATCAGATTTTCTCTTAAGCAGGAAAAACCAAGTAAATTTAGTATAGGCATCAACAAATGTAATGTAATAAGAGTAACCACTACTAGATGGAAAGGGAGAAGGCCCCCATAAATCAGTGTATACATGTTCAAAAGGTGTGTGATATTGTGTAGTGGAAGGTGGAGAGTGAATACGATGTGACTTTCCAACAGTTCAAACATTTTATTTGATGCAATAGATTGGTTACACAAATTCAATACAGTTTTGATTGCTCTGCTATTGGCATGCCCTAGTCTATGGTGCCATACATGAAAGTTATTAGTATTGCTATGAGTAGAGGTAGTAGGAGATACTCTAGAGTCAGTGACTGGGGAGGGAGCAGAGACAGTGGCTGCTAGAGCACTTGGCTTGTCCACAGGTGCAAGGGTGGGAAGAAAGAATAGACCATCAGCTCCTCTTGAGCCTTGAAACAGAACTTGTTTAGAGACCTGACATTTAACAAGGCAAATCTGTGAATGAAACTCAAAGAATACATTATTGTCAGCACAGAATTGACCTACTGAGATTAGATTACGAGTTATAGAGGGTACAACTATAGCATTCTTAAGTGTGAAGTGTTTGGTTGGGTTGTGTGTGGAGCATAAGTTAAGAGTGCCAGTGCACTTGATGGGAAAGCCTTGGCCATTGCCCATGTGCACCTTCTGTGATCCTGTGTATGTGTGACAGTGCTGCAAAAATTTTGAATCATTGAGGAAATTATGAGAGGCACAGGTGTCAGCATAATAACCTTGAGGAGTTATCTCCTGAGGAACTTTGAATAGCTCAGCTGCAGATGAATCGAAGGAGGTGTAAGCTGCAAGGGCTTGAGGATTGGCTGTGCTTGAGGTGGAGGCTCCACTAGTTTCCTGTGCCTGTTGCGAAGTGGAAGGCTGAGCAGTGACAGAGTTAGCAGAAGGAGCAGCTGGCGGTGTGTAGTTCTCATCAAACCTGTACCAACAATCCAGGGAAGTGTGACCAAGACGGTTGCAAACCTGACATTGAGGCCTGTTAGAGGCGTTCCGTGCACGACCACAGCCACGGCCACGCGTATAGCGCCCGCGCCCACGGTGATGACCTGTGCCTTGGTAGCCAGAGGAATTAGCTCCACGTCCAGCACCTGTTTGAGTGTTGTTCTGCGAATCTACATGCACAAGATTAGCAGAGATGGCTGGGGCAGCCAGTTCTTGGTGAAACTTATCTAACTGAGCCTCTTGGACCAGCAACATGGATTCCAAATCAGTTAGATCAAGTGAATCAAGCTTCGTAAACACAATCATAACAAAGAAATTGTAATCTTCAGGTAAACCGTCAAGAACGATGTCAACCAGATCATGATCGGAGACCGTATCTCCGATTGTAGCAAGGGAGTTGGCTAGGGCACGGATTCGAGCCAGGAACTCAGTAATACTGCGATTACCTTTCTTCGTCGTCTTCAGTTCTGCACGAAGTTGGCGCATCTTTGCCTTCAGATGAGCGTAGTAGTGCTTGTGAATCGTATCCCAAACTTGATGAGCATGGCGACAGTTAAGCACACGAGGAAGCACGGAGTCGGAGAACGTAGAGAGAAGCCATGTGTACAGCGCTTGGTCTTGGACTGTTGTGGAATCGTTGGATTGACTAGGAGGCGATGGAGCTTGTGCATCGCAATGACTCCTTCCACTTGTTGATTCCAGATCAAGAAGTTTTTGTCGTCAAGCTTGATAGAGAGTTTGGGACCGATGACTAACTGTGACGGCATCGT
Source organism: Astragalus membranaceus (assembly GCA_039519185.1). NCBI lineage: Eukaryota > Viridiplantae > Streptophyta > Magnoliopsida > Fabales > Fabaceae > Astragalus > Astragalus membranaceus. Next base: position 33,911,444 of record CM076846.1, on the reverse strand, counting down.
GGCGGTGGAGTTGAAGAGCGACGGTGTTTGCGAGCAAACAGGAGTCACTATTGGTGACTGCTCAGGTGTTGGTGTCGCCGCCATGGAAGATGGAGCACTAGGCTTGAGGATTTTTCAGAGAGATGGAGCGAAAGCGATGAGGGAGACGAAGCCATGGATCGAGATTGCGAATGATACCATGATAGAATTGTAACAGAATGATAAAGCTGTAACAGAATGGAAAACTGAATGGTAAAGTATTGAATTGATTTCTTAACCAACTTTACACTGTAGCTCCCTTATATACAATGGGAGTGCAGATGACCAGTCAATGCTGAGTCAACTGCTGATGTGGCATTCAATTTACAAAATGGGAAATACCTATTGCATTTTGACTATTTTATTTGTATCTCTATTAGAAAGAATGGAAAGTGAGGTAGATGAAATTCTGATTTCTTGGTGTTGAGAACCCTATTTTACCCTTACCCTCTATTTCCTTACTTATGGTTACACCTAATTAACCAAACAAGAAATTAATGAAAACTAATACCCCATTTAGTCAATTAAATCATGAAATCATTTATTCAAATCAACACATCAATTCACTTAACAAATAAAATAATGGAAATGACTTAATAATCAAAGTAATTAAAATAATTACTTTGAGGGTGTTACATCAACAAGGCAGTCAAATCACACATCACACATAGAGTATACATTAATGAAAGTACTACAAAATGTAACCATATATGATAAATTACAACATTAATGCGAAAGAAATCACCTATAATCTTAAGAGAGCTAAAAAAATCACAACCATATAAATAAAAGATAAAATATACTATCAATTTGCATCGTCTTCATCATCCGATATTCCATCTAGAGATACTTCAGCTTGCTCATTCTCAATGATTCTTACGACAACACAGTTGATGATATTTTCATTTGCATTCTTCTGTACACGTGACTGGAGTAAGCTAATTGGGTTCATATTTATATTATTGATGTCACTGGGTTGGTTGAGTAATGTACACACGCACGGCCTATTTGCGCAACAACGCGTTAACAATGAGAATTGTTGGGGTGTAGTGTGATTGGTAGACCTCCAACATACAGTAAGTGTTATTGGTTCATAGAGCTTGCTCTGCCAAATCATCGATATCGTGTGTTAAGTCTTATCAGTTGCTAAAGCTCTTAGAGCTTGAGAGATTTTGAGAGAATTAGAAAGAGCATTTTGAGAGTTGTAAATTGTGATTTCATTGATTGATTTCATTGTACAAAATGAGTTTATATAGTACAAGTTTGCTAACTGAGCTAAATAACCATAAGTGCTAGCATGGCATAGTGTAGCTAACTTGAATTGAGAGTTTTACTAATTGCACTATTATTTTACTCTATTATGCACCCTTCAAACTCATGGTTGGGCTTGAAGACACAATTGGGTCAGAGAGCATAACCTTGATTTTGACCCGCAAATTCTCAAAACTTGAAACGGGCAAAGGCTTGAGTTTCACTCGCACAAAGTGAAGATCGATTTCAAGATTTTTCGTACGAGAATGCAGAACCGGATTGTGGGAAATCATCACAGCGCTGAGGTTGTCGCAGAAAAGGGTTGGGGTTTGAAAGGGAACCTTCAGTTCCGTCAACAACGATTGCACCCACATCAACTCAGGGGTGGCATTGGCGAGGCCACGATATTCTGCTTCAGCGCTCGACCTAGCAACGAGGGTTTGCTTTTTCGAATTCCACGAGACCAGATTTGGCCCAAAGTAGAGGCATGCACCTGAAGTAGAACGACGATCGTCAACGTCACTAGCTCAATTGGAGTCACTGTAAACCCCAACTGAGAACGGTGCGTCCCTCAGAGCTGGTTGAAGAAGGAGACCCATGTGTGCAGTGCCACTGAGGTAACGAAGAATGCGTTTGACGGCACACCAGTGAGAATCAAGAGGAGCAGAAAGAAATTGACACCCCTTGTTGACGCTGAAGGCGATGTTAGGCCGTGTGAGGGTGATATACTGGAGTGCACCAACAATGGAATGATACTGAGAGGGATCAGCAAGGGAATCAAGTCCATGGCGACTTAGCTTGAGGTTAGACATCATGGGAGTGGTCATAGCTGCACAACCAGTCATTTGAGCTCGTTCAAGGAAATCTGCTATGTACTTTGTCTGAGTCAACAACAAGGAACCATTGTTCAGGTATTTGACTTGAATCCCTAAGAAATATTCTGGTCTGCCTATATGCTTTAAGGCAAATGTTGCTTGCAATTTCTTGATTAAGTCATGAATGAGACTTGTTGTTGAACCTGTAATTAGAATATCATCTACGTACACTAGAGCATACAATTGAACACTGTTGTTAGTATAGACAAATAAGGAGTGATCACATTTGCTAGGGCTAAAACCAAACTGAAGCAGTGCTTGTTTGAGCCTCTCGTACCAGGCCCTTGGTGCCTGTTTTAAACCATAAAGAGATCTGTGTAACTTGCGTACAAGTTGTTTGTTGGTTGACACAAATCCTGGTGGTTGTTGCATGTAGATTTCTTCTTGTAGATTACCATTGATAAATGCATTGTTTATGTCAATTTGTTTTATTTCCCATTTGTTTGGTAGAGCCAGAGTAAGCAAAATTCTGATAGTGGATGGCTTAATTACTGGTGAGAAGGTCTCTCCATAGTCTTAACCTGGTAATTGACTGTAGCCTTTGGCTACTACTCTAGCTTTGTACTTATTCACAGTACCATCAGGGTTTTCTTTGACCCTAAACACCCATTTACACACAATGGCTTGCCTGTTGGGAGGTAAATCAGTAAGTGACCATGTGCCATTTTGCACAAGAGCATTGTACTCAGCCTTCAGGGCTTCAACCCAATGAGGGACAGTTAGGGCAGCCTTCACACTAGTAGGTTCCACATGAGTTAGGAAGACTTTTGGTTTTAGATGGCCAGTTTTGGCTCTAGTAAGCATAGGGTGATTGTTGGTGTTGGTCTGTTGAGGTGGAGGGGTGGGAGTTGGAGACTAAGGAATAGGAGAATTGGGTGGTAATTCAGGTTCAGAAGTTGAGGAGGGAATAGTAGATAGCTGAGGAATAGGGCTAGGGTTCTCTTCAATAGGAATGATTGGTGGTTCAGGAGTGTCCTTAGTAGAATTAATGCTAGGATGTGTAGAGGTAGAGCCTGACCAGGATAGATTGGGGATGGGGAGTGAGGTGGGTACTTCAATGGTGGTGATAGTGTGGGAAGGAGACTCGGAGGGAAAGTGAGTAGGGAAGGGAAATTTGTGTTCATGAAATTGAACATCTTTAAAGATGTAAATACGACCTGTAGGACTAAGACACTTGTACCCTTTGTGAGTGGGAGACAAACCTAAGTTAACACATTCAACACTTCTGAATTGTAACTTATTCTTATTGTATGGGGTAAGCAGGGGAAAGCAAGCACAACCAAATTATTTTAAGTGAGTGTAATCAGGTGGGGCATTGAATAGGGCTTGATAAGGGGAAATAAATGTGGCTGGGGAGGTTGTAGGTAATCTGTTAATGAGGTGAACTGCTGTATTGAAGCTATGATCCCAATAGGTAAGTGGCATAGAGGCATGAGCTAATAGGGACAGGCAAGTTTCTGTTATATGTCTGTGTTTTCTTTCAACTGTTCCATTTTGGTGGGAGGTGTAAGGGCAAGTTTTTCTATGTAGGCTGCCTAGAGAGGAGAGATGGTTAGTGAAGGGTAAAAATTCACCACCAAAGTCAGATTGAAGGGCTTTAATTTGTCCTGAAAACTGTGTTTTAACCATTTGGTGAAATTGATTAAAGGCATTAAGGGCTTCTGATTTGGTTTTTAAGAAGTAGACCCAAGTATATTTGGTACAAGCATCCACAAAGGCAATGTAATAGGAATAGCCACTACTTGATAGTGTAGGTGAGGGTCCCCACAAATCTGTGTGGATAAGTTCAAAAGGGGTAGTGTGGGTAGTGGTTGAGGGAGGGGCATGTAACTTGTGAGCTTTCCCAAGACAACAAGATTTGCACAATTCAAAAGTCTTATTATTGGGAATGGAAATATTAGAATGATTCAATACAGAATGAACTACACGACTATTGGCATGGCCAAGTCTATGATGCCACAGTGAGTAAGGTGTGGCATTAGTTACATTTGAATTAATAGGTACAACAATAGTAGAATCACTAGGTACAACAGTAGTAGAGTTAGCTATATTGGAAACAGGAGTATTAGAAACAGTAGGAGAAGCAGTGATAGCTGCAGGACTAGGAGAGCTGCCTGGGAACAGAACAAATAGACTAAGCATGAAGAACAATCCATCAGAGCCTCTATAGCCTTGAAGGAGAACCTCATTAGATGCTTGTGATTTGACAAAGCAAATGAATGAGTGAAACTCAAAATAGACATCATTATCCTCAGCAAATTGTCCTACAGATAGTAAATTACGGGTAAGGGAAGGAACATGTAATAGCTTGTTTAGGTTATAGTGATGGTTAGGGTTTAATTTAGAGTAAAGTTTAGAGGAACCAATAGTGTGAATAACTGTGCCATGACCATCACCCATTTTTGCTTTATGAGGCCCTGTGTAAGGTGAGCTAGTATGCATATAATGTGCAAATGGAGTCAAGTGATGAGAGGCACATGTGTCAGCATACCAACCTGATGCAGTGAACTCAGGAGGAAATTATGCAGTTACAGCTCCAGGTACACTTGTGGAGAAAGCAGCAAAGTTAGCCTGAGGTGCTGTAGTGTCAGGAGTTGTATTGGTAGCAGTAGTAGGTGCAGTGGTAGCTTGTGCAGAAGGAGGAGGAGGCACAAAATGTTCATCAAACCTGTACCAGCAGGAAGCAACAGCATGGCCATACTTGCCACAGAGTTGGCAAGTTGGCCTAGTACCAGTATTAGGAGGAGTGTAATTAGGACTATGATAGGTGTTGGAATTACCTCTGAACCTGCCACAACCTCTGCCACGATTGAATCTTTATCTGCCAAGAATAAATGCAGGATTATTGTTCTGATAAGGTGAGTTGCCATTCTGGTGAGAGTTTGTGTTGCCAGTAACAGCATTGGCTTGAGGAGTTGAGTTCTGACTAGTGGCCTGCACTGTGTTTGCTGAGGGTGCAGGTGTTGTGAGTTCTTGCCTGAATTTGTCTAGTTGTGCTTCTTGCACCAGAAGTAAAGGTTCAAGTTCCATTAGATCAGTGTTGTCAGGTTTACCATAGTACATCACAACAAAGGCATTGTATTCTTCTGGTAAACCTTCTAGAATTATATCCATCATATCTTGATCTTTAATCTCCTCACCAATAGCAGCAAGAGAGTCAGCAATAGAATGAACTTTATTAACAAACTCAGATATAGTTTTGGTGCCTTTCTTGAGGATCTTTAATTCTGTTCTTAATTGTCTAGCTTTAGGTTTGATATGTGCATAAAAATGCTTGTGAATTTTGTCCCAAACTTGACTCGCATGCCTACAACTTAACACTCTAGACAAGATAGAATCAGATAAGGTGGATAAAAGTCATGTATATAATGCTTGATCTTGTACAATCCACTTAGAATATTCTGCAGAAACCTTATTTTCATTTTGATCTTCAGGAGTATTGTATTTTGTAGGAATTTTTGGATGTACCAACAAACGATGGAGGTTGTGAGTGAGAATCACACCTTCAACTTGCTGATTCCAAAGCAAGAAATTCTTATCATCTAATTTTATAGAAAGTTTTGGTCCTGAAACAAAGTTTGAACCTGAATTTAAAGTTGATGCTGACTGAAAAACATGATTTGTTTGTTTTGAATCAGGTACTGCTTCATTTGTTGCTGAAGTTGCTGCCATTTCTGGATGTGCTTGGTGTAGATGCAGAGGAGATGAAGTAGTTCCGATGATGATTGCTGGAACCGCAGAGTGTAGATGCGCAGAAGATGCTTGCAGAGATGTAAGAACTGCTCAAGATTGGAGTGTTAATGGCGGAAAGAGAAGAAGAAAGAAGGATTAGAGGATCGAAACTGAAAGAGATGAACTGAATCTGTAACAGAATTCTGTTACAGGCAGAAGTAAGCGAATGATACCATGCTAAAGCTCTTAGAGCTTGAGAGATTTTGAGAGAATTAGAAAGAGCATTTTGGGAGTTGTAAATTGTGATTTCATTGATTGATTTCATTGTACAAAATGAGTTTATATAGTGTAGCTAACTTGAATTGAGAGTTTTACTAATTGCACTGTTATTTTACTCTATTATCAGTCTAGGTCTTGTTCATAGTCCGAAAGACACTAGATTCGATGCATTAATACCTAATGTTGTAAATCCAAGAAAATGGTTTTCATAATTTCTAAAATATTTTATTTAAACTTTTGAAATATGCGGGGGATTGTTATAATTTTAAGTATTTCAAAAGTTTTTATATAACTAAGTTTGATAATTGTATTGTGATTGGTTTAAATTATTTAAGTTTTTTTAGTGGTAAATTATTTAACTTTTCATTTATTAAAAACAATTTTTTTATATTATTTAAGTTTCTATTTTTTAAAAACAATTTTTTTAGGGATCAAACTTGACCGGGTGCTTCTAGGGTGAGGGATCAAACTAAATCCTTCACAGATGAACCACTAAAATTGACCGTAGGATATTGTGTAAAATATTATGAGTGGTTAAGATTGAATCAGTCAGTATCAAATCTTAACCATTGATAAAGTTTTATAGGTTGACCGGTGAGGGACTTAGTTTGATCGCTCACCTAGAAGCACCTAAAAAAACAATTTATTTAAGTACTAGTACCGTAACTATCGTAAATCAATGTTTTTTTATAAGAAAAAAATATTATTACGGGGAGTACAAGGGGTACTCCAGCCCGTATACAAAGGAACTTTGGGCCTCGTTTAAACCCCCCAAGGCCAAAACCCAGTGGAAAAAAGATCCAGAGAGAAAAAAGAGTACCCAATTACAATGACAACTATTCCCATCCGGACCAGCCGGCATATACATTCGCTCGGCTCCCGAAGGGCCTACACCGATGACTCACCAATCGGCTCAAAATATCTCGCCTCTACCTCTCCCAGGAAAGAATGAAGCGTGATCATCGGAATCAGAGGGAAATATCCCTTATTTCCCTCCCATTTGTCTGTAACGGCCAACTCAACCATAAATTGTATTTGCTATCATTTAATACCCCTTGTAATATAAATACAGCCCGGAGAGGCCAATAAACATATCTCATTCCATTTTTCTCATACTTTAGTGTGATTCTTGTAAACTCGTGTTCGATTGGGCAATTCAACCGGTCCAAAAAACTTAGCTTTGATTTCCTACCCTTCCTAGAAATAAACCATCCCCAAGATGCCAATTTAACATGCTTTACAATATGAATTACATTGACCACAGAACCTTCAAAGATGATTCTATTCCTTGCATGCCATATTGCATTGCCCAATTAGTAGATATTCATATTAAGTGCTTCAATGCTCTTGTAAAATTAATTTTTGTAACTTATAATCAGTGGCGGACCCAGGACCCTAGGGGGTGCAAAAAAAATTCATTATCAAAAATATTGGTTCATAAGATTGTTTAATTTTTTTCTTCAAATATCCTCACAAAATTTACTAAAACTAAGGAATCAAGTTATCTAACTCCAAATTTATTTAAGAGTAAATCGCCAAATTAGTATTTAAGTGTACACGCTATTTCCTATTTAAGACCTAAAGTATATGAGAATAAGAAGTTGTCCGTAAAAATATGTGATATCGATAAAATTACTTACTAAAACTTTATAAATTGTCCCTTACGGAGATCAATAAGACAGATTTATTTAAAATTTGGTACAAATCACTAGTGCAAAATTGACCATTTAGCATCGGTTGTTTGAACACCCGATGCTAAATGTGTAACCGGTGGTATTTTTGAAATTACGAGCAAAAGTTTCACGTTAGACTTTTAGCATCGATTCTTTTAACGGCCGATGCTAAATGTACATAAATTGGACATTTAACATCGGATATTTTAACAACCGATGCTAAATGTCCAAAGCAAGTACATTTAGCATCGGTTGTTAAAAGACCCGATGCTAAAAGTCGAAACCCAATTTTAATTTCTCGCACAAAACACAACCCGTTTACGCGAAACCTATTCTCTTCCTCACACAAACCCTTCTCCCTTATGCGAAAACCTCTTCTCTTCCTCACAAAAGCGATGCTCCTCTCTTCCTCACTGTAACAATAGGCGCTCATCATTGAAACGATATTCGCTCACTGTTCAGAAATCTGAGAAACATTGTTCAGAATCTTCAAGCTTCTGTCCAGAAATCTTCAAGCTTCTATCCAGAAATCACTACGTTTTCATTTTCAAATGGTAAGCATCTTCGCTCTCTCTTCCTCTCCCTTCATTTTCGTTTTCTCCGCTTGAAACCCTAAGTTGGTTTTCGTTCACTGTGAGAGTGTTGTTGTATCTTGTTTGTTTCGTTGTTAATTTTGACAACAGTTTCTAGTTCAGTTTATTCAGTGTCACACTACAACATTTAGACCCTATGGCAACGCCTAAAATTGCAAAGCCAAAAAAACCGTTGCCTTAGCCAACAATGGCAACGGTTTTTTGAACCCGTTGCTGATTCATTTTTTTTAATTGTTTTTATTGGCAACGGCTGGAAACCGTTCCCATAAGGTCTATGGCAACGTTTTTTTTGTTTAAGCTTTAGCCCACGGTTAATAAACGTTGCCATATGGACAATTATTAAAAAATTAAAAAATTGAAGACGCTCTTCTGTTTCATCTTCGCTTCTTCGCTTTCATTTTTCTCGACTCTCAGCGCTTTCATCTCTTTCGGTGACCGACTCTCTCTTCTCTCTTCTTCCTCCGCGGCACACCACGACCACAAACCACCCACGCACGCCACGACCACCACCACCGCACCACGACTGGCTCTCTCTTCTCTCTTCAATCGTCGGTCCTCTTCTCTCTTCTCTCTTCGGAGTGCACTGTGAAGGTGAGGAAGAAGCCAAAATTTCTGCGCACGATTTCTGTGAAAATGAAGCAGAAGCCACGAACTGAAGGTGAAACAGAACTGCAAAAGCCACGAACTGAAGGTGAACTGGTGAAGCAGAAGCGGGCTGAACTACTGAAGGTAAACCCTAATTTCTGTGAAATTCCCAATTTATGTTTGTTTGATTGAAATTTTTGATTAATCCCCAAATCCCAATACGTGTGAATTGAAATCCCCAATTTGTGTGAATTGAAATCCCCAATTTCTTATTGTTTGATTGGAATTTCTGACTAAGCATTGTTAAAAGGACAAAGCATATTACGGAAATTATGGAAGATGTGGAATGGCAGGATGTGGACCCTGACACGCTGACAGGTTTGAATGAAACCATTGGTCTAGGACACAGTGGTTCTCCTGGTAGTGCAGAGTTCTTAGTGGCAACTCACAGCACTGCTGCAAAAATGAATCTGCAGGCTATGCCTGTGATGGTTAGGAAGAGTGAAACTGATGGCAAAGTGGCATTGCATGACTCTGAGTTGTGTTTGGAAATCGGGTGGGTAGTTTTTCATTTACATTCTGAAAACATTCTGAAATCCATATCCTTCACATGTATTTATTGTGTTTTGTGTTGGACTGTTTTTCCACCATATTGCAGATTAAATGTATCCACACAATCACAAATTTCATATATTGGGAGAAAATCAGATGTGGGATATGAGACGGTAGTTACTTCAGCTTTTACAGTTTTCATGTCTATCTTTTCATATTTCATATATTTTTAGTGAAGATAATATGTCTATCTTTTCATATTTCATATATTTTTAGTTGTCTGAAATTTTTTGTTGCATTTTAATTTTTCGTGTATATAACTGATTTATTTACTTATTTCTTGTTAATATTTGTCTACAGGAGCCAAGCCCGAAATCACGTTGGCAGTCTTCTCTTCGGGAGGAAAATGAGCTTCTCCGCAAATAATTACAATACAATGCAATGTACTTGCTTTTCAGGAAAGAATTCCCGTTGATGAAGTGTTCCGAGAATTGAATTGTACTAAAGAAGGTCTCAGTAATGAGGAAGGCCAAAAGAGGTTGCAAGTTTTTGGGCCTAACAAATTGGAAGAAAAAAAGGCAATCATTTATCTATTCACTAATTATGTTTACGTTACAAACTCACTTCATAATATAATATAATATCTTTTGATAATGACTGGCTTGTTTTGCATTGAAACAGGAAAGCAAAGTGCTCAAATTCTTGGGCTTTATGTGAAACCCTCTCTCATGGGTCATGGAAGCTGCTGCTATAAAAAGTCTTCTCTGGCTACAGCTCCACTGTAAAGCAAGGAGAGATTGAGGCTGTTCTCATTGCTACTGGTGTCCACACCTTCTTTGGTAAGGCTGCTCATTTGGTTGACAGCACTAACCAAGTTGGCCATTTCCAAAAGGTACTATACACTATTACTATCTCTTTGTATTATGTGATTTTGATTTTGTCTATTTGTGAATATTTACTTTGTGATGGTTACTTATGATCAGGTGTTGACAGCAATTGGTAACTTCTGCATTTGCTCAATTGCTATAGGCATGGTCATTGAGATTGTTGTCATGTACCCAATTCAGCATCGCAAGTATAGGAATGGAATTGACAATCTCTTGGTGCTTCTCATCGGAGGGATTCCTATTGCAATGCCAACTGTTTTATCAGTCATTATCGCTATTGGTTCTCATAGGTTGTCCGCAAAAGACATACAAAATCATTATTTAACTAATCATTTGTATATCATATATGAACATGAACATCAATTTAATATCACAACATTGCAGGTTTTCACAAAAGATACTGAGATATAATTACTTGTTATTATGAGTCATTCATATTATGGTTGAATTTATCAAATGAGTTTTGTAATGATATTTTTTATGGTGAGATATAATTACTTGATATAATTACTTGTTATTATGAGTCATTCATATTATGGTGAGAAAATTAGTGTATGTACGAATGTATATAGAGTGCATGAATCTTTTTTTTTAATTTTTTATTATCTATGGCAACGGTTTTGAACCGTTGTGTGTGCTGATTATAGGCAACGGTCATAACTAACACAACGGTTTTTCAGTGTTGCCATATTTGGCAACGGTTTTTAAATGTTGCTATAACTAGCAACGGTTTTAGCCTGTTGCTTTTGTGTGAAAATAAAAACCGTTGCGTTTAAGCTGTCAATGGCAACGGTTTTAGGGTTGCGTTGCCTTTTGCAGGAAAAAACCGTTGCCTTTAGCTTAGGCAACTCCCGCAAAAACAACGGTTTCAAAACCGTTGCCGAAAGTAAAGGCAGCGGTTTTTTGGCTTTGCGCAACGGTTTTCAGGCGTTGCCTTTGGGTCAAAATGTTGTAGTGTCAAGTTCAGTTTTAATTTTGATTTTGATTTTAAAGACATGATTTATATAGTTGCTATTTTTGTTGTAATCTTTAGGCTTCTTTGCTTCTTGGTAAAATCAATGTTAGGCTAAGGATTGTACATTTATACATATTCTTTCTTGTTTTGGGTGGCTTTTGTCATGATTAATAGGTAGGGAATTGTAATATATTTGAAAATTATGCATTTTGTTTGCTTTGGTTTAAGATAGTTGATAACTCTATTTAATATAGAGTTATTCATACATCTAACCATAACTAATTGCCTGAAACCAAGTATAATATGTATTAAATATAGTAGTTTTAGTCAAATAACAACATTATAAGTTTTATAGAAGATTGCACAATGATTTAAGCATTTTGTATATATATATTGGTATGTTTGATATGTTTGCTCAGTGCAGCTGCAGTTCATGCTTCTGCACCAGGAAAACAACATTGCTTCCACACTAAAGGCACATCCAAGATAAAGTGTTTCTGCACTTAGTGCTTCTGCACTGTCCAGCTGTGAGCTTATAACCCCCCACCTTGGAAGCACCTCAATTCATACCATGGCACCAAAAGTTTTGTGACATCATGCTTAGTCATTGGGCACATGCCCACATGCATATGGAGGCGTCCACCATGAAACATCATCATAAGGGGCTATACACCTAAAGACACATGGATTTCCACCATTGGACCTCCTTTAAAGAAGAGTGCTGGACTTTATCTTCTCAAATTCAGAGCAGGAAAGTAACCATGGTTAGGCTACACATTGCTGACTTAGTTACTACGCAAACCCTCATGCAAAGGAAACCTCAAAGGCTATAAATATGCTCCACTTCGCACTTGAAGAACAATCCCTTTCTTCATCCAAATTTATATAGCTTTCATACAGTTTTAAGTAGTTTATTTCTTGCATTTTATTCAGTAGTTAGTTGTAAGAAGGTGAGGAAGGAATTGACACCCTCTTTCTCCACTTCTTCATAGATAGACGAAGGAATCAGTGCTTCTGCACTAATCAGAATTCCATGCAAAGGAACATCAATCCGTGTAACTTCTACCCTATTGATATCTTTTGTATTATCCATATTATTATGCTCTTTGCAGATTCTCTCTATTATATAATGAGTAACATGAGCTAAATTCCTTTAGTTGAGATGTTCTAAACTTATAATGATATTTTGAGTAAGTTATTATGCTTTTAAGTGTTGTAGCATTTTGGGTCTTGTGTTATACTATATCCATCTTATTTTAAGGTTGATCGCTTCAAAGAAGTAGAGATATATACACATACATGGTTTATAACTAGAAATCAAGACTAATAAGGGTGAGTGTTTTAATAAAGGCTTTGTTGACTTGTTAATAAAGAAAACTTTGTTAAAACCATGTTAAGTCCTAGACATAGGATAACATAGTCCTTAGGGTGAAACAGTGGGTACCTCAAAGGCAAGAGTGAACTTATTTAGCAAGCCAAGACATGGGAAGCTTGTAATGAAACTCTGAAGAAAGTAGCTGACATTAAGCACACACTTATGCAACTGCACTCAATGCTACTACACTTGATGCTTCTTGATGCTTCTGCATCATAGTGCTTCTGCATCTCTAAAAGCATAGAAACTCTCAAAAGAAGCATTATCTAGTAAAGTCATCTCAACTATCATTCTCAACTGATTTCCTTCATCTTATTTTACATACTTGCATTCTGTTTTTACTTAAACTAAAAACCCCAAATTTTGTGAGTAGTGTAGTAGCACATATTTATATCTCTCTAAGCATACAAGAGTTTAACCAATCCCTGTGGGTTAGACCTTTGTTATCATTGTATTACTTGTGTGACTGTGTATACTTGCACATATTTTGCCACACCAAGTTTTTGGCGCCGTTGCCGGGGATTGCCATTAATTTTTGTAAGTTTAGATTTATAGATTTGTGTATTATTATTATTATTGTTATTATTATTATTATTATTATTATTATTATTATTATTATTATTCTGGTAGTTTGATTCCTTAGTGCAGGTGCACTAGCTTATGCACAGGACCAGAACACCAGAATTTACATTGGATCCAGAGATAGAAAGAAGTTTCAGAAGATTGCTTAGATCCCAAAGACAAGGCTGCAGGAGCAACATGTCTCATCACAGTGAAGAAAGATCAGGTTCCAATGGAGGCTCAGTTGGAGGAGACCCACATTCTAAACATGAGCAAGGAAATCCATTCAACAACATGGGACCCATAGGTATGATTAATGATAGAAATAGACCCATGAGGGATTATGCTATGTTTAATAATCAGAATATGCAAACTAGTATAGCAAAACCTCATATTGATGCTGTTCATTTTGAATTTAAACCCATGATGTTCCAAATGCTGCAAATAATTGGCCAATTTGGTGGATCTCCTCATGAGGATCCCCATGAGCATTTAAACAGTTTCTAGAAGTATGTAGTAATTTTATCCTTCCTGGTGTTAGTGAAGAAGCATTTAGACTTAAGCTATTTCCATACTCTTTAAAAGATAAGGCAAAATCTTGGTTAAATTCAATGGAGCCTAATTCTATACATTCATGGAATGAAATAGCTGAAAAAATTTTGTCAAAATATTTTCCACCCATTAAAAATGCCAGGATGAGAAACGATATTACATCTTTTAGAAAAAAAGAATTTGAGTCATTATTTGAAGCATGGGAAAGATGGAAAGAGCTTTTAAGAAAATGTCCTCATCATGGTCTACCAATCATTATTCAAATGGAAACTTTTTATAATGGTTTAGAGACACAAACCACAGTAATGCTTGATGCATCATCTGGGGGTGTGTTACTGAACCTATCATACAATGAAGCATGTGAGTTGATTGACAGAATTGCTACAAACAGCTCTAGTTGGCCTACTGAGAGGGTAAGTGCCCAAAAGAAACCATCAGGGGTGCATGAAATCAGTGATGTATCTGCCCTATCTGCTCAGTTAGCTTCTCTAACCAACTTGTTCAAAAACTTCACTTCCAACAGTGCATCTGCACCAAGTGTAGCTGTACCAACTGATACTTCTGCAGCAGCCATAGAACAAGCCCCTCCTGGTGATACAAGTTGTGTATACTGTGGAGGAGGCCACTTGTATGAGGAATGTCCCAGCAATCCTGTCTCTATCAACTATGTAGGATTCAATAAAAACAACAACCCTTACTCAAACACCTACAACCCTGGGTGGAAGAACCGCCCAAATTTCAGATGGAATAATACTGGTGCTTCTGCACCTAGTGCAGCTGCACCAACAGCAACACCACCAGGGTTTCAGTCTCAAAACAACCAAAAACAACAAACACCTGCCAATGATAACTCCATTGAAGCCTTGCTCAAATCCTTTATTAGTGAAACCAGAACAGCTAGGCAAGCACAAGATGCATCTATAAATGAATTTGGAGAGTCAAGTGGGGCAACTAGCAACAGCTCTGTACCAAAGACCAGTAGGTGCATTACCTTCAAATACAGAAGCTACTACATCCCACAGACCAGGAAAAGAACAGGTGAAGGCCATTTCTCTAAGGAATGGAAAACATCTTACAGATAAAGAAGAGACTGAAGGTAAAGGTAAGGGAGAAAAAGAAGCAGAAAAAAATAAAAATGAAAAAAATCTGCAAGATGCTTCTGCACCTGATGCTTCTGCACCAAAAGAAATACAACTGGCAAGGTTAGTTCCTGAATACCCTCCTACTCCTTATCCTCAAATATTAAAAAAGGCACATGGGGAGAAGCAATTCAGTAAGTTTCTTGAAATATTAAAATAGTTGCACATTAATGTTCCATTAGTTGAAGCACTTCAGCAAATGCCTAATTATGCTAAATTTATGAAAGATGTGAAAAAGATTAGGTGATTTTGAAACAGTTGCTGTGTCTGAAGAATGTAGTCTCATTTTACAAAGCAAAATTCCAAGGAAATTGAAAGATCCTGGTAGTTTTACAGTTCCATTCTCAATTGGAAAATTTTATACAGGTCGTGCTTTATGTGATTTAGGTGCAAGTATCAACTTGATGCCTAAATCTATATTTACATAGCTTGGAATTGGAAATGCTAGACCTACCACTGTAACACTTCAACTTGCTGATAGATCAATAGCCTATCCAGAAGGAATTATTGAAGATATCTTAGTTAAGGTTGACAAATTTGTGTTTCCTGTAGATTTTGTTATTCTTGATTTTGATGCAGATAAAGAAGTGCCAGTCATCCTTGGAAGACCATTCTTAGCAACTGGCAAGGTCCTGATTAATGTGCAGAAAGGAGAACTAACCATGAGGGTGAATGATCAAGAGGTGAAATTCAATGTGATGAATGCTCTGAAGTATCCTGCAGAGGAGAGTGAAGGGTGTTCAGCAATCAATTCTCTTGACCATTTAGTGCAGAAACAATTCCAGAAGCAGTATGATCATCTCACCAGTGCTCTTGCACCAGATGCAGAAGCACCACCTGATGAAGAAATCATGGAAAAACACATGCTGCCAAGGAAAGAACCAACACATAAGGTATGGTCTAGAACTTTTGAATCTCTTAATTTAGAAGACCCAAACCTTAAAAAGAATATACCCTCAATTAAACAACCTCCAAAATTAGAACTGAAAGAACTGCCCAAACATTTGAAATATGCTTTCTTAGGGGAAGGTGACACACTTCCAGTAATCATTGCTTCAGACTTGTCCTTAAAGCAGGAGCATGATCTCATTAGTACCTTAGGAAAGCATAAAAAAGCAATAGGCTGGCAGATGGCTGGCATAAAAGGAATTAGCCCTTCTATATGCATGCATAGAATAATTTTAGAAGATAATTCTAAAAATTATATAGAAGGACAGAGAAGGCTAAACCCTATTATGCAAGAGGTTGTAAAGAAAGAAATCATAAAATGGCTAGATGCTGGAATCATATACCCCATATCAGATAGTGCATGGGTAAGCCCTGTGCAATGTGTTCCAAAGAAGGGGGTGTGACAGTTATAGCCAACGAAAAAAATGAGTTAATACCAACAAGAACTGTTACAGGTTGGAGGATTTGTATGGATTATAGAAAACTCAATAAATCCACAAAGAAAGACCACTTCCCTTTACCTTTCATTGACCAAATGTTAGACAGATTAGCAGGTAAGGAGTTGTATTGTTTCTTAGATGGTTATTCAGGATACAATCAAATTGCAATAGAACCTGATGACCAACAAAAAACAACCTTTACATGTCCCTATGGAACCTTTGCATTTAGAAGGATGCCATTTGGAGGTATTCCAAAGATGCATGATGTCCCTCTTCTCTGACTTCATTGAGCAATCAATGAAGGTATTCATGGATGATTTCTCAGTTTTTGGAGACATATTTCAATTGTGTTTATCAAATCTTGAGAAATTTCTCCAAAGATGTGAAGAAACAAATTTAGTGCTTAATTGGGAGAAGTGCCATTTTATGGTACAAGAAGGCATTGTGCTGGGTCATAAAGTGTCAAAAAAGGGTCTGGAAGTGGACATAGCCAAAATTGAGGTCATTGAAAAATTAACACCTCCAACAACTGTCAAAGGAATCAGAAGCTTCTTAGGTCATGCAGGCTTCTACAGAAGGTTTATCAAAGACTTTTCAAGGATATCCAAGCCACTGTGTACACTTCTGCAATTGGATACACCTTTCAACTTTGATGAGCCATGTATGGAAGCATTCCAAAAACTCAAAAAGGCATTGGTGACTGCACCAGTGATAGTTACACCAGATTGAAGCAAGCCCTTTGAATTGATGTGTGATGCTAGTGACTTTGCTGTAGGAGCAGTCCTGGGGCAAAGGTATGACAAAATCTTTCATTCTATTTATTATGCTAGCAAAACATTGATTGAAGCTCAAATGAATTATACTGTAATAGAAAAAGAACTATTAGCAGTGGTTTTTGCATTTGACAAATTTAGGTCTTACTTGGTTGGCACCAAAGTTATTGTCTATACTGATCATTCTGCCATCAAGTATTTAATTTCCAAAAAAGATGCAAAACCAAGGTTAATAAGATGGATTCTCCTCCTTCAAGAATTTGACATTGAAATTAGAGATAAAAAGGCAGTGGAGAATCAGGTTTCTGACCATTTATCTAGACTTGAAGGTGAAAGAACAGGTACTCAGAAGGGAGAGATCAAAAAAATTTTCCTGATGAAAAACTGCTAACAATTTCTGTAACAGCACCCAGTGCTTCTGCACCAAGTGCTACTGCACCTTGGTTTGCTGATAATGTTAACTTTCTTGCAAGCAAAGTAGTGCCAGTGGACATGACATACCAACAAAGAAGGAGATTCTTCCACATAGTTAAACAGTACTATTGGGATGATCCAGTTCTCTATAAAATGTGTCCAGATCAATTGATGAGGAAATGCATCCCCCAAGAAGAAGAGAAAAGCAGTGCTTCTGCACTGCCATGTTGCACCATATGGAGGTCACTTTGGAAGCAACAGAACAGCAGCTAAGGTATTACAGTCTGGTTATTTTTGGCCCAGCCTTTTTAAAGATGCAAATTTAATGGTCAAAACATGTGATAAATGTCAAAGAACAGGTAATATCTCAGAAAAACATGAAATGCCCAGAACCAATATTTTAGAAATTGAACTTTTTGATGTATGGGGCATGGATTTCATGGGTCATTTTCCACTCTCTTTTGGCTAACAATATATCTTAGTAGCTGTTGATTATGTGTCCAAATGGGTAGAGGCTGTAGTATTGCCTAATAATGATGCCAAATCTGTCAGCAAATTTCTTGTTAAAAACATTTTTACAAGATTTGGCACCCCAAGAGCAATCATCAATGATAAAGGCTCCCATTTTTGCAATAAACTCATTGAAAATCTTCTTGCAAAATATGGGATTAAGCACAAAATTGCTACAGCCTACCACCCACAGACAAGCGGACAGGCTGAATTGTCAAATAGGGAAATTAAAAGAATGCTAGAAAAAATGGTTGGGCCAGCAAGAAAAGATCGGTCCTTACACAAAGATGACGCATTATGGGCATACAGAAATGCATTTAAAACTCCATTAGGTATGTCTCCTATAGGTTAATTTATGGTAAAACATGTCATCTGCCTGTTGAGTTAGAAAATAAATCATATTGGGCTATGAAAAAGCTGAACTTTGATTACAACAAGGCATTTCTCTTATGAGAATGCAGAAATTTACAAAACAAAAACCAAGGCTTGGCATGACAAGAAAATTCAAAGAAGAGAACTTAGAGAAGGAGGATTGGTCCTGTTATACAATTCTAGGCTGAAATTGTTCCCTGGAAAGCTTAAATCAAGATGATCAGGACCATTCAAACTAGTCAAAGTCTATCCCCATGGTGCAGTTGATTTATATGATGCAGCCACAACCACCACTTTCAAGGTAAATGGCCAAAGAGTGAAAATGTACTATGGAGAGCATGTGGAAAGAGACAAGTACACCACTGATAACTCTATTTTATATAGGTTATTTATGCTCTTAATACTTAAATCAAGCTCACTTCTCAAGTAATTTTAGTACTTAAACATGTGAATATATGATTAATAGTGTAAATACATGTTATAAGTCAATTCCCTAAACTTTGGGCATAATCATTGCCTTTGTGAATATATTTAATGTTCTGCCTTAGTACTGCAGCGGTATGCCATCAATGAAACGCTACAGCGTTATGAGGTGGTTGGCCATTGAGATATTTGTGTAACCACTTGCTGAAACGATGAGTCATCACCCTTATCTCTTATCCTCAGCATGACATTGGAGCCCAAGTGGAGTCAACAAGACACTTGGCGCCTGTAACACCCCGGTATTTTTATCGAGTAAAAATACCCAAGTGCACCATCATAAAATAATCAGAGATATTTTTTCCTGTTTTAGATATTGAACATAAATAAAAACAGCTCATAACCTAGAGTCCAATATCCAAATACCAAGAAATGGCGGAAACGATTTTACAACTTTTACTGATACAAGTTATACAATCGAAAATACAAAGGTCTCGAGGGAAAGACATTAACAATGAAAACTAAGTCTTCACCGTCTTCATAAGCACACCACCTAGCTGTGGTTCTTCACCTTTGCTTTCTCCCCTGTTTCTCTGTAAAAAGCACAAAATATAAACAGTGAGATACAATCTCAGTGAGTTCTACCGAGACCCCTACTAACACTCGCGGTCCAGTTTTAAAACATTTTTAAGATTTGACACAGCACCGACCGCAATCCACTTGCTAATCCCGGCGAATCATACAATAAGGCTTCGATCTAATAGGACACCGACTGCAATCCACTTGCTAATCCCGATGAACTAATATCCTAGGCCTTTCTACGTACCACCGACTGCAATCCACTTGCTAATCCCGATGAACGCAGCACAAACTTTTGACACAACACCGACTGCAATCCACTTGCTAATCCCGGCGAACCCCATTACCAATAGTGTTTCCTAATGGCACAGAGCCTAGGGTAAGGGTTCATGACTTCCCCGCCTAGTATGTCAACATGGGTCGTCACCCAAACTCGATATAATATATATATCTACAATCATATGAACATTTAGTTCATTTACATTCAGACCAATAATTGAACATAACACCCGCATCAGGCCGTTTCCCATAGTCGATATAATATATATATATATCGTGAATCGTAGACCGGTTTAGACAATAAATAATAATCATCACGCGTCGGTTATACCATACCACGTAGGACTCATAGTCCGCTTTATTATTAACAAAACATATCCGCACACGTGTACTATTGTTCGGCTTTTCGAAACAATTTCAACTTCGAAAACAGTTCTTTTTACCTTTTTAAATTGTATATTTAGTTAGGCCTCGGAATAAGCTTTAAAACGCATTTTAGAACACCTCAATCGGGTTCCCGGATTAAAAGTTATCGCGAAAACAAAATCAGTGAAAAACTGTTGAAAATCTGCAAAGCGTCGCGACGCGAACTGCTTCCGTCGCGACGCGAAAAGTGACAGAAACTTTTTGCGTGACAAAACTGGGCCAGGTCGCGATGCGAAGGGGATGGGTCCATCTGCAGAAAAGTGCAGGTTTTCCGTTTTCTTGCGAAATTCGCTATTCCGCTCAATTCCGATTCTTGTTCCGATTGAAAACAGTCCAAACAAACAGAAAAACAGATTCAACAAATATCACACAATCATTCAAATCAATCAATGTCTCAATCAAAACGGTTTTTATCAAAAATGACATATTTTCCAATTAACGGTTTTTAAGTCAAGATCTTTCGAAATCAAATCACCAAAAATTCCATCTCAACAAGACACAACGCGAGACTCGCTCCGATCGATTCCTAACCCGAAACAGACAATATCCAGAAATATTCCAGTCCAGCGAAAGCGATCAAACATTAAATCAATTAATTCGAAACGTAAAATCCTAAACGTGAGTAGAACTCACCCTTGAAGCGTGAACCACGATCGAGCCGAATTCACCGAGTAGCCACACGAACATTCCCCGCTCCGGTGACACCCAATCCGCTTCCAAAGCTTTCCACTCGATCGCGAAACCTCTTTTTGACCGAAATACCGAATTCCTCGAAATCTTCCACGAACACTATTCATCGTCTTCAACCTCCAATCACCACTATTCACACATAAACCCAATCTTGAACCCTAACCTTCAATTCTTCAAAAACTCCAAATCGGACTTCAATATTCGCGTATTCCACCTTGAGCTCGCTCCTCACCACCATTCTAGGCTTTCCTTTGAGCTTGAACCACAAAACCTCCATTTTTCCTCTCAAATTCGAAAATGGCAAAGTGAGAGAGAGTGAGTTGATGATGAAGATCTTGGTACCAAATCGAAGAGGAAGTAACGCTGAGCATTTTTCGTGTTGGAAGGAAGTCGTTTTGATGAACCGAAACCTTCCCTTTTTCCTCTTCTTCCTCCTCACCCTTTCTTTCTCTTTTCTCTCTTTTCCTTCTCTGTTTCTCTTCTCTCGCTCCTTTCTTTCTTTTCCTTCTTTCTTCTTATTAATTCTTTCCTTCTCCTCTCACACCCACACACGTACACATATATATATATATATTTATTTAATATATACGTGGTAACGTGATCCAATTACCATATTGATCTAAATCTCTTATTTCGATTCCAAAACTTCCTTGGCCCGTATTATCCGGTTAACGATCCGATGACCACCAATAAATAATTTTAGCACTCAATAAATTTACCAGTCAAGTACTAAATTAATTTAATTGGGTTAACATCCAAATAATTCCATTAATTATTTTGAGGATGTTACATTCTCCCCAACTTGAAAGAATTTTGTCCTCAAAATTTCGCTAAGTCTTTCATCCGACTAACCGAGAACAGACATTCTCAGAAAGGTCCAAATTTGCTGGAAAACATTCTTGAATTAACGAAATAAGTGTAGAAGATCTTCCCCAGTTGGCACGTCAATCTCCAAGTATGATCCACTACTACCTTGATATGAACTCTCTCGTTACGAATCTACACGAGAAACTTATCATTCGCCTACATAGGCTCGGCACCGCGTTTGAAAACACTTCCGAAGCTTCATTCCAATTATCCTCGTTTACTCCCCAACTTGATTAATCTAAATCAAAGGGTGTAATATAAGACACTTGATAGACATACAGGTTGAAAATGAGATCCACAAACTGGTACTCCTCGGTAGAGGTAAAAACAAACACGATCTCCTCGAAGGGTGTAAACACGTTCTCAACAAATCTTCTAAAATCCATAACAGTTCTCGTACACATCGACAATGTGACGAAAAAGTCACTTGCGAAACTTCTTGACTCGCCCCCAAGATTTCGAGATAACACTTTTCGAAAGAAGATAAAATGAGGATTTACCAGAAACGTTTATCTTAAACGTAGAAATAAACTGCGGGGACATCAAATAAATTGAACGTAATGAAAATCACCTCAGTTGTTCTCCAAACAACTATCAAACGGAACTCAGAGCTCCTTTCCGAATTAGTCAATAGCGTTGAGAGCTTCCCCTCAACCTAAGTAATCCTCCTAGGATTTTCCTCCCCAATCATATCCTATTAGCCTCTTAATTCGTTCCCAAAATTAACTTTAGCATGCGGGTTTTCACAAAAACGATTTTTTTTTTCAAAACTATTACACCGCACGCCAAGCTTCACTTCGGAAATTTCAGTCACCTACAAGCAGATCCATCAATTAATCCTCTGGTGCTTCTTCGCAATGTGAAAAACAGTCAACAGTCACCTCATTTTCACATTCATATTCACGTCTGACTTGTCAAACGGAATCACATAATACTATCTCCTTGTTAACCTTCACAAAGGAGAGGTTAACAAACTAATACCTCGCCACTAATACATCTGCTTTATATTCTGTACACCCTGTAACAGAATATAAACTTCGGCGTGCTTCCTCTAACACTTGCCTTTTATTGTTCTCATCATCGGGCGCACAGATCCTAGTGTTGAAACAACTGACTCCATCACTGACCATGGTAAAATCCGGAAATACCTTTTGTGATTGTAGCTTCACATCAACTTCCTGTGCTAAGCGTATAGAATCCCTTAGGGAACTAGAGATCCTCATATGGCTCAACACTAAACGGTTCCCCCTTGATCTTGAATTCAGATTTAAGTCTCTAAAAGACTCTGATAATTCCATCTCATGCATCATAAACTCGGCCATGTGGATGGATTTCCTACTCAGTGCATCAGTTACAACACTGGCCTCTCTTGAAGGCTACATCAACACGAATTTATAATCCTCCAGAAACTCAACACACTTCTCTACCTGCTATTCAGTTCTTTCTGATCAAACCGATACCTTTAAACTATTGTGATCACTAAAGACATCGAAACGAGACCCATACAGGTAACGTCTCCAAATCTTCAGTGCATACACGATAGCTGCCAACTCATAATCATGAGTCGGATAATTCCCTTCACAAGTCTTCAATTGCCTGGATGCACAAGCTACCACCTGTTGATTCTGCATGAGAACACATCTTAAATCCTTCCCTGAAGCGTCATCGAAAATTTGAAATTCCAATGACGGATCCGGAAGAATCAGGATTGGAGCAGAAGTCGAAATCTTCAACTCTTGAAAACATTCTTCACAATCGGCATCCCATGTAAACGGATGACCCTTACGAGTTAACCGAGTAAGTGGAAAACTAACTGTGAGAACCTTTGAACAACTCTCTTATAGTAACCGGCTAGACCCAAAAACTTCTGATCTCTGCGGCTGACGTCGATCACTCCCATTCAACACCGCTTCCTTCTTACTGGGATCTACAGAAACTCCCGACTTGGGAAATCACATGTCTCAAAGACTTTACCTCTGACACCCAAAAATCACACTCCGAAGGTTTCAAGTACAACTTCTTTTCTCGGAGTACTTTCAGAACATTGCGGAGATGTTGAACATGCTCCTCAATGGTCTTAGAGTACACCTAGATATCATCAATTAAAACAACTACAAATTGATCCAGGTATGTGTGGAAAACTCGGTTCATGTATCCACGAATACCGCTGGAGCATTGGGTAGACCGAAAGGCATCACTACTAACTCGTAATGTCCATACCTAGTACGGAAAGCTGTCTTCGGAATATCTAAGGCTCTAACTTTTATAGGATGATAACCCGACCCTATATCAATTTTAGAAAACACAGCAGCACCTCGAAGTTGATCCATTAATTCGTGTATCCTTGGAAAAGGATATTTGCTCTTGATCTTCACTTCGTTGAGTTGTCGGTAGTCAATACACAATCTCCAACTTCCATCTTTCTTCTTGACAAGCAACACCGGAGCACCCCATAGAGAAGCGCTCGGTCGAATGAATTTCTTTAACATCGACTTTTCAAGTTGATACTTCAATTCCTTTAATTCTAAAGGAGGCATTCTATAAGAAACAATAGATATTGATCCCGTGCCAGGAACCAATACAACAGTAAACTCTACCTCTCGCTCTGGAGGTTCAGAAGAAACTTCATCGTGAAAACATCCTGAAAGTCATTCACAACCTGAATATTCGCCAAATCTAAACTAGTTTCAGTGGATGCAGATAACATACTAACATGTGCTTCCGCACCTTGAAATGAAGATTGACCGTCTAAGGTGAACTAGGTAACCGCTTCAGAATTTGTCCTTGACAATTCAACTGTTTCTGAAGCGAAGCTGGCAGCGATTGACACAGTCGATTGCAACATGATTTGCAGTCATCCAATTCATACCCAAAATGGTGTCCACACTTCTCATAGGCAAACAATAAATTCTACAACGAAATTCCTGCCTCCTATGACAAGTAGACAATTCTATACAAAGATTAGGTCTGGACACGACCCTTAGCAGCAATAAAATAGTTATCGGCTCGGATAGCGATGATAAGGCTAATCCCAACCCATTCACACGCGATCGGGATATACAGCAATAGGTTGCACCCGAATCATATAATATACTGACGGAGTTATTGAAAACTGATTCCATACCCCTCAGTAACTTGTATGTAGTTGTAACTGTCTGAGCATCGAAAGTGTTGACGCATCCTTGCCTTGGAGCTGCTCGTGACTCCTTGGAACCCTTCCTTGCAGGGCACTTTTTACCATAGTGACCCCTTTACATTACTATAATAGCACCGATTAGATCTTCGCTTGCAATCATCACTGTGAGGCTTTCCACGGTTAGAACATCTTCTGACCTTTGTAGAATCAAAGAATTGCATCTGCTTTTCCTTTGATGAAATTATCTTAGGACTTTGCATTCGGAGTCGATAAATCAACTACCTTCTTTCCTTTCCAATATTTCTTATGAGATCATCCTCGGCGACATAGGCTGATTGCACTAAGGCAACATAATTGGTAATAGTATAAGAACTGAGACCATAAATCATAAAAGCACTTATGCCCGTCTTATACTTCTGCATTCTCCATTCGTCATCCGAAGCTTACTTTACCACTTGGTAAAACTAAGACAACTTTTCAAACTTAGCGGTGTTTTCTTCCACCGTCCTGCCACCTTTCCTGAGGATGTACCGGTTGGAGATTCCGGTTTTAGTCGAGGACTGCGTCTTGATCATCCAGTCATAATTCCGCTTATGATGCACTAAGTATTAAGTTGATCAGGCTCAATGTCTCTTAGCATCACAAGTGTAATTACAAAAAGGACTAACAAGGAATCGACTCAACCCTAAACTAAGTCCGACTAGGTCGAACCGCTTTGATACCAACTGTAACACCCCGGTATTTTTATCGAGTAAAAATACCCAAGTGCACCATCATAAAATAATCAGAGATATTTTTTCCTGTTTTAGATATTGAACATAAATAAAAACAGCTCATAACCTAGAGTCCAATATCCAAATACCAAGAAATGGCGGAAACGATTTTACAACTTTTACTGATACAAGTTATACAATCGAAAATACAAAGGTCTCGAGGGAAAGACATTAACAATGAAAACTAAGTCTTCACCGTCTTCATAAGCACACCACCTAGCTGTGGTTCTTCACCTTTGCTTTCTCCCATGTTTCTCTGTAAAAAGCACAAAATATAAACAGTGAGATACAATCTCAGTGAGTTCTACCGAGACCCCTACTAACACTCGCGGTCCAGTTTTAAAACATTTTTAAGATTTGACACAGCACCGACCGCAATCCACTTGCTAATCCCGGCGAATCATACAATAAGGCTTCGATCTAATAGGACACCGACTGCAATCCACTTGCTAATCCCGATGAACTAATATCCTAGGCCTTTCTACGTACCACCGACTGCAATCCACTTGCTAATCCCGATGAACGCAGCACAAACTTTTGACACAACACCGACTGCAATCCACTTGCTAATCCCGGCGAACCCCATTACCAATAGTGTTTCCTAATGGCACAGAGCCTAGGGTAAGGGTTCATGACTTCCCCGCCTAGTATGTCAACATGGGTCGTCACCCAAACTCGATATAATATATATATCTACAATCATATGAACATTTAGTTCATTTACATTCAGACCAATAATTGAACATAACACCCGCATCGGGCCGTTTCCCATAGTCGATATAATATATATATATATATATATATATATATATATATATATATCGTGAATCGTAGACCGGTTTAGACAATAAATAATAATCATCACGCGTCGGTTATACCATACCACGTAGGACTCATAGTCCGCTTTATTATTAACAAAACATATCCGCACACGTGTACTATTGTTCGGCTTTTCGAAACAATTTCAACTTCGAAAACAGTTCTTTTTACCTTTTTAAATTGTATATTTAGTTAGGCCTCGGAATAAGCTTTAAAACGCATTTTAGAACACCTCAATCGGGTTCCCGGATTAAAAGTTATCGCGAAAACAAAATCAGTGAAAAACTGTTGAAAATCTGCAAAGCGTCGCGACGCGAACTGCTTCCGTCGCGACGCGAAAAGTGACAGAAACTTTTTGCGTGACAAAACTGGGCCAGGTCGCGATGCGAAGGGGACGGGTCCATCTGCAGAAAAGTGCAGGTTTTCCGTTTTCTTGCGAAATTCGCTATTCCGCTCAATTCCGATTCTTGTTCCGATTGAAAACAGTCCAAACAAACAAAAACAGATTCAACCAATATCACACAATCATTCAAATCAATCAATGTCTCAATCAAAACGGTTTTTTATCAAAAACGACATATTTTCCAATTAACGGTTTTTAAGTCAAGATCTTTCGAAATCAAATCACCAAAAATTCCATCTCAACAAGACACAACGCGAGACTCGCTCCGATCGATTCCTAACCCGAAACAGACAATATCCAAAAATATTCCAGTCCAGCGAAAGCGATAAAACATTAAATCAATTAATTCGAAACGTAAAATCCTAAACGTGAGTAGAACTCACCCTTGAAGCGTGAACCACGATCGAGCCGAATTCACCGAGTAGCCACACGAACATTCCCCGCTCCGGTGACACCCAATCCGCTTCCAAAGCTTTCCACTCGATCGCGAAACCTCTTTTTGACCGAAATACCGAATTCCTCGAAATCTTCCATGAACACTATTCATCGTCTTCAACCTCCAATCACCACTATTCACACATAAACCCAATCTTGAACCCTAACCTTCAATTCTTCAAAAACTCCAAATCGGACTTCAATATTCGCGTATTCCACCTTGAGCTCGCTCCTCACCACCATTCTAGGCTTTCCTTTGAGCTTGAACCACAAAACCTCCATTTTTCCTCTCAAATTCGAAAATGGCAAAGTGAGAGAGAGTGAGTTGATGATGAAGATCTTGGTACCAAATCGAAGAGGAAGTAACGCTGAGCATTTTTCGTGTTGGAAGGAAGTCGTTTTGATGAACCGAAACCTTCCCTTTTTCCTCTTCTTCCTCCTCACCCTTTCTTTCTCTTTTCTCTCTTTTCCTTCTCTGTTTCTCTTCTCTCGCTCCTTTCTTTCTTTTCCTTCTTTCTTCTTATTAATTCTTTCCTTCTCCTCTCACACCCACACACGTACACATATATATATTTATTTAATATATACGTGGTAACGTGATCCAATTACCATATTGATCTAAATCTCTTATTTCGATTCCAAAACTTCCTTGGCCCGTATTATCCGGTTAACGATCCGATGACCACCAATAAATAATTTTAGCACTCAATAAATTTACCAGTCAAGTACTAAATTAATTTAATTGGGTTAACATCCAAATAATTCCATTAATTATTTTGAGGATGTTACAGCGCCTCCTAATTGAAGCCCATGTGATAGTTGGTGATTTTAATCATCACCCCTTTTTGTAAAGTAGTTTTATGAATAATATCTAATTAGGATAATGTCTAATATAGATTTATCTTATCTAATCAAGTGTGCTCAGTGACAACACACACATTCCTACGTAGAGAGAGTTTTAACTTGGAGAACAGCTAACTTGACAATTTGGTTTTCCTCCATTGTTATTCCACTCTTGAGCTTTTATTTTTAGAGTAGTTTTTGTAGTTCACCTGTGGTTTTGCTCACGACATAGCACCATCCTTCGTATGTGATTTGGGATCATTGGAGTGCATCTTTTGCAACCATTCTTCTCTTGTCTTCCTACGGTAATATAAACTTTCTAGTTGTATTATGTTGATGAAGCTCGTGATGAGCTAAACTTGTTGTAGTTGGATTGTTCTTAGTGTGTAATGAACCTTGAGTAGCTTTTATATAATATTATGATGTCTGCGTTTCATTCCTTGTGTCATAATGCTTTCAACTTTGTTTTGGGAATGATCAACTAAAATAAGGGGGCTTTGTGGGTACAGACATGGTTCACAAAGAGAACTCAAGGAATGATATGAATGAAAAACCCTTTAAAGACATTTAAACGAAGTACTACTTAACCCTAGACATAGGGGAGTAATAGTTCATAAGGTGCATGGTGTAAGATCTTAATATACAGGGGTAAAACTTATTTAGAGCCTAGACATAGGAGTCTTGTAACATAGCCCTGACGATAGTGACTGAAAGGCACGCCACCATGCCGCTACAGCGTCTGTTGACCTTGTAGCGCTACAGCGGTTAATGCTACAGCGTCTAATATTATAGAACACTACTCTTGGGAATTTACATAACTGCCGAGCTATCCAACTCACTCTTAATTACTTTCAATTCACTACTATTTTATCTCAAATCATTATGTTTACAACTCTACACTTTTATTTGTCACCATACTTGTTTTACTAAGTTGCTAATCACTTAAACTTCTTAGATTAATTCAAATCCCTGTGGGAACGAACTTTACATATCATTATATTACTTGTTGCGATTGTGTATACTTGCACATCTATTGTTTCACACAACAAGTTTTTGGCGCCGTTGCCGGGGATTGCATTTAATTTTCTTTTTTTAAGTTATTAGTAATTTGAGTTGGACCCAGAACCAGAAAGAAGGTTCAGGAGACTTAGGCATCTTCAGAGACAAAGACAGCTCAGGCCCACAATGTCTGCACCCACTCACACCACAGCTAGAGGTACCTCTTTTAGTGGTAGATCTAACTGGGGAAGAGGACGATCTGATCCAGGAGGAAGAGGCAGAGGATATCAACCACCCACTCGTACATTGCATAATGATGAAGACCGGTATAGGCAACAATTCATAAATCAAGGCCCAGCTGACATGGTAAATGACAGGGATAGACCAATGAGGGACTATGTTGTGTTTGATCCACAAACAATGGAGACAAGCATAGCAAGACCCACTCTCCATACAGCTCATTTTGAATTCAAACTTATGATGTTCCAGATGCTCCAAACAGTAGGTCAGTTTGGTGGTTCTCCTCAAGAGGACCCATATTTACATTTGAAGCAATTTTTGGAAGTCTGTAGTAACTTCATCATTCTAGGGGTAAGTGATGATGCATTTAGATTAAAACTTTTTCCTTATTCCTTGAAAGATAGAGCAAAGGCCTGGTTAACTTCTCTAGAGCCTAACTCCATCCATACTTGGAATGAAATGGCTGAGAAATTCTTAGCAAAATATTTTCCACCAAGTAAAAATGCAAGAATGAGGAATGAAGTTACTGCATTCAAACAAAAAGATGCTGAAACACTGTTTGAAGCCTGGGAGAGATGGAAGGAGCTGATAAGGAAGTGCCCTCATCATGGCATACCTGTAATAATCCAGATGGAAACCTTTTATAATGGGTTGGAACCTCATACCAGACTAATGTTAGATGCTTCTTCTCGGGGAGTGTTGTTGAAGACCTCCTACAATGAGGCATGTGAGCTGATAGATGATATTGCAACAAATAGTTATCAGTGGCCCACAGAAATGTTAGTTCAGCAGAAGAAGGTAGCTGGGGTGCATGAGATAAGTGAAGTTTCTGCTCTGTCTGTATAGGTTGCCTCCCTCACTAACATGATAAAATCTATGAGCACATCAAACGCTGTAGCGGTCACCGCTGCAGCGCCACGCGAGCCAACTGTGGCTGCCATAGAACAAGCTGCTCCAGGCTCAACAAGCTGTGTGTACTGTGGAGGTGAGCACCTCTATGAAGAATGCCCAGATAACCCTGTTTCTGTAAATTATGTGGGTTTCAACAGAAACAATAATCCCTACTCAAATACTTATAATCCTGGCTGGAAGAATCACCCAAACTTCAGATGGGGAGCCAATAACGCTACAGCACCAACACACAGTGCTCTAGCAAATCCACCAGGATTCCCTGCTCAGAACTACCAAAGGCAGAATGCCCCTGTTATTGATAATTCCATGGAAGGTCTGTTAAAAAGTTTCATGAGTGACTGTAAGACAACTCTGAAAACTCATGAAGCTTCCATTAAAAACCTGGAAGTACAAATGGGGCAAATAGCTAATGTCCTTACCCAAAGAGCAAGTGGATCTTTACCATCCACTACTGAAGCATCAACTTCTAATCCTCAAGGGAAGGAGCATGTCAAAGCTATATCTCTAAGAAGTGGGAAAGATTTGCAAGGGCCATCACTTGTTTCAGGTGATGAAAAAAATACAAAATCTGATAAAGAAAAAAATTCTGAACCAGCCGCTATAGCGCCTACATCTGACGCTATAGCGCCTGTTGCACCACAAATACCACCACCCAAAATCATTCCAACCTATCCTGACCCTCCATATCCTCAGAGGCTTAGGAAGGCCCAGGAAGACAAACAATTCAACAAATTCCTGGAAGTCCTTAAACAACTGCATATTAATGTTCCTTTGGTGGAGGCCCTCCAACAAATGCCAAACTATGCCAAGTTTATGAAGGATGTGCTCACCAAGAGGAGAAGGCTTGGGGACTGCCAGGCCTACATCAGTTACTCTGCAGCTAGCTGACAGAACCCTTGCTTATCCAGAAGGAATACTAGAAGATGTTCTAATCAAGGTAGATAAATTTGTATTCCCAGTGGACTTTGTTATTCTGGATTTTGAAGCTGATAAAGAAGTGCCTATAATATTGGGAAGACCTTTTCTGGCTACTGGAAGAACTCTGATAGATGTGCAAAGAGGAGAATTGACTATGAGAGTCAATGACCAAGAAGTCAGATTCAATGTCCTCGATGCCATGAAGTTTCCAGACCCCAATTCTGAAGAGTGCTCCTTTGTGACTGTCCTTGACCAAGTTGTTCAGGATCATTTCCAGGACAGCACTGATCATTTGGAGCAGTTATTAAACAGCACTGAATATTCAGAACCTGACTCAGAGATTGCAGAAGAGGTGGAACTAACAGTAAAGGAGATTTGGGCAAGGAAGTATGAATCTCTAGAGCAAGAAGGTTCTGACATTAAGGAGAATCTACCTTCTACTGAACAACCTCCTACTCTTGATCTGAAGGAGTTGCCTACCCATGGTTGTCAAAATCGCGAGTCAACTCGTACGATTCTACGAGTTTACGAGTTTATGATGCCCCAACGAGTCAAATTTCGTGTAGAATCGAAATCTTCATAAACTCGCTCAGACTCGGTCAGACTCGCTAAGACTTGGCCAAACTCGCTCAGACTCACGAGTTTATCACAGAATTGAATTTTTTTTTAAAAAAAGCCCAAAACGCTGTGTTTTAGGTTAACTTGTAGAGGAAGTTCATTATGTCTAAGATGTGTACAAGTGCTATTCCTTTCAATTGTATTAAAACTGTGGAGTTTGCAAAGATGTTTGACATGATTGGGAGGTATGGAATCGGTTACAAACCTCCTTCATATCATGAAATTAGATAAAAGCTTTTAAAGAAACTTGGAGTTTTATCTAATAGGAATTGTTATCTACATAATTTATTATTTTGCTTAGTTATGGTGTTTGAAGTTGGAATGTTGAAAATTTTGATAAATTTTGCTGTTATTGATGAATTGTCTTCATTGTTTTTGATACTGTTTGACACTACAGTAATATTTTTTCATTTTTTTTAGTGTATTTTTTTTTCATAGACTCTTACGAGTCTACGAGTCGAGTCTACGATCCTCTCACCAGTCTATGTAGACTCTCGAGTCTGACAACCATGTGCCTACCCATCTTAAGTATGCATATCTGGGAGAAAACAACACTTTGCCAGTTATAATAGCTTCTGATCTTTCTGAACAACAGGAACAAGATTTGATTGATACACTGCTCAGACATAGAGGAGCAATTGGATGGCAGATGTCTGATATTAAGGGAAAAATCTCCACCATCTGTATGCACAGGATAGTGTTGGAAGAAAACTCCAAGAACTGCATTGAAGGGAAAGGGAGACTAAACCCTATCATTAAGGAGGTGGTGAAGAAAGAGATCATCAAGTGGTTGGATGCAGGTATTGTCTATCATATCTCAGACAGTGCATGGGTTAGTCCTGTGCAGTGTGTTCCAAAGAAGGGAGGGGTAACGGTAATCAGAAATGAAGTAAATGAACTGCTGCCAACCAGGAAGGTAACAGGATGGAGAATATGCATGGATGACAGGAGATTAAACAAGGCTACAAGAAAAGATCATTTCCCATTGCCTTTTATTGACCAAATGCTGGATAGGCTTTCAGGTAAGGAATTTTATTGCTTTCTTGATGGTTACTCTGGTTATAATCAAATAGCAATAATCCCTGAAGACCAGCAAAAGACCACATTCACATGTCCATATAGCACCTTTGCATTTAGAAGGATGCCATTTGGACTGTGTAATGCACCTGCCACTTTCCAAAGATGTATGATGGCAATTTTCTCAGACTTCATTGAAAGATCCATGAAGGTTTTCATGGATGATTTCTCAGTGTTTGGTGAAACATTTCATTTGTGCTTATCCAACTTGGAAGAAATTATGATTAGGTGTGAAGAAACAAACCTTGTGCTAAATTGGGAAAATGCCACTTTATGGTGCAAGAGGGAATTGTTTTGGGTCATAGAATATCCAAGAAGGGGCTAGAAGTGGACAAGGCAAAAATAGAGGTCATTGAGAAGCTACCTCCTCCAACAAACATCAAAGGCATAAGAAGCTTTTTGGGACATGCTGGATTCTATAGGAGGTTCATAAAATATTTTTCAAAAATCTCCAAACCTCTGTGTCTACTGCTACAGCATGATGTCCCTTTTATATTTGATGAGCAATGCATGCAGGCCTTCCAGAAACTGAAGAAAGCTTTGATAACAGCACCCGTTATTATAGCTCCTGACTGGGGTAAGCCTTTTGAGCTTATGTGTGATGCTAGTGACTTTGCCATTGGAGATGTGCTTGGGCAAATGTATGATAAAATTTTCCATTCAATCTATTATGCTAGTAGAACACTGTTAGAAGCTCAACTGAATTACACGGTTACTGAAAAAGAATTATTGGCTGTTGTCTTTGCATTTGACAAGTTTAGATCGTACTTGGTTGGTACAAAAGTAATTGTTTTCACTGACCATTCTGCCATCAAGTACTTGATCACAAAAAAAGATGCAAAGCCAAGGCTAATAAGGTGGGTTCTCCTACTCCAAGAGTTTGATTTAGAAATTAGAGATAAAAAGGAGTGGAGAACCAAGTTGCTGATCATCTATCTAGAATAGAAAGAGAAAATGCAGGTACAGCAGGAGGAGAAATCAAGGAGCACTTTCCAGATGAACAGCTATTGGCAATAACTACTGAAGTATCAGCCGCTACAGCGGTTAGTGGTAACACACTAGACGCTGTAGCGCCTGAACCTGCAACACCTTGGTATGCTGACATAGTAAATTTTTTAGTAAGCAAGGTGGTACCTGTTGAGATGAATTATCAGCAGAAGAGAAGGTTCTTCCACACAGTGAAACAATATTATTGGAATGAACATTTTCTCTACAAGAAATGCCAAGACCAATTGATGAGGAGATGCCTTGCAGAGGAAGAACAAGACCAAGTGCTACAGCACTGCCATTCTGCACCATGTGGTGGGCATTTTGGTGGAATCAGAACTGCTGCAAAGGTATTGCAATCTGGTTATTATTGGCCCACACTTTTTAAAAATGCTCAAGACTTTGTGAAAGGATGTGACAGATGCCAGAGAACTGGGAACATATCAAGTAGGCATGAGATACCATTAACAAACATATTAGAGATAGAACTCTTTGATGTTTGGGGAATGGATTTCATGGGACCTTTCCCCCCTTCTCATGGAAATCTGTACATCCTTGTAGCTGTGGATTATGTTTCAAAATGGGTAGAGGTTGTTTCTCTACCCAATAATGATGCAAAGTGTAACACCCCATTTCTACCCGGTAAAATAGTGCGAAATCAGAGTTCATAAAAATCTTTTTCAACAAACAATGGAGTGCCACATTGGCTTCGTGGAAACAATAGACGGTTTAATTCGCTTTTTGGAAGTAGATACATAGCGCTTTCGGATGAACCGATAAAACGGTATCTCAAAACAAGTCAAACTTCTTTTAACTACGCAGCAGAAATTCACACGGTTCAACTAAACAATCGTGGCAACTATGCGAGATTCATAACTCAAAATCCAACAGTATACAACTTAGGTAACATAAATAAACGTTCAATCCCCCCGAGTGCTACGTATCAGAGCGACAACACCGACTCGATCAAATGAAGGTACAACGGCATTCATTCAAGGTTACCTGCACGTTACCAACATAGGGGTAACATTCAAACAGAAGGGGTGAGATATCGAACTATATAATCAAACATATGAAAGACAATATATATCAGGTCTGGACATCAGATCATCATTTCACAACAGTCAATATCATCATATCACAACGGTCAATATCATCATATCACCACAGTCAATATCATCATATCACAACAGTCAAAATCATTTCGATCGCATAAATATGCAACACGAATGCAGAATGTGACTCGACTCAGGGCCACCGCCCTATAATGCATATGGTACCATAATTCAAACCCGTAAATAGGGGCATCAACATCACAACATCGTCGTCGTGGTTTGAGCATAGCTCCATCGTAAAAATATGCTATGCATGCGACGCTATGTAAATGCACAAACAAATAACGACGGTTACATAGCAACGCAACAGCATCGGAAAGCAACATTGGCCGTAGGCCTACAACACATCACCTGCCAATGAATAGAGGCAAATTCGTCTTCGTACAACCTTCGTCGTCAACAATTTACAACTTAGCAATTTTCAACATTTTGGCAACATCGCAATATTTTAGCAACTTTCAACATTTTGGCAACATCGCAATATTTTAGCAACTTTCAACATTTTGGCAACATCGCAATATTTTAGTAACTTTCAACAATAGCAAACAACGGCAACAGCAACAACAACACTGCGACCACAGCAACAATAACAACAACGGCAGCAGCAACAATGGCAACAACGGCAACAGCAAAAGCAACACTGCAACCACGGCAACAATGGCAACAACGGCAGCGGCAACAATGGCAACAACAGTAACAGCAACATGGCAACAGCATCACAGCAATAGCAGCACAGCAACAGCAACAGCAGCACAGCAACCAGCAACACAGCAACACATCAACACAGCAACACAGCAACCAACAACACAGCAACCAGCAACACAGCAACACGGCAACACAGCAACACAGCAACACAACAACCAGCAACACAGCAACACAGCAACCAGCAACACAGCAACCAGGGTGTGGCGCCTAGGGACAGGGCGCCAACACCAGCAACACAGAATTAGGGTGTGGCGCCTAGGGACAGGGCGCCAACACCAGCAACAATAAAATAGAGCATGGCGCCTAAGGACAGGGCGCCATCATCATCCACACAGAAATAGGGTGTGGCGCCTGGGGACAGGGCGCCAACACCACAGCACAAAAAAATAGGGTGTGGCGCCTAGGGGCAGGGCGCCAACACCAACAACACAGAATTAGGGCATGGCGCCTAGGGATAGGGCGCCATCATCCGCGGGCAACAAAACATAAGCCACAGGGCAAATTTCCATCAAACATACCTCTACTTCGGTGAATTAATTAACCTATCAAACGGTATCGAAACTTAGCAAAGGACCCCTCTATGGAAAGCTAAGAATGTCTAGTTCCTGACTATAATTGTTATTTCGCAAAATAATGGTCCAATTCATACAGTTTCAGTAAATAAGCAACAAGGTTCAGAAAACAGGACAGCCACCATGACCTAGCTTGTGACACCTCCAAAATTATCAAGACTCAGTCAAATAACATGGGACTTGAGCCTAACCCGAAACAAATTGAGTGTAGTTTTCAATGAATCAAGAATCATTCAAAAAGGAGTTCAAACGAAAACGTTATACACGAAATACCGAACCTATATCCAGATTGATTCCAGAATTTTAACCTAACTTGTGACACCTATAACTCGAGCCATACAACTCTAAATACAACCAAACTAGTGCCAAATTAACAAGACTTAAGTCTAGTTTCTGAAAAGGTAAACCAAATAATTTTTGGACCGCTAGATTGTTCCCAGTTACAGTATAACCGAACCTATGTCCAGATCGTTTCCAGAAATTTAACCTAACTTGTGACACCTATAACTCGAGCCATACAACTCCAAATACAACCAAACTAGTGCCAAATTAACAAGAACTAAGTCTAGTTTCTGAAAAAGTAAACCAAATAATTTTTGGACCGCTAGATTGTTCCCAGTTACAGTATAACCGAACCTATGTCCAGATCGTTTCCAGAATTTTAACCTAACTTGTGACACCTATAAATCGATCCATACAACTCCAAATACAACCAAACTAGTCGCAAATTAACAAGCACTAAGTCTAGTTTCTGAAAAGGTAAACAAAATAATTTTTGGACTGCTAGATTGTTCCCAGTTACAGTATAACCGAACCTATGTCCAGATCATTTCCAGAATTTTAACCTAACTTGTGACACCTATAAATCGAGCCATACAACTCCAAATACAACCAAACTAGTGCCAAATTAACAGGCATTAAGTCTAGTTTCTGAAAAGGTAAACCACATAATTTTTGGACCGCTAGATTGTTCCCAGTTACAATATAGCCGAACCTATGTTCAGATCGTTTCCAGAATTTTAACCTAACTTGTGACACCTATAACTCGAGCTATACAACTCCAAATGCAACCAAACTTGTGCCAAATTAACAAGAATTAAGTCTAGTTTCTGAAAAGGTAAACCACATAATTTTTGGACCACTAGATTGTTCCCAGTTACTGTATAACCGAACCTATATCCAGATCGTTTCCCTTATGAACATGGCAAGCACAAATATAATTTTAGGGCTAATAACATAGAACACCAATCACACAACAATTTTTCAACAAGGCAACATAAACATATGATCATACATGGTGACAACTTATCAAACCCTAACCCCTACATAAAGCCATTCATAGGACCCATTATAGAGCTAGAACCCCACCCTTATCTTAGCCTTAGAAGACCACAAAACCCTAGCCTCCTCTCTCCTCTTGGCGTCGCTCTCTCCTCCTTCTCTCCTCTTGGCCGTCGCTCTCTCCCTCTTCTCTTCTCTCTAATTCTATTTTTTTGTTCTTTCTAAATGAGCCAAACCCTAAATACCTCTTATTTATACTTATTTAATTTTATGGGCTTTTCTATAGCTTATGCGAATTACATCATGGGCCTCGCTTAACACTTCTCATATTACTACTCACAACCCTAACAATAGGCCCACCTATACTTGCATTATTATTATTCTATTATTTTTCTACCAATTAAATTCCCAACAATTCAATGAAATAAATAATTAAATTTTGGGGCGTTACACAAAGTCTGTGAGCAAATTTTTGTTGAAAAATATATTTACAAGGTTTGGAACTCCAAGAGCCATTATAAGTGATGAGTGTTCTCATTTCTGTAATAAATTAAGTGAGACTCTCTTGGCTAAATATGGAGTAAAGCATAAAATTGCCACTGCTTACCATCCACAAACTAGTGGTCAGACTGAGTTATCTAACAGAGAAATAAAGAGAATGCTGGAGAAAATGGTAGGGCCTACAAGAAAGGACTGGACAATACATCTAGATGATGCATTGTGGGCCTACTGAACAGCTTATAAAACTCCTCTAGGGATGTCTCCCTATAGGTTGGTTTATGGGAAGTCCTTTCACCTACCAATTGAGCTCCAACACAAAGCCCATTGGTCTCTAAAAAAACTCAATTTTGACTATAAAGAAGCAGGAGATGCTAGATTGCTGCAACTAAACGAATTGGAAGAACTTAGTCATTTTGCCTATGAGAATGCAACAATCTACAAAGAGAAAACCAAAATATGGCATGATCAGAAATTGATAAGAAGAGAGCTCACTGAAGGAGGACAGGTATTGCTTTACAACTCCAGACTGAGGTTGTTTCCTGGGAAGTTGAAATCTATGTGGTCAGGCCCATTCCAATTGATAAAAATATACAGCCATGGAGCCGTGGACCTCTATGATAAAGCAACCAACACCCTCTATGATAAAGCAACCAACACTACCTTCAAAGTGAATGGTCAAAGGATTAAGCAGTATTTTGGTGAAAATGTGGTAAGAAATAAAACCACAATTCAGTTTAAATGATCTCTAAATGAAAGAGAAAGTCTGGCTGCAGACTCTTAAAAGCAAGCGCTCTTGGGAGGCACCCCAAGAATTCTAACATTTCTTGTTCTGTTATGATTTTTTCTGTTGCAGGAATTCATTGTAAGAATACACAAGTGTTTCAGGTATCAGTGTGGCGCTACAGTGTTTGCTATTACAAAGGCGATGTAGCGGTTGTTGTTAACATCTAGGCGTGGTCAGAGGAAGGATCAAGCGCTGCAGCGTCTACCGCTGCAGCGTGTACCGCTGCAGCGGTGGAAGAAGCAAAACCCCAGCCCCAAAAGAAGAAAAGAGCTGCAAGGGAAGCAGCAGCCCCTGCCAGGGCAAGTCAAAGACTAAAGACAGCGGCCCACTAAGGCAAGTGCAATTTTAAAATAAAAAAAATCAAACCCTCTCCCTTTTAGGTTGTATGAAACAGTGGGAACACTGTTAGATTTAACTTTGCGGGAGGACTTACCGTATGTTATGTTTTAGTAATATTAATGTTATGTTTATGTTTATGTTAAATAATATGTTTATTATGTCTTTAAATAGCATAGTATGTGTTAATTAGAACATATGATTAGCTGCATGTTTTAAATTTTTTAAGTAACAAAAATCTAGCTTGTGTAGCCAAATAAAATGACAATCGAATGTCTTTGTGATGGGTAGCCTTGTGCAAACAATTGAATGGTTTTATTG
The DNA here is from genome assembly GCA_039519185.1 of Astragalus membranaceus. Classification (NCBI taxonomy): domain Eukaryota; kingdom Viridiplantae; phylum Streptophyta; class Magnoliopsida; order Fabales; family Fabaceae; genus Astragalus; species Astragalus membranaceus. Next base: position 33,871,984 of record CM076846.1, on the reverse strand, counting down.
CTGCTTTTGCACAAAACTCAAAGCTTAGAAAAGAACTAGTTGGCTAGGGATAATCTAAGGCTAAAGTTAGTCTTTGTTAACCAAGGGAGAGTCAAGTTTTTATTAAAAATTGAGAGTAGTTTTTGAGCCTAAGTTTGGGGGTGCATCGGTTATATTAAGGCTACGTGTAAAGATGATAGTTTGGTCAAGTGCAATAAGAAACAAAAATGTATAAATGGTCATGAAAAAGTTGCAAAATGCCTAAAAACAAAATACTGAGTTGTTCCAAAAATGCATACAAAGAAAAGAAAAATCAAAAGAAATGCAAATAAGGAGCTCAGTAATAAAGGCAGTAACTGTTTTGTTCAATCAAAATCCCAGTGCTACAGCGTCTAAAGCGCTACAGCTTTGAGAAATCACCAAATTAAAAACTTAGTGCACTGACCAATAATCTAAAACACCTAATTCAAGCCCTTTGTTGTGCTTTGAAGCCCCCCATTACTTATGTGAATTTGTTAATCTACTCTCTCTTTTGAAAAATTCTTTGGCTAATCCAAAAGAAGGCCCCTCTATCCAAAGCCTTAGAAAAATGTTGAAACTGGCTAGGAACTGAGCTAAGCTTTGATGTCACACACTCACAACTGAGCAGTAATGATTCTATTTTATTGTGAACCACAATGGTGTGTGAAAATGATCAAATTGGCTTATGCATGAGAAATTTTTTGAAATTCTGTTTAATTTAAAGACTGCGGCTAGTTATGTGGTTAAGTTGTCTTATTCAAGTGTCATTACTTGGGGACAAGCAATGGTTTAAGTTTGGGGGTGTGATAACTCTATTTTATATAGGTTATTTATGCTCTTAATACTTAAATCAAACTCACTTCTCAAGTAATTTTAGTACTTAAACATGTGAATATATGATTAATAGTGTAAATACAGGTTATAAGTCAATTCCCTAAACTTTGGGCATAATCATTGCCTTTGTGAATATATTTAATGTTCTGCCTTAGTGCTGCAGCGGAATGCCATCAATGAAACGCTACAGCGTTATGAGGCGGCTGGCCATTGGGATATTTGTGTAACCACTTGCTGAAACGATGAGTCATCACCCTTATCTCTTATCCTCAGCATGACATTGAAGCCCAAGTGGAGTCAACAAGACACTTGGCGCCTCCTAATTGAAGCTCATGTGATAGTTGGTGATTTTAATCATCACCCCTTTTTGTAAAGTAGCTTTATGAATAATATCTAATTAGGATAATGTCTAATATAGATTTATCTTATCTAATCAAGTGTGCTCAGTGACAACACACACATTCCTACGTAGAGAGAGTTTTAACTTGGAGAACAGCTAACTTGACAATTAGGTTTTCCTCCATTGTTATTCCACTCTTGAGCTTTTATTTTTAGAGTAGTTTTTGTAGTTCACATGTGGTTTTGCTCACGACATAGCACCATCCTTCGTATGTGACTTGGGATCATTGGAGTGCATCTTTTGCAACCATTCTTCTCTTGTCTTCCTACGGTAATATAAACTTTCTAGTTGTATTATGTTGATGAAGCTCGTGATGAGCTAAACTTGTTGTAGTTGGATTGTTCTTAGTGTGTTTTGCAACCTGTGGTTTTGCTAATCACTTAAACTTCTTAGATTAATTCCAATCCTTGTGGGAACGAACTTTACATATCATTATATTACTTGTTGCGATTGTGTATACTTGCACATCTATTGTTTCGCACAACAACCACACATGTTCAAAATCTCTAAAGAAATAAGGAGATAGTCAGGCTGAAAGACTCTTAAAACAAGCGCTTATGGGAGGCAACCCATGTTTTTGTATTAATATTTATTATTATTTTGTTCAGTTTAATGTTCTCAAGTGTTTTGTAGGATCACAATTTTTTAGTGCTTATGCACTAAACTATTCCTCAAGTCCTGCTGCACCTCAAAAATTCAAAAAATTGACTTGGGTGAGAATAACGGTCAAAACAACAGCAAGGCGTGAGCAGTATCTGAAGTGTTGAGTAATCTACCTAAATAGCCCACGCGTCGCCATGCTTGCAAGCCTAGCTATTCCTAAATGGCTATTTCCTTCACTAACCCAACACAATTCCTAATTGTTACCGTTCATCCCTAATCACCAACACTCTCTCAATCACAAAGCCTCGACGAAATCACCAGAAACCCCTCCTTACCCAGAAAAACCTTAAACTTCTGAAATCACAAAACTCCATTCCATTCCAAGAAATTCCAAAAACCTACAACTATCCACCATGGTTCGCAAGCAAAGCGCAATCAAAAGTTCAGGAAGAAGCACAACAGGTCCAGAATCATCATCAAAACCTGTCCAGAAAAAGAAACATGGAGCCATTACAAACTCCTCTGTGCCAACAAATGCCAATCTTGCGCATTTTTGGGATAGAAAGTTCCTTCTTGAGAAAGGATACAGTCTCATGAAGGCGCATCAGAGCTTTATGGCAACAATCTCAAGTCTACGCTGGGATTTATTCATCCAACACAGAGCTTTCTATCTGGAGCAAATTGTCAGAGAATTCTATGCTGGGATTCAAAGCAATCACAAGGGGAAGATGCAGGATCATGCTGTTGTAAGAGGTAGGAAAGTCTATTTCAGTTCTGATAGGATAAATGATCACTATAATCTAGTCTGTACTGGGCCTGATTTTAGAGAAAAAATAGAAAAATATGGAAAAAAGGAGATGGAGAGAGTGAAATCTAGGATTGTTGTGCAGAATTCAAAATGAGATAAAATGTCTAATACTGAATTTAAGTTGAAAAACAGATGGCTGATACCTGAGTTAGGCAACTGGTATATCTTTATTGATTGTTCTATTTTACCCACATCACACACATACACTCTGTCAAAAGAGAGATTGATCCTTTTGGATGAAATCCTCACAAATGAGAATGTGGATGTGGGCAAAATCATCAATAGGCAGATACTAGAGCGTGCTGTAAAAAGGGAAGGATTCTTGTTCTTTCCATGTTTGATAACTGAGCTTTGCATGAAGCAAGGCGTGCTTATCAGTGATGAAGAACACAAGAAGAGAAAATACCCTCCTGGGCCACTGTCTGCTGAGATGAAGGAATGAACCAATATCAAAGCTGTGGAACCAACCCTGGTGCAGAAGCACCTAGTGCAGAAGCACCAGGCTGTTTGGAAATTTCAACAAGAACAGCATGATTGGCTGTAGCTAAGATTGATAGAGATTTCGCAGGTACCAACTCAGATTGAAACACCAGTATTCCCATCTTGGGTCTTTCAGAACCCAGAAGAAGAAGAAGAAGAAGAAGAAGAAGAAGAAGAAGAAGAAGAAGAAGAAGAAGAAGAAGAAGAAGAAGAAGAAGAAGAAGAAGAAGAAGAAGAAGAAGAAGAAGAAGAAGAAGAAGAAGAAGAAGAAGAAGAAGAAGAAGAAGAAGAAGAAGAAGAAGAAGAAGAAGAAGAAGAAGAAGAAGAAGAAGAAGAAGAAGAAGAAGAAGAAGAAGAAGAAGAAGAAGAAGAAGAAGAAGAAGAAGAAGAAGAAGAAGAAGAAGAAGAAGAAGAAGAAGAAGAAGAAGAAGAAGAAGAAGAAGAAGAAGAAGAAGAAGAAGAAGAAGAAGAAGAAGAAGAAGAAGAGAAGGAAGTGGAAGTGGAGAAAGAGAAAGAGAGTGAAGAGAAAAATAAGAAAAAAGTGATGAAGAGAAAGAGGGAAACAAAGAAGAAAGAAAAGGGTAAGAAGAAGAAAATAGAAGAAGAAGAAGAAGAGTTGCTCAGTGAGGAGCAGCAAGAAACTGAGGAGGATGAAACAATAGAAAGAATGGTGAGACAGATGGAGAAAAATGAAGATGAAGAGGATGAAGAAACCACTGAAAGCAGTGAGAAGAGTGGGGAACAAAACATATCTATGGAGGAAACACAAGAATTTACCCAAGCTACTCCACAAGTCAACTCCCAAGATACCACAACATCACCCTCCACTGGAAAAACACCCACCCCTCTATCACCTAAATCACCACCACAATCATCCCCACCACCACCCATCACCCAAGAAAAACAAGCTGAAAAACCACCATCACCAATCAAAGAAAAAACCCCACCACAGGCCATTGAAACTGATGCAACTAACATTTTTCTTGAGAAACAAACTTTGCAGGCAATTGAAGAGGAGGAAATCGATGAAGAAAAAGAAAAATCAACCTCTGATGATGAAGTTCACCCAGCAGATGATGCTTCTGCACCTAGAGCAGAAGCACCTGAAAGTGTTCCAGTTGTGACAGTCATACCCAGGAACAAAGAAGACACTGTCAAGCTGGTACTGGAGGAGCTAGAAAAGAAGAAGAATGAAGAACTGGGCAACACCCAGAAGCTTTTCAAGAAGAAGGCTGAAAGTTCAAAGGCTGTGATGGAATCAATTGTGGAACAAGAGCAGACTACTGTGCAAGCACCTGAGGAACCAGAGGAGGCAACTGATAAGCCTGCAGAGGAGGAGCCTGAAGAACCTAAAGAACCAGAAGATGTAGCTGAGGAAGTTGGTGCAGCTGCACCTAGTGCTTCTGCACCAAAACCTGAAGAAGCAAAGAAGAAAAAGCAGAAGGTGAAGCACATTCCAGCCAGAACCAGTTCAAGGATCAGCAGTGGTGCCAAAAAAGAGTAAAGCCTTTTAATGTTGTTATATCTGAACTGCTAAATATATTTTGATATCCCACATGTATTAACCCCACTCCCCATTTTGGTACAAACAATTATTATTTTGGTCTCAACTTAAGAGCAGTGGGGACACTGCTCAGCTTTAAGTTGAGGGGTGAAAAACATCTCTTAAAATACCCTGCATGTGCTAGTATGTTTTAATTAAATATGTATGTTTGTATGCTATGTTGTTTATCTATATGTGCATATTTTCAAAATTTTGATGCATTCAAACAAAGCTTCTTTGAAAAATTTAGAAAACTGATTTACAAAAACATAAGTAGCACAAAGCTTTGGTTTGAAATACATCAAGTTATTTTTTAGGATTTAAATAGTTTTTGAAGGATGATCAACTTAAAATTCTTTTGTGCAAAATCTTAACCAAAAACTCATTCTTTGAACCAATTTTTAATGATGAAATAAAGAAAAAGAAAAAAAGTCTTGTTTTCCCCAAATAACCAATTTTTATCACCACTTTGACACATCAAAACTGAGTTTCTAAAAAGAACCTTGCTATTTGAAAATATCTAATGCAAAAGGAAACTTTAGAAAACCAAGGTCAAAAACAAATTTTTTCTAAAAATATAGAAGAGCATAAAGAAATAAGTTTGGGGGAGTTTTCATGAATACTAAGGCTGAGTATGAAAAACTTAGAGAAGTCAGCACAAAAGGTTACCCAAAAACACTACAAAAGAACCAAAATATTAAAAGCTAGCCATATTTGCCCAAATCATCAAACTGAACCTGTTCTAACTAAATGCATTTGGTTTGAAAAAGAAAAGCATAAAAATGCAAAAAAGAAAAAAAAAAGAAAACCAAAGAAAAAAGTATGCATAAGGAGGTCAGTGAGGAGGGCAACATATGCTATCAATCTTGAAAAAGTGTTACCAAGGTGCTTCTGCACCAAAGAAACAGAAAAGCAGTGCTTCTGCACCTAGTACTTCTGCACCTCGTGCTTCTGCACCAAAACCAAAGAACCACCAAAAATAAAGAAAAGTGCAAATGACTCAAACAGTATTGAAATGCTCAAACAAGCCCTTAGTTGTGCTTAAAGACCCCCCAAGTCTTGAAGATATTGTTAGTCTAATCTATATTTTGAACCATCTTTGTTTTTGACCAAACGTGATCTAAACTTTTTCAAAAGCAAAAGAGAAACTTCTCACTTAGTTTTGGGAACTGATTGGATCTCAGTGGAACGCACACACACACATAAATGAGTTTTGATAAACCTTGGATGTCTGGGAAATCAATGACACACAAAGCAAAAATTTCTGAAAATTGAGGTTCATACAATGAGAAAGCAATTTTTGAAAAGAGATGAGCTGATCTGATCTTCTTAAAATCTATGAAAATCTTAGTTTTGTTTTGTCATTACTTGAGGACAAGCAATGATTTAAGTTTGGGGGTGTGATAACTCTATTTTATATAGAGTTATTCTTACATCTAACCATAACTAATTGCCTGAAACCAAGTATAATATGTATTAAATATAGTAGTTTTAGTCAAATAACAACATTATAAGTTTTATAGAAGATTGCACAATGATTTAAGCATTTTGTATATATATTGGTATGTTTGATATGTTTGCTCAGTGCAGCTGCAGTTCATGCTTCTGCACCAGGAAAACAGCATTGCTTCCACACTAAAGGCACATCCAAGATAAAGTGTTTCTGCACTTAGTGCTTCTGCACCGTCCAGCTGTGAGCTTATAACCCCCTATCTTGGAAGCACCTCAATTCATAACATGGCACCAAAAGTTTTGTGACATCATGCTTAGTCATTGGGCACATGGAGACACATGCCCACATGCATATGGAGGCGTCCACCATGAAACATCATCATAAGGGGATATACACCTAAAGACACATGGATCTCCACCATTGGACCTCCTTTAAAGAAGAGTGCTGGACTTTATCTTCTCAAATTCAGAGCAGAAAAGTAACCATGGTTAGGCTACACATTGCTGACTTAGTTACTACACAAACCCTCATGCAAAGGAAACCTCAAAGACTATAAATATGCTCCACTTCGCACTTGAAGAACAATCCCTTTCTTCATCCAAATTTATATAGCTTTCATACAGTTTTAAGTAATTTATTTCTTGCATTTTATTTAGTAGTTAGTTGTAAGAAGGTGAGGAAGGAATTGACACCCTCTTCCTCCACTTCTTCATAGATAGACGAAGGAATCAGTGCTTCTGCACCAATCAGAATTCCATGCAAAGGAACATCAATCCGTGTAACTTCTACCCTATTGATATCTTTTGTATTATCCATATTATTATGCTCTTTGCAGATTCTCTATATTATATAATGAGTAACATGAGCTAAATTCCTTTAGTTGAGATGTTCTAAACTTATAATGATCTTTTGAGTAAGTTATTATGCTTTTAAGTGTTGTAGAATTTTGGGTCTTGTGTTATACTATATCCATCTTATTTTAAGGTTGATCGCTTAAAAGAAGTAGAGTTATATACACAGACATGGTTTATAACTAGAAATCAAGACTAATAAGGGCGAGTGTTTTAATAAAGGCTTTGTTGACTTGTTAATAAAGAAAACTTTGTTAAAACCATGTTAAGTCCTAGACATATGATAACATAGTCCTTAGGGTGAAACAGTGGCTACCTCAAAGGCAGGAGTGAACTTATTTAGCAAGCCCAGACATGAGAAGCTTGTAACGAAACTCTGAAGAAAGTAGCTGACAAGCACACACTTATGCAACTGCACTCAATGCTACTGCACTTGATGCTTCTGCATCATAGTGCTTCTGCATCTCTAAAAGCATAGAAACTCGCAAAAGAAACATTATCTAGTAAAGACATCTCAACTGATTTTCTTCATCTTATTTTACATACTTGCATTCTGTTTTTACTTAAACTAAAAACCCCAAATTTTGTGAGTAGTGTAGTAGCACATATTTATATCTCTCTAAGCATACAAGAGTTTAACCAATCCCTGTGGGTTCGACCTTTCTTATCATTGTATTACTTGTGTGACTTGTTTACTTGCACATATTTTGCCACACCAATAGTATCTTTCTAGACCTATGTTGTTCATCTTGTATTTTAGTACTTTGTTATACTTATCTACTGCGTTGTTCACCTCTCTTTTCTTGATGATATCATCATCTGATATAACTTCCAAAAGAAAAGACTTGGTCAGCCATAAAAAATGAAGAAAAGACTTGGAGTAGTAATGCAACTATGCAAGGGTATTGTAAATATCTGTTTATTTATTGTGATAGAAGATTGTGAGAGTGAGTTTTGTTGAATGACAGTGGAGTATATGGTTAGGGTATTAGGGATCAATAGTTGTTGAAAATTTAGCATTCCTTAAAATTAGGAAGTTATAGAAACAGTTGAAGATGATATTTGGGGGTTCTTGACTGATTTCATTGTAATTAAACTAGTTTTCATGACATGATAATTTTCATGTTTTGGATTGTGATTCCTTAAGGGAACCTTAATTCATGTTTTGGATTTTGATTCCTTAAGGGAACTCTAGATTTGTTAACTGCATAATTTGTAGTATTCTTTGAAGGTGTTAAAGTCATTAATCATTTCATAATATTGTTTTGTAGTACTATTAAATTATCCAATATTCATAATTTTTCATGCAGGTAAGTGGCAACTGATATTCTAAGTGATTTTTTAGATCAAATTGGAGAAGCTAAGTTCCACTTACACAAGGTACCTAGCTATCCATCTATATTTAATTTTGTACCTTTATATTAAGAGGTCCACTACTAATTTGTACCGTTAAATTGTTTGTGTTTTCTTTTTCTTTTGTTGTGAATTTGAAAGTATCCACTTAGAGAAGTGGAAGGCTGAGTAGAATGATATACGAATAGCGTGAATCGGAAATCTCTATTGCTCGGACAGGTCAATCCGGGAAGTTCATTGTCAAACCCGCTTCTCACTCTTGCATCTACTTCTCGGTACATTACTTATTCAATTTCTTGTCTAAGATTAACCATTTGCAAATAGATTGTAGAATTCAATGGCAGCGATAAGGCATTGTGAATTTAATTTCAATCTTACCTGTAAGGTGTTCGCTAAAAGTTCTGAAAAGTGATTCACTTATTCCTGCCCTTGCTGTAATTGTGTGAATCGGGCTCCACAACCACCAAGTGTAATACGGGACCATCTCTTTATTTATGGGATCTTACCCAGTTATACCACATGGATATGGTAAGGTGAACCAACCGGCAACCCAAGTGTGTCCAAAAGTGAGAAAGTCGATGAAGATATGGATGATCGCTGCCATTGGAACACCTGAGCATCTCGGTCGTTGTCGGGGAGCTGGAAAAGGTGTCGGGCTAAAGAAATACTTTGGAGGTGTGCAACGTTCTTCCTCAAGCAACTCAGAACTCAACAAAGAGGCGTTCATGAAACAAGTCATGAAGGGCGTGGAAGTAATGGTGCAAAACCGAGTTAGCAAGTTGTTGGCAGAGGTATATGTTTATGAAAAAATAGTATATTTTTCACAATAAACAGATTGAATGAGATATGTATTTTTTTAATTATTCAGCACCCTCAATCATGTGGAGGATCTTAAAATGCGGCTGTTCAGGTTCCCACTCCCATGACCACTGTTGGATCTAAGGGGAGTTGCTCACCATCTAATGTGGAGGAGGAGGAGAAAATTGATTGGCTGAGAAAGATACATATGATTGCGTATGATGATAAGAGACATGCCAAGATAATGTTGGAGCATAAAAAACATGCGTGCTTTGTCTCCTTCAAAGAGATCATCGAAATGGTTTCTGGTGAAGCGTGGCTTGATTTGTGCCACTTGAGCATATGGTGCACGTAAGTAGTAAGGTTTATTTGATTATGTAAATTTCTCGTGTTTCTACATATATTAGTCAATTTGATAGTTTTTCTTACGTGCCAATAGATATCTGTATAGCCAATGTGTTGAAAGGGGTGCCGATGATTTGTATGGATTTGTGTGCCCACATAAGATGAACTTGAAAGGTGGTATGACCAAACTAGATGTTTCTGGAAATATTCAACAGATATTGGCTACTACCAATAAGGAAGTATATGTGGCTCCATTTTGCAATAGGTAAGTGATTACATATTTGAACGAATTGGTAATACATTTTCCTTTGTTTGTTTGTTTGTTTCTTAATTTTATGTTTATCAATGTTGCATTGCAGCAACCATTGGCAACTAGTTGTCCTACTCCCGAAGCAAAATACCGCGGTCTGGATGTGTTCCTTATGTCGCCAACCAACCAAAGCAATCAAAGAAATGTTTAGCAAGTAAGTTTTTAATTGTTTACCATGGTTTAGATTGTAGTATTTGAACTTCGGTTTGAAATTTTATAACTAATTTATATTATGTTGTTATTAGAGCTGTGAAAGGGGATTCTACATCAGCCACCAAGTGGTTGTACCCTATAGTAAGTAGTTTAAAATATTGGGTTGATTTAATTTTGAGTGAATTCATATATGATATATATTATATTCTTTTTTGGTTAACTTTGTTAATTCATTTGGGTAGATGCCAATACAAATCGAATGGTTTTCATTGTGGCTAGTATGTGATGAAATTTATGCTGACCATTATGAGTGCCGGTATTATTGATAATTGGGAGAAGGTATTTGTTAACTTTTCAACAAGTGTACTGTAACATCCTCAAAATAATTAGTCGAATTATTTGGTTGTTTTTAGGATCGCTAACCAAGTTACACGGAATAAGAGTAAATTAGGGAAGGAATAAAGGATTAAGGGCAATATGGTCATTTGACCATATTACCACTTAATGTGTTAAAAGAAGAAAAGAAAGAAAAGAAAGAAAGGAAAAGAAAAGAGGAGAAGCCGTGAAAGAAGAAAAAGAAGAGAAAAGGAAGAAGAAGAAGAAGAAGAAGAAGAAGAAGAAGAAGAAGAAGAAGAAGAAGAAGAAGAAGAAGAAGAAGAAGAAGAAGAAGAAGAAGACCCATCACCCCTCCAAGCTCCCAAACTTTATCATCTTCATCATCTCCCCTCCATTGCCAAAACCCCCAAAGCTTGGTAAGTTTTCATCCATTTTTTCCCAAGTTATGGAGCTACGAATTTTAGGGGTTTTGAGGGAGAAAATTGTCGAATTCTTGGATTGAATGATGAAATTGATGATTTAATCATGTATAGGGTCGAAGCCAAGGAAGGTTGAACGCGCTTGGAAGCTCGAATCGAAGTTGAAAGCGGATTGGTGATTTTCGGTTCTCGCATGGAGATTTTGAAGTCTCGGTGATTTCGGCTCGATATCGGCTCTCGCTTCAAGGGTGAGTTTTACTCACACTTAGAATGTTTTTGTGTCTCGATAAATTTCATGTGATTTGATTCCGAGGGATTTTGACTCAAAAACCGTTATTTGAAAATAGGTCGTATTTCGATAAACCTCGTTTTGATTGAGATTTTGATTGATTTGATTGATTGTGTGAATTGGATTGGGTCTGTTTTGTTGGTTGATAAATCTGTTTTCGATCGGAACAAGAATCGGATTTGAGCGGAATAGCGAATTTCGCAAGAAAACGGAAAAAATGCACATTTCTGCAGATGGTCGCGTCGCGACCCGTCCCCATCGCGTCGCGACCAGGCCCAATTTTGTCACGCAAATGTTTCTGACTCTTTTCGCGTCGCGACGGTATCCTTTCGCGTCGCGACGGTTTGCAGAATTTCAGCAACTATTCACTGATTTTGTTTTCGCGATAACTTTTGATCCGGGAACCCGATTGAGGTGTTCTAAGATGCGTTTGAAAGCTTATTCAGAGGCCTAACTGAATATTCTATTGTTAAGGCAAAAAAAACTGTTTTTGGTGTTGTAAATTGTGTCGAAAAGAGGTAAATTAGAGTGCGAGTGTGAACTTGGTTTTATAAAAATGTGGGTTAAGTGTTCAACTGATTGTCTGAGGTGATGGACCCTGAGTCCATATGATTGTAGATATATGTTTATATATCGAGTTGGGTGATGACCCATGTGTAACATATGTGGATACCTTGTGTTGCAGGTAACCTGATATTGCAGGATGTGTTTTGATGATGAAAAAGACAAAGGTAAGATTGACGGTCAAAGTCAATAAAAGTGACTAAACGTCAAAGTCACAATCCAAGACAAGCAAGCCAAGAACTGAAGATTCAAGTTTAAGGGTAGTCCTTAAATATAAGGGTAGTCCTTAGGGTTTGGGTGTGTCTTAGGAAAAAGTGTAAGCTCTTTCAAAAGGTCAGCTCGTATCTCAAAGTCTCACACACTCACAAAGTTTTTTAAGGTGCATGCATATTTACGTAAACATTCTTATCACCTTTTTAAATAACAAAATCGATTTTCCTCATGCATAAACAAATAGCAAAATCGATTTTCAGGCAAATTAGAAAAGATAGAAATCGATTGTCAGGCCATGTTTTATAATACACAAATCGATTTCTGAGCCAAATATTTTTTAAGGGAAGAATCGATTCCCAACCTTTTGCACATAACTGAGAATCGATTCCCACTTGTCTCAGGCAAGCTGAAAATCGATTCCCACATATTTTCACTAAGTATAGAATCGATTCCTAGCTTTCCATGGCACTCAAGAATCGATTTCCCATATTTTACAAACAAAGATAAAATCGATTCCTTACCTAAATAAATCGATTCCTAGATCAAATACATTTTAACAAAGAATCGATTCCTACATCATTTTCAACGTAAAAATGAATTCCTCATAGCCTATAAATAGGCAATGCTTCACGTTCATTTTCACACAACCCATTTCACGAATCAGAGAACTTTTGAGAAAAACTCTTTACGCTTTTACTTTTGCTCGTCACGTACCGTTGGTCTGTCTGAGCTGATCTGTTGCTAAGAGTTAGTTGGGGTTGTATTCTTCAAGTTGTAATATCTGCCTACACTAGAGGTATTTCTGCATTTACAATTGTTTATTATTTAATTGTTGTGTTTTGTTCTAGGGAGTGGGGTATCTCTCTAGGGTAGCTGCATGTACTAGGAAGTGGGGTATCTTTCTAGGGCAGTTGATTGTAACAGGGGTGGGGTATCTCTTGTTATTGTTATATTAGATCTGAGGGCTCTCTATAGGTGGGGTATCCTAGGAGGAGAGTGCCTGAGTCTGTAAAGGTTTTCCAAGGCACCTGTAAGCCTTGTTGTTGTTTTAGTGGAAAATCTCACAAGGGTGTGAGGACTGGACGTAGGTCACTAGGAGGTGACCGAACCAGGATAAATCTCTGCGTGCTTTACTGCTTTCCTGCTTTACTGTTATACCGCTTTACTGCTTTATACTCTAATTCCTTCGCTTCCACTTAACCTGCGCGAAAATTGATCTAAGTCATTGAAAAGGGGAAAAACATTTTCAAAAGATCAGAAAAGTTTTTAAATCTCAATTCACCCCCCCTCTTGAGACTGAAGCCACTTGGTAACAAGTGGTATCAGAGCTAGACTCTTGTATAAAGGGCCTAGCAGCTTCAAGAGAAATGGCTTCAGGTTGGTCTACGCAAGAGGGTGCTTCTCTTACCCGTCCTCCGGGATTCAACGGGAAAGATTACGCATATTGGAAAGAAAGAATGAGAATCTTTATTGAAGGGGTAGACTTAGATGTTTGGGATGCTGTGGAAAAAGGACCCTATGTCCCCACACACTTAGTAGATGGTATTCTTACTATTAAGAGTAGAAATGAATGGTCTGATGATGAGAAAAGAAAAGTGCAACATAATTTACGTGCCAAAAATATTATTACTTCTGCTTTAAGTCCTGATGAATTTTTTCGAGTTTCAAACTGTAAATCTGCCCAAGAAATGTGGGATAATTTCCAAGTTACTCATGAGGGTACAAATGAAGTGAAAAGGGCAAGAACAAATACTCTTATCAGAGAGTACGAATTATTTAGAATGAATACAGGTGAAACAATACCAGAAATGCAGAAAAGGTTCACTCACATTGTGAATCAGTTAAGCTTGTTAGGTAAGTCATTTCCTGCAGAGGATCTAATCAACAAAGTTCTGAGATGTCTGAATAGAGAATGGCAACCTAAGGTTACTGCTATAGCTGAATCAAGAAATTTAGCTACTATGACTCTGGCTACTCTGTTTGGTAAACTTCAAGAGCACGAACTAGAACTCACTCGTCTAGCTGAGTACGAAAATACAGATAAGAAAAAGAAAAGCTTGGCTCTAAAAGCATCTTGTTCTAGTCAATTTGATGATAGTGACAACTCAGATGATGAAATTGATGAAAGTGAAGAGAATATGGCTCTTATGGTTCGGAAGTTCAAAAGGTTCATGAAAAGCAACAACTATCCAAGAAAGAACTTCAAATCCAAAAAGTTCTCCAGCAAAGAAAGTACATCCGGTCCTCCTACTTGTTATGAATGCGGGAAACCCGGGCACATGAAAATGGAATGTCCTAATCTACAGAAAAAGGACTCCAAATCTGAAAAGAAGGCATTCAAAAATAACAAAGGAAGAAAAGCCTACATCGCATGGGAAGACAACTGCATGGACTCATCAGATGAATCAGAAGATGAAGAAGCTCAAGTTGCATTAATGGCTGATCATGAAAGCGAGAATGAAAACGAGGTATGCTTCAAGGTACGGGGGTCAGATTGGTACCTTGACAGCGGATGCTCAAAGCACATGACTGGAGATATTACAAAGTTCCTAACTCTTACCCCCAGATCAAGCGGTCATGTGACATATGGTGACAATAACAGAGGAAGAATCCTTGGTGAAGGTAAAGTTGGTAAAGACTTATCTACTGCTATTGATAATGTGCTCTATGTTGAAGGTCTTAAACATAATCTTTTAAGCATTAGCCAACTTTGTGATAAAGGAAATAGAGTAATATTTGACTCAGGTTCATGCATCATTGAGGATAAACAAAGTAAACAAGTTAGAATGATAAGAAATAGAGTAGAAAACATATACATGATGAGTTTAGATAGTGTTTCATCACATAATGCATGTTGCCTCATTAGTAAGGAAGAAAACTCTTGGTTATGGCACCGTAGGACAGCTCATATTCATATGGATCATCTTAACAAGCTAGTGTCTAAAGATCTAGTTAGTGGTTTGCCTAATATCAAGTTTGAAAAAGATAAATTGTGTGATGCATGCCAAAAGGGTAAACAGGTAAAAGTGTCATTTAAATCAAAGAATATTGTGTCTACTAACAAACCTTTGCAGCTGTTACACATGGATCTATTTGGTCCCTCAAGAACAAAAAGTTATGGTGGAAATTACTATGCTCTAGTTATAGTAGATGACTATTCAAGGTATACCTGGACTCTCTTTCTGGCAAACAAGAGCGAAGCTTTTGGAGCATTCAAAAAGCTTGCTCGTAGCATTCAAAATGAGAAAGAATTGAAGATTGTCTCAATTCGATCTGATCACGGTGGAGAATTTGAAAATGAAAAATTCGAAATCCTATGTGAAGAACTTGGTATAAATCACAACTTCTCAGCACCTAGAACTCCTCAACAAAATGGAGTTGTTGAAAGGAAAAATCGATCATTGGAGGAACTTGCCAGAACAATGTTAAATGATCATGACATCCCAAAATATTTTTGGGCGGATGCTGTAAGTACTGCTTGTTATGTTATGAATAGAGTTCTAATTAGGCCTATTTTAAAGAAAACCCCCTATGAACTTTACAAGGGGAGAAAACCAAATATTTCACACCTTCACACCTTTGGTTGCAAATGCTTTGTATTGAATAATGGAAAAGACAACCTAGGTAAATTCGATGCTAAAGCTGATGAAGGAATTTTTCTTGGTTACTCTTTATCTAGCAAGGCCTTTAGAATTTTTAATAAAAGAAATAAGGTAATTGAGGAATCTGTACATGTTACATTTGATGAAACTAACCCCAAAAGGCTGGGAAAGGTTATTGATATTGCAGATGAACCTGAAGAGTTAGAGATAGGTGAGAAGAAGAAAGAAGAAGAAACAAAAACCACCCCTCAAGAGAAGTCAGAAGAAGGATCAAGCAGTGAACTTCCCAAGGAATGGAGAATCCCAAGGGATCACTCGCTTGAAAATGTCATAGGTGATGTAACAAAAGGGGTAACTACTCGTAACTCTCTTCGAAATGCATGTAATCATATGGCTTTCGTATCTCAAATTGAACCTAGAAATATAGATGAAGCCGTAGTTGATGAACATTGGACTATTGCTATGCAAGAAGAGCTAAATCAGTTTGAAAGAAACGAAGTGTGGGATCTAGTTCCTAGACCTGATAAACACCAGATAATAGGCACAAAATGGGTGTTTAAAAACAAGCTAGACGAATCAGGTATAATAATTAGAAACAAAGCTAGACTAGTTGCTAAAGGTTATAATCAAGAAGAAGGAATAGACTATGATGAAACGTATGCTCCTGTAGCTAGATTAGAAGCTATTCGCATGTTACTTGCTTTTGCATCAATCATGGATTTTAAATTGTATCAAATGGATGTTAAGAGCGCTTTCTTAAATGGTTTTATCCAAGAAGAAGTATATGTTGAACAACCTCCTGGTTTTGAAAATTTCGAAAAACCAGACCATGTTTTTAAACTCAAAAAGGCTCTATATGGTCTGAAGCAAGCTCCCAGAGCTTGGTACGAAAGATTGAGCAAATTTCTACTCAATCATGATTTTCAAAGAGGAAAAGTTGACACTACACTTTTTATAAAAAGGTCAAAAGATGACATCTTACTCGTGCAAATTTATGTGGATGATATTATTTTCGGTGCTACTAATGAATTGCTTTGCAAAGAATTTTCAAGTATTATGCAGAATGAATTTGAAATGTCAATGATGGGAGAACTCAACTTCTTCCTTGGGCTTCAAATAAAACAAACAAACAACGGCATTTTCATATCTCAATCAAAGTACTGCAAAGAACTACTCAAAAGGTTCGAAATGGACAAAGCAAAAGAAATGTCCACACCAATGAGCACCTCATGCTACTTAGACAAAGATGAAGAAGGTAAACCGGTAGAACTAAGCAAATCCCGAGGTATGATTGGCTCTCTTCTCTACTTAACTGCTAGTAGACCGGACATCATGTTTAGTGTCTGCATGTGTGCTAGGTATCAAGCAAATCCAAAAGAATCACATTTAGTAGCTGTCAAAAGAATAATGAGATATCTGGTAGGCACTCAAAATGTTGGTCTATGGTACCCAAAAGGTGCCACATGTAGTCTTATTGGTTATTCAGATTCTGACTTTGCAGGATGTAAGTTGGATAGAAAAAGCACTAGTGGAACATGTCACATACTAGGTAGTGCATTAGTCTCATGGCACAGTAAGAAACAAGTCAGTGTCGCACTGTCAACTGCTGAAGCAGAATATGTTGCAGCAGGGAAAGAAAAGAGGAGAAGCCGTGAAAGAAGAAAAAGAAGAAGAAGAAGAAGAAGAAGAAGAAGAAGAAGAAGAAGAAGAAGAAGAAGAAGAAGAAGAAGAAGAAGAAGAAGAAGAAGAAGAAGAAGAAGAAGAAGAAGAAGACGAAGAAGAAGAAGAAGAAGAAGACGAAGAAGAAGAAGAAGAAGAAGAAGAAGAAGAAGAAGAAGAAGAAGAAGAAGAAGAAGAAGAAGAAGAAGAAGAAGAAGAAGAAGAAGAAGAAGAAGAAGAAGAAGAAGAAGAAGAAGAAGAAGAAGAAGAAGAAGAAGAAGAAGAAGAAGAAGAAGAAGAAGAAGAAGAAGAAGAAGAAGAAGAAGAAGAAGAAGAAGAAGAAGAAGAAGAAGAAGAAGAAGAAGAAGAAGAAGAAGAAGAAGAAGAAGAAGAAGAAGAAGAAGAAGAAGAAGAAGAAGAAGAAGAAGAAGAAGAAGAAGAAGAAGAAGACCCATCACCCCTCCAAGCTCCCAAACTTTATCATCTTCATCATCTCCCCTCCATTGCCAAAACCCCCAAAGCTTGGTAAGTTTTCATCCATTTTTTCCCAAGTTATGGAGCTACGAATTTTAGGGGTTTTGAGGGAGAAAATTGTCGAATTCTTGGATTGAATGATGAAATTGATGATTTAATCATGTATAGGGTCGAAGCCAAGGAAGGTTGAACGCGCTTGGAAGCTCGAATCGAAGTTGAAAGCGGATTGGTGATTTTCGGTTCTCGCTTGGAGATTTTGAAGTCTCGGTGATTTCGGCTCGATATCGGCTCTCGCTTCAAGGGTGAGTTTTACTCACACTTAGAATGTTTTTGTGTCTCGATAAATTTCATGTGATTTGATTCCGAGGGATTTTGACTCAAAAACCGTTATTTGAAAATAGGTCGTATTTCGATAAACCTCGTTTTGATTGAGATTTTGATTGATTTGATTGATTGTGTGAATTGGATTGGGTCTCTTTTGTTGGTTGATAAATCTGTTTTCGATCGGAACAAGAATCGGATTTGAGCGGAATAGCGAATTTCGCAAGAAAACGGAAAAAATGCACATTTCTGCAGATGGTCGCGTCGCGACCCGTCCCCATCGCGTCGCGACCAGGCCCAATTTTGTCACGCAAATGTTTCTGACTCTTTTCGCGTCGCGACGGTATCCTTTCGCGTCGCGACGGTTTGCAGAATTTCAGCAACTATTCACTGATTTTGTTTTCGCGATAACTTTTGATCCGGGAACCCGATTGAGGTGTTCTAAGATGCGTTTGAAAGCTTATTCAGAGGCCTAACTGAATATTCTATTGTTAAGGCAAAAAAAACTGTTTTTGGTGTTGTAAATTGTGTCGAAAAGAGGTAAATTAGAGTGCGAGTGTGAACTTGGTTTTATAAAAATGTGGGTTAAGTGTTCAACTGATTGTCTGAGGTGATGGACCCTGAGTCCATATGATTGTAGATATATGTTTATATATCGAGTTGGGTGATGACCCATGTGTAACATATGTGGATACCTTGTGTTGCAGGTAACCTGATATTGCAGGATGTGTTTTGATGATGAAAAAGACAAAGGTAAGATTGACGGTCAAAGTCAATAAAAGTGACTAAACGTCAAAGTCACAATCCAAGACAAGCAAGCCAAGAACTGAAGATTCAAGTTTAAGGGTAGTCCTTAAATATAAGGGTAGTCCTTAGGGTTTGGGTGTGTCTTAGGAAAAAGTGTAAGCTCTTTCAAAAGGTCAGCTCGTATCTCAAAGTCTCACACACTCACAAAGTTTTTTAAGGTGCATGCATATTTACGTAAACATTCTTATCACCTTTTTAAATAACAAAATCGATTTTCCTCATGCATAAACAAATAGCAAAATCGATTTTCAGGCAAATTAGAAAAGATAGAAATCGATTGTCAGGCCATGTTTTATAATACACAAATCGATTTCTGAGCCAAATATTTTTTAAGGGAAGAATCGATTCCCAACCTTTTGCACATAACTGAGAATCGATTCCCACTTGTCTCAGGCAAGCTGAAAATCGATTCCCACATATTTTCACTAAGTATAGAATCGATTCCTAGCTTTCCATGGCACTCAAGAATCGATTTCCCATATTTTACAAACAAAGATAAAATCGATTCCTTACCTAAATAAATCGATTCCTAGATCAAATACATTTTAACAAAGAATCGATTCCTACATCATTTTCAACGTAAAAATGAATTCCTCATAGCCTATAAATAGGCAATGCTTCACGTTCATTTTCACACAACCCATTTCACGAATCAGAGAACTTTTGAGAAAAACTCTTTACGCTTTTACTTTTGCTCGTCACGTACCGTTGGTCTGTCTGAGCTGATCTGTTGCTAAGAGTTAGTTGGGGTTGTATTCTTCAAGTTGTAATATCTGCCTACACTAGAGGTATTTCTGCATTTACAATTGTTTATTATTTAATTGTTGTGTTTTGTTCTAGGGAGTGGGGTATCTCTCTAGGGTAGCTGCATGTACTAGGAAGTGGGGTATCTTTCTAGGGCAGTTGATTGTAACAGGGGTGGGGTATCTCTTGTTATTGTTATATTAGATCTGAGGGCTCTCTATAGGTGGGGTATCCTAGGAGGAGAGTGCCTGAGTCTGTAAAGGTTTTCCAAGGCACCTGTAAGCCTTGTTGTTGTTTTAGTGGAAAATCTCACAAGGGTGTGAGGACTGGACGTAGGTCACTAGGAGGTGACCGAACCAGGATAAATCTCTGCGTGCTTTACTGCTTTCCTGCTTTACTGTTATACCGCTTTACTGCTTTATACTCTAATTCCTTCGCTTCCACTTAACCTGCGCGAAAATTGATCTAAGTCATTGAAAAGGGGAAAAACATTTTCAAAAGATCAGAAAAGTTTTTAAATCTCAATTCACCCCCCCTCTTGAGACTGAAGCCACTTGGTAACAACATACTAGGCGGGGCAGTCATGATCCCCTTCCCTAGGCTCCATGCCAATGGGAGAATGTACTATTGGTAGGGGGTTCACCGGTATTAGCAATGTTCTGCAGTCGGTGTTATGTTAAAGATTATTGTACGATACACTGGGATTAGCAATGTTTTGCAGTCGGTGTCGTAATTTGTTTGTTGTACGATACACCGGGATTAGCAATGTTCTGCAGTCGGTGCCGTACTTTGTTTATTTTACGACATACCGGGAGTAGCAATGTTTTGCAGTCGGTGTCGTGTTAAGTTATAAAAGAACTAATAACTGAACCGAGAGTGTTAGTAGGGGTCTCGGTAGAACTCACTGAGATTGTATCTCATTGTTTATATGTTGTTGATTTACAGAGAAACAGGGAAAGAAAGGACCACAAAGGCACGAGTAAGTGGAGCTCGGATTGGTCACTGACGACTTAGCTTTATGTTTAAGCTTATTTCCCTTTTTGTTGTCTGTATGCTAAAACACTACGACTTTAGTGTTATGCTTTTCTTCCGCTTTCTTGTATGACACTGAATACTATAGTTGCTGACAGCTATGGTCTGAGTACCGTATAGTCTTGTTTGTAAATAAGACGGTTTTGTTTTTATTCAGCGAAAAATTTATAGTGATATTCAGTGTCTGAGTAGGAAATAATATCTCTGATGTGTTATTGATGTGCACTTGGATATTTTTAATAAATAAAAACTATCGGGTGCTACAGTTGGTATCAGAGCGGTCCGACCTAGTCGGACTTAGCTATTAGAGTCTTTTACTTCCTTCAGTCGTGATTTTCTTAGTATGCTATTTGACATTGAGCTTGATCAACTTAATACTTTGTGCATATTTCGCAGAATCATGGCCAGAAGAGGTAGAGGAGTTCCTCCCCCTGCTGATCCACATTTTGACTGGATGCAAAATGTGATCGAGAACCAACAGAAAATGATGCAAGACATGATGCTTATGCATCAGCAGCAACAGATCCAACAGCAAAATGCTCAGCAGCAGCAAGCTCAAGAGCCACAAGTGAACCCAAGGAGAATATTCACAGAATTCCTGAAAATGAAACCCTCCGAGTTCAGAGGTGGGCCTGATGTCATGAAAGCACAACATTGGCTGGATGACAGTGAAAAGATTTTTCTCACAATGCAAGTTACAGATGAAGATAAGCTGAGATTGGCATCCCATATGCTGAAGGGAGAGGCCAATAACTGGTGGACAAATGCTAGGGCCATGATGGAGACAATGGAAACTCCCCAAACTTGGGAGAATTTCCGGACATCATTTCTGGAACAATTCTTTCCCACTGCTATGAGGTTTGATAAAGAGAATGAGTTTTTAGCTCTCACACAAGGAGGCTTGACCGTGGGCCAATATACGGCTAAATTTGAAGAGTTGTATCAATTCTTCGGTTTAGCTGGATATGCTCCCAACGGCCGATGGAAAACTGACAGGTACAAGTATGGGCTGAGAGAGGATATTGCACAAAGCCTAAGTTCTTTTCCGAGGAGCAACTATGCAGCCATGGTACAACAAGCTTATATTGCCGAAAGTGATTTGGCAAGATTGTATGCAAGTAGAAAGGCGTTCCATCAGAATAAGAGAAACATTGGGCCATCTAGCTCTCAGATGGGTCCCAGGCATGACCATGGAAAGGGAGGAAATTATAAAGGAAAGCAGGTGCAAACGGCAGACCAAATGAAGTTTAGGAATTGTTTTAAGTGCGGAAGGTATCACCATGGCGATTGTGCACAACGATCCGATAGGTGCTATGTCTGTAATGAGGAAGGTCACTATGCAAATCAGTGCCCAATAAAGAAGAACTCCCAAAGGGCACCAAATGCTCCTAATCAGGGGAGAATCAACACTTTGGATGCTCGGACCATCACACCTACTGATAATCTTCTGAGGGGTACGGGATCTCTTTTTAATAATTCAGTCAATATTTTATATGATTCCGGTGCAACTCACTGTTTTATATCACAAGCGTGTGTGGATTGGTTGGGACTAGCGTTGTCTGAGCTATCCGAACCGATAACTATATTTACTACTGCCAAGGGTCGTGTCCAGACCCAATCATTGTGTGAAAATTGCCTACTTGTCATAGGAGACAGAAATTTTGTTATGAAATTTATTTGCCTTCCTATGAGAAGTATGGATATTGTTCTGGGTATGAAATGGATGGCTGCCAATCAAGTAACAATCAACTGTGCCGATCGAACAATCAGTTTCGCCTCCAAATCGATGGGATTGACACAGGTAGATTCTGAAGCAACAATCTCTTTCACCGAAGCCAGCCAATCATTATTCCAAGGTGCAGAAGCAATTATTATTATGTTGTCTACGTCTACTGAAACGGGTTTAGATTTATCTTCTGTTCAAGTGAAATGAATTTCTAGATGTCTTTCTAGATGAAGTTTCATTCTTACCTCCTGACCGAGAGGTAGAGTTTCCTATAGAGTTGGTTCCTGGCACAGGATCAATATCTATTGCTCCTTATAGAATGTCTCCTTTAGAATTAAAAGAATTGAAATCCCAACTTGAAGAGTTGATATCTAAGAAGTTTATTCGACCGAGTGCTTCTCCGTGGGGTGCTCCGGTGTTGCTAGTCAAAAAGAAGGACGGAAGCATGAGATTGTGTATTGACTACCGTCAACTCAACAAGGTGACGATTAAGAACAAATATCCATTGCCAAGGATAGATGATCTTCTTGATCAACTTAGAGGTGCAGTTGTGTTTTCCAAGATTGATCTAAGGTCGGGGTATCACCAAATCAAAGTTAGAGCCTTAGACATTCCGAAGACAGCTTTCGTACGAGGTATGGACATTACGAGTTCGTAGTAATGCCCTTCGGTTTGACTAATGCTCCGGCGGTATTCATGGACTACATGAACCGAGTTTTCCACACGTACCTGGATCAGTTTGTAGTAGTTTTTATTGATGATATCTTAGTGTACTCTAAGACCATTGAGGACCATGTTCAACATCTCCGCATCGTTCTGAATGTACACTGAGAAAAGAAATATTATGCAAAGCCGTCGAAGTGTGACTTCTGGATGCCTGAAGTGAAGTTTTTGGGGCACGTGATTTCTCAAACGGGAGTCGCGGTGGATCCTAGTAAAGTGGAAGCTGTATTGAACTGGGAACGACCAACATCCGTCACTGAAATAAGAAGTTTCTTGGGTCTAGCTGGTTACTACAGGAGATTTATTCAAGGATTTTCACAATTGGTTCTTCCACTTACTCGATTAACTCGTAAGGCCCAACAATTTACATGGGATGCCGATTGTGAAGAATGTTTTCAAGAATTGAAGGTTAGGTTGACTTCTGCTCCAATCCTAATTCTTCCAGATCCATTTTTGGAATTCCAAATATACAGCGATGCTTCAGGGAAAGGTTTAGGATGTGTTCTAATGCAAAATCAGTAAATGGTAGCTTATGCGTCCAGACAGTTGAAGATTCATGAGGAGAACTACCCAACTCATGATTTGGAGTTGGCAGCTATAGTGTATGCGCTGAAGATTTGGAGACATTACCTCTATGGGTCTCGTTTCGAGGTCTTTAGCGATCACAAGAGTTTGAAATATCTTTTTGATCAGAAGGAGCTTAACAAGAGGCAGAGAAGATGGGTGGAGTTTCTGAAGGATTATGACTTCGAATTGAAGTATCATCCGGGAAAGGCTAATGTTGTAGCCGACGCACTAAGTAGGAAATCCATTCACATGGCTGGGTTTATGATGCACGAAATGAAATTCTTGGAGTCTTTTAGAGACTTAAATTTGAATGCAAAATCAAGGAGGAACCGGTTAATGTTGAGCCATATGAGGATCTCCAATTCCTTAAGGGACTCTATTCGCTTAGCGCAGGAAATTGATGTGAAGCTACAATCACAGAGAGTATGGCCAAAATTTTCCGAAGATAGTGATGGAGTTATTTGTTTCAAGGGTAGAATCTGTGTGCCCGATGATGGGGAAATCAAAAGGCAAGTGTTGGAAGAAGCACACCGAAGTTTGTATTCTGTACATCCTGGGTCCACCAAGATGTATAGAGATTTAAAGCAGATGTACTGGTGGCATGGAATGAAGTTAGAGATTGCTGAATTTGTGTCACAATGCTTAACTTGTCAAAAGGTTAAGATAGAACATCAAAAGCCTGCTGGTCTGTTACGGTCGCTGGAAGTGCCCGTGTGGAAATGGGGAGACATTTTGATGGATTTTGTAATGGCGTTGCCAAGGTCCCAAGCCGGTAACGACTCCATTTGGGTAGGTGTGGATCGACCAACTAAATCAGCTCATTTTATTCCAGTTCGTTCGAGCAGTAAGGTATCCAAATTAGCTGAGGTGTATCTAAAGAACATAGTGAGGTTACATGGGGTTCCTACCAATATTGTATCGGATCGAGATCCGAAGTTTACTTCCAGATTTTGGAAGGCTTTGAATGAAGCATTGGGAACTAAAGTACTTCTTAGTACCGCTTATCACCCGCAGACAGATGGTCAGACCGAGAGAACTATCCAGACATTAGAGGATATGCTTAGGGCTTCAGTACTTGATAACGGGAAGAAATGGGAGGATCATCTTCCATTAGTGGAATTCGCTTACAACAACAGTTATCATTCCAGTATCGGAATGGCACCTTTTGAAGCTTTGTATGGGAGGAAATGTAGAACTCCGTTGTGTTGGTGGAAAGTCGGTGAGAACCGATTGTTAGGACCGGAGATGATTCATGAAACTACTGAAAAGATCCGTCAGATCAGGGAGAGAATGAAAGCTGCTCAGAGTAGGCAAAAGAGTTATGCCGACAAAAGGAGAAGACCGTTAGAGTTTGAGTCGGGCGATCATGTTTTTTTGAGATTGTCCCCGACAATTGGCACTGGTAGGGCACTACGGGTGAAGAAACTCAGTCCTCGGTATATTGGACCCTTCCAAATTATCAAGCGAGTTGGGCCTCTTGCATACCGTATTGCTTTGCCTCCACCATTATCAAATATCCATGATGTATTCCATGTGTCTCAGTTGCGGAAGTACATTCCCGATCCATGTCAACCGTTAGATTTTGAAACGATTGACCTTCGACCGGACTTGTCTTTCCAACCTCATCCTAGTTACATCATGGAGCGTGGCGAGAGGACGCTGCGGACGAAGACAATACCCATAGTCAAGGTGGTTTGGGATGACTTTTCCGTTGAAGAAGCTACGTGGGAATTAGAGGACGATATGCGGACTCGGTATCCGTATCTATTCTCCTGAGGTATGTTTTGTTAAATTTTGAGGACAAAATTCTTTCAAGTTGGGGAGAATGTAACATCCTCAAAATAATTAGTCGAATTATTTGGTTGTTTTTAGGATCGCTAACCAAGTTACACGGAATAAGGGTAAATTAGGGAAGGAATAAAGGATTAAGGGCAATATGGTCATTTGACCATATTACCACTTAATGTGTTAAAAGAAGAAAAGAAAGAAAAGAAAGAAAGGAAAAGAAAAGAGGAGAAGCCGTGAAAGAAGAGAAAGAAGAGAAAGAAGAGAAAGAAGAAAAAGAAGAGAAAAGGAAGAAGAAGAAGAAGAAGAAGAAGAAGAAGACCCATCACCCCTCCAAGCTCCCAAACTTTATCATCTTCATCATCTCCCCTCCATTGCCAAAACCCCCAAAGCTTGGTAAGTTTTCATCCATTTTTTCCCAAGTTATGGAGCTACGAATTTTAGGGGTTTTGAGGGAGAAAATTGTCGAAATCTTGGATTGAATGATGAAATTGATGATTTAATCATGTATAGGGTCGAAGCCAAGGAAGGTTGAACGCGT
Source organism: Astragalus membranaceus (assembly GCA_039519185.1). NCBI lineage: Eukaryota > Viridiplantae > Streptophyta > Magnoliopsida > Fabales > Fabaceae > Astragalus > Astragalus membranaceus. The sequence goes on along the minus strand of CM076846.1, from coordinate 33,846,251 downwards.
TTGGAAGCTCGAATCGAAGTTGAAAGCGGATTGGTGATTTTCGGCTCTCGCTTGGAGATTTTGAAGTCTCGGTGATTTCGGCTCGATATCGGCTCTCGCTTCAAGGGTGAGTTTTACTCACGCTTAGAATGTTTTTGTGTCTCGATAAATTTCATGTGATTTGATTCCAAGAGATTTTGACTCAAAAACCGTTATTTGAAAATAGGTCGTATTTCGATAAACCTCGTTTTGATTGAGATTTTGATTGATTTGATTGATTGTGTGAATTGGATTGGGTCTGTTTTGTTGGTTGTTAAATCTGTTTTCGATCGGAACAAGAATCGGATTTGAGCGGAATAGCGAATTTCGCAAGAAAACGGAAAAACTGCACATTTCTGCAGATGGTCGCGTCGCGACCCATCCCCATCGCGTCGCGACCAGGCCCAATTTTGTCACGCAAATGTTTCTGACTCTTTTCGCGTCGCGACGGTTAGTAGAATTTCAGCAACTATTCACTGATTTTGTTTTCGCGATAACTTTTGATCCGGGAACCCGATTGAGGTGTTCTAAGATGCGTTTGAAATATTATTCAGAGGCCTAACTGAATATTCTATTTTAAAGGCAAAATAAACTGTTTTTGGTGTTGTAAATTGTGTCGAAAAGAGGTAAATTAGAGTGCGAGTGTGAACTTGGTTTTATAAAAATGTGGGTTAAGTGTTCAACTGATTGTTTGAGGTGATGGACCCTGAGTCCATATGATTGTAGATATATGTTTATATATCGAGTTGGGTGATGACCCATGTGTAACAAACTAGGCGGGGCAGTCATAATCCCCTTCCCTAGGCTGCATGCCAATGGGAGAATGTACTATTGGTAGGGGGTTCACCGAGATTAGCAATGTTCTGCAGTCGGTGTTATGTTAAAGATTATTGTACGATACACCGGGATTAGCAATGTTCTGCAGTCGGTGCCGTACTTTGTTTGTTGTACGATACACCGGGATTAGCAATGTTCTGCAGTCGGTGCCGTACTTTGTTTATTTTACGACATACCGGGAGTAGCAATGTTTTGCAGTCGGTGTCGTGTTAAGTTATAAAAGAACTAATAACTGAACCGAGAGTGTTAGTAGGGGTCTCGGTAGAACTCATTGAGATTGTATCTCACTGTTTATATGTTGTTGATTTACAGAGAAACAGGGAAAGAAAGGACCACAGAGGCACGAGTAACTGGAGCTCGGATTGGTCACTGACGACTTAGCTTTATGTTTAAGCTTATTTCCCTTTTTGATGTCTGTATGCTAAAACACTACGACTTTAGTGTTATGCTTTTCTTCCGCTTTCTTGTATGACACTGAATACTATAGTTGCTGACAGCTATGGTCTGAGTACCGTATAGTCTTGTTTGTAAATAAGACGGTTTTGTTTTATTCAGCCAAAAATTTATAGTGATATTCAGTGTCTGAGCAGGAAATAATATCTCTGATGTGTTATTGATGTGCACTTGGATATTTTTAATAAATAAAAATTATCGGGTGCTACATGTACCGAATCGTTGCAAGTAATATTAAAACGGTAAGACCGAGTGTCGAACTCAGGGATTGCGATTAATTATCAATTTAATTAATTAATTACTAAAATGTTTAAAATAAGGAGTGATAGATAGTAACCGAAAAAGATTAAATGTGAGAATAAAATGCGAGAGTAAAAGTGGTTAGGAATCGAATCCTCTCCCCTACACTATCATGCACTATACCATCAATCAGTTCCAATTTAATTACCCAAATAAAAGATTCAATTCAACTATTACAGATTAAGGACAATCTCTTGCCTCAAAACTCCTTTTATCTAATGGGAAACCCTAATTCCTTAAGTGTATCGCCACTAAACAAAGCATTAAACGTAGAGAATTAACGGAGTTCATGAAAGTAATGTCATATTCCTATAATCATCACACTCATGACCTAAAACCCCAATATCTGGAAAACATAACCCATCTCCCAATGGTGAAAGTAAACCCTAATTCATTACAACAACAATAATTAATGTAAAGCAATAAGAACAGAGGTGAAGGAAAGTTTAAAAGGATAACTAAATTGCATTGATCATAACAATGGAATCACATGATAGTTTTGGAGAGATTCATCTCTTTCTAACCCTATGAAAATTAGCTATTCATGTTCAAAGTATTGAAAGACAAGGTAAAAGAGAAGTTACACAAAGAGGAGTACATTGGATCCTTCAATTCCTTGTTCCCAAGTGTAGAGAAGCTCCCAATCTTGCTCTTTTTCGCAGCTCCAAAACCCTATTTTCGCCTCCAAGAAGAATTTCCAAAATATTATGATTTTTCACTTATATTGCTGTCAATTCTGCAGACCATCACGACGCGATTCGACCCAGTGGCGACGCGATGGAAGAATTTTTGTCTGGGTCGCGACGCGATGGCATCTGGTCGCGACGCGAAACTGCACATAATTTTTTCTTATTTTCTCTGTTGTGTCACTAGGCAAGCTGTCTGGTTCTCTAGTTGACGAAACACCAAATTGAAGGTTTTCTCTTACAATAAGCACCGGAAAAGAGGATAATAACTTACAATGCAATCCTAATGACATCAATTGTATTCTATGCTATTTTCCCGTGAAAATTGACTGAAACAGCAACAAAAACTAGCATTTTGACTTTAACACTGAGCAACAATATACATATGAAGATGAGTCAACAGTATTAAATTTTGTCAAAGCAAATAGTTTTTCTTAGTAGGTATTTGATAATTGGGAGAAGGTATAAAATTTTGAAATCTAATTTGTTTGAGTCACTTTTAAGCTTGTAGGTATTTGATAACCCAAAGTCATACACCGGTGAGGAACTTGAGGAGATTTGTCAGCTTTGGGCGGAATTCTTTTTGAAGATTCGTACAGAGCAAAAGGATACACTATTTCGTGCGTAGTTTAGCTTGTGTAGAAATATTTTGTTGCATTTAGTGGGAAACTGTTTGGTTGAATTGGTAAATAGGAAAGGGATCCTAAAGTATGTTATGGTGGAAACCACATTTTGAACAAAAATTGTTATTTTGTTTTCTAAGTAGTTTAACTTGTGTTCTCTAAATGTAAGATATTAAGTTTAATGGAATTTGAAGTATTTTTATATATATATTATGTGTTGATGACTGGAATTATCTCTGTATATAATAGGTTATTATATATTAGTTGACTGGCATGGATAAAAAACAAAAAAAAATATAAAAAAAAAATTAGACATTTAGCATCGGTCATACTACACAACCGATGCTAAATGTACTAGTAAGAGACATTTAGCATTGGTTGTATAGTATACCCGATGCTAAATGTGCTAGTAAGAGACATTTAGCATCGGTTGTATAGTTATTTAAAAATCTGATGCTAAAGGTGGCTTTTAGCATCGGTTAAATAACCGATGCTAAATGTCCCACATTTAGCATCGAGGGATTTAGCATCGTCGGATAACCGATGCTAAATGTCCAAAACAACCGATGCTAAATGTCTTTTCTGCACTAGTGAATTTAAAGGTACTAGTACAAATTTAAAATTTTAGGGGGTTCAAAATTTTTTATATAAAGGCACGAGTCATTGAGTCCTCGTGAGCGTGCTTCTGAGTGTGTATTATTTGTTCAATAAAATGAAGACGCGAAGTGAATGATGTCAAAGTTAGCATAAACCAGCTCTGTTTGACATATTATTAACACCCTTCAACCAAATGATCCACCAAGAAATTAAATTACCTCAATTACGTTAGCTAAGTGTACCGACATTTTCAGGAATCGGTTAGGTTTACCTGACTATAGATTTTGCTAATTTTTTTCTTCCTTTTGATGGATTGGATTATCCTTTTGCTTCCTGTTTTTGGTGTGCTGCAAATGATTGTTATTGGCTTTAGTGCCAACCTGGTTGGGACGAGAGTCATTATAGCGATGCTCTTGCACACCTTTATAGGATTGTCTTTATTTCCTTTCAACTTTAATGTTGTTTATGCCATGGGTATTGGTCTAGTCCCCCAAGTTTTCTATTTCTTTTTTAACTATAAAAAAATTAGGAGAAGTACTCTTTTTTCATTCCTAGTGTATTCCGACTCATGCCTTCGACAGAGAATAGCCTATCTCAAAATTTTCAAAAATAATAAATAAGAGAAATGATGCTTTGTACGAAGGCAAATTGTACAGACACGCATATGTGTGGGGTAAGTTGGTGTTTTTTTCCTCCGGCTTTTTTTCCTTAATTGTTTAGTGTTATTATGACATTTCGTCATTTTTGGTTTGTACCAAATATGTTGAAATTTCTAACCATTTGATTGCTTTTACTTGCAGGTTGTGAAATCAATTTGTTGGGGTGCAGGAAACAATTTCATAGCCCACTGATTCAGCCCACAGTGGCCAAAAACAGAGGTGATCACCAAAACGGGTTATTGCGGAACCCAGCGGGTCGTGCACTGTAGATGTACGCGGATCTGAATATGGATACGGGTACAACCCGTTTGCTGAAACACAAAAACACAGGAACCCAAATCCAGTTCACTGTTTCTCACTCTCTCTTCTGCTGCGCCGATCTTCTCCTCTTCTTCTCACTCATCCCTCTGCTAGGGTTTGATCCTGATCACTGATACGCACGAAATGAAGCAGCCTTTCCCTTCTAATCTTCCACACGAAGACTTCGTAACAGGTAAAGATCAAAACCCCTGGTTTTGATCTATCAGATTCAGAGTATGCGACACTTAAGCCTGTGTTCTTCTTGCTCACAAATTCTGAAGTTCCTAGGTTTTGAATCGCACCACCAAACTAAGGTAACCACGGTGTTAGATTTTTTATTGCTGTTTTGGTAATTGATTCGTTGAATTCCTCACACAAACCCTAACTGTTTGTGTTTGATGTGTTGTATGTGAGTGAACCGTGCTTAATCAAGAACAGCAGCAGCAACAATGGTTGAATCTCCACCTGAGATTCGAAGGTAGAACTCTTTCACACCTTGATATCTTCTGCTTTCTGTTTTGCGAATAAGAACCCAAACCCTAACTTTGTGATTCTTTTGTTTTTTTGTATATGTATGTTTGGAGTTGTTGAGGAGACAAATATTCACCACTGTGAAGATTTCTTCAGCCAGTGATTTCACACACAGGTATAATTTCCCTCTCTTTCACTCTTCTTGTTTAATTCTTCCTTTTCTGTATGTGATTGCTGTGAACAAAGACTGACCTCTTTGTTCTTCCTTTTGTGAGGTTTCACACCTTGAAGATCCTCTCAAAAGCTCACTGTCAGAGTCTTGAAGAAAAAATGCAGAGGAGAAAGACTGGAAGCAATGTAAAACAAAATGTAAATTCTTTATTGATTGTATATGTTCACTGTATGTACATAGCTTATTTATAGGCTTCTCTGGGATTAGTTTGCTGGAAGTTTTAGTTGTTGTGACCAACTTTAGTTTGTTAGGAATGTTTAACAAACTAACCAAATTAGTTAGGGACTAATTCAGTTTTACATACAGCTGTAATATTAACTAAACAGAGACTGTTTAGCCAATAATTCCTGGCTGTTAGATTTACCTTAATCTAAGGCTGTAATTTAAAGTTGATCTAAGTTGTGGATTACCAACAATCCAACAAAATAGCCGTGCTGAATATATATATATATATATATATATATATATATATATATATATATATATATATATATATATATATATATATATATATATATATATATATAACATAAATCATTCTTTAACTAAATTTGATGTATTTTGAGGTCTAATTATACATTTGTTTTTCAAATCAGTATCTTTTGTCCCTACAAACGCGAATCGATAATGTTGTGTTCGAGCGTATATAAACCTATTAGATAAACATTACATAGAGTGAAGTAGTATGCTATACCAGAAATTTAGACCTTGAAACACAATCTGTTATTAACAAAAATTTTGAGGCACAAGGCAAAAGAAGTTGAACAAAACCATGCATGATGCCTAAGACTAAATATGGTTTATTAATCCTTGCAATCTCCACAGCCATAACTATACCCAGCGTACTGAATTTATATAAGCAACGACGTAATCTCAACTATACTATATGTCTCTGCGATCTCATGCACTCATTTATAACCTCTAGAAATTAATACATTTTTTGAAATGCAATTGCACATGTTCGGAATAACACTTAAGGAGATGTAATCATAAGTGTGTCTGAATATATATTTTTAGAGATTATAGATTATTTGAAAATGACTGAACTGAGGCATTTTGGGATAAAAAAAAGAAAAGTTGACAACATGAGTATGTTAGCAATAATTTGGGGTGTATTTAAAGATTCCCAAATACAAAATGAAATGCAATTTTAGGCCCAAAAATAATTGAGTCCAACAGTAGTTTCTTTCGGGGCCTTTTTTTTTTGTACCCCCATCAACTCCCATCTACCCCCATCAAATTGCTAAAACCCGAAAATACCCCTGTCCAACTTACAATTCGCTCGGATTTACCTTCATCTAAGGTAAATCCGCTTTGTTATTTTTAAAGTCGGATTTACCTCAGATGGGGGTAAATCCGATTTCAAAAATAACAAAGCGGATTTACCTTAGCTGAAGGTAAATCCGCTTTGTTATTTTGGAAATCGGATTTACCTGGTGGGCACATAAATCCGATTTCCCTAAAAAAAGAGAAAATCGGATTTATCCCACCTAAGGTAAATCCGATTTCCCTAAAAAAAGAAAATCGGATTTATCCCACCTAAGGTAAATCCGATTTTGTTATCAAAAAAAATTGTTTTTTATTTAATTTTTTAAAAAAGGTTATAAAATGCTACTAAAAATCCGTTAAACAGCCAATTGCGTCTTTTTGCAGGGTCGATGGGGGTAGATAGGGAGGTGGTGGGGGTACAAAAAAAAAAACCCTTCTTTCGGCCTCTCAACCGGTACTCTTCATGGGTTTATTCAACAATTGAAATATTGGCCCATATTCAACAAATTTCTAACCTTCGGACTTTAGGATTTGAGCTATTTTTTCTAAATCGGGTATCCTCTGTGCGCAACTGTAGAGACTAACCCCTCGAGTCGGGTAGGACCACAATAGACGGCAAAGCTCTTCCTCAAGAGATTTAACACTGATGCATGTCTGCATTCTCAAGACTGGATTCGAATTTGAGCTATTTTTTTTTGGTCAAAGTTGTTTGATTTTCATAGAAAAGGGCAAGGCCCAAACCAACACAACACAAAGTAACAAACTAGGCACCATACAACTTATGGGCTCAAGTAGAGAAGGCGAAGAGTCCAGCCCAAAAACAGAAGAGAAAAGCTAAACACACGTGTAACCCGCAACCCGGATGAGAGTACACCCAAATATTACAACACCCAATTATTACAACACCAAATTCGGCTAAAAGGTACGCTGCTACAAACGAGAGCCAGAGATCCAAAAATGGCAAAAAAAAACCTAGCCTCCACAAATCAACGAAGAAGTCACATCGAGCTCCTTGACGAAGTCCACTTCAAAATCAAACCTCCCAGAAGAGGCTACCAGTACCAACTGATCATCTACCACTATCACACTAAACTTCAAGCACAAGCTTTCATCTTGTCTAAAGTTATCGCCTTTCGCAAGGTAGAAGGAGGATTTGATAACCAGTTCCCAGGAAGCTGATTTCTTGAAGCCAACGATGCTAACTCATGAGCAACAGAGTTACCCTCCCTCTTTGTCCAGGTAATATTCTTCGATCCGAAATTGTTCACAAAAAAGTTTATATCATCAAGAACACTTTGAATCTCACCTATTTGATTTCCTTTCAAACATGCATCGACTAGCAATTTGTTGTCCGATTCAAGAAAGGGAACCTGGATCTTAAGAGAATTCGCCATAGAAGCAGCTTCTCGGAGCGCTAAAGCCTCAGCCATCAACGGAGATAGAGCAAACATTCTTTTTGTTAAGCAGGTAAGAATATCCCCTTTTTCATTTCTGCAGATGATCCCTAGATAACACACCCCTGATGCCTTGTTAAATGATGCATCAGAATTGAATTTAACAAAAGGGGGTTTTGGTGGTTTCCAATTACGCGAAACCACCCTGTTAACTATAGGAGAAGGATCAATATTAGCTGTAGTCTCCTTAAGAGTGCCTTCCATAAATTCCATACTAAGAGTATTAACTCTCTGAATAACCCCCATTGGATTAGGGGTCTTCCCATTATGAATGACCTCATTTCTCATTTTCCATACATTCCAAATGGCAAACATAAATTTAGAAATCCTCTTAGCATCATTAAGAAGGTGAGACACACAAATATCTAAAAACCAGGCACTCAAAGTAGTCAAACCTATAGAAGAAACAACAGGAATAATTTCCATTCCAAACCAGAAAGCTCTGGTCCAAGGGCACAACAAGATAAGATGTTCAGAAGATTCCTTATCTAGATGGCAGATAGGACACAAGGAGGTAGGAGAGATTCTTTTCCTAAATAAAGCTTCTTTGGTTGGTAAGAAATCATTCATTGCTCTCCAAAGAAAATGTTTGATTTTAGAAGGGACTTTAGCATTCCAAATAGTTGACCAGAGTTCTTTAGGTTTAACATTAGAGGATGAAGAAGCTCTAAAATCAGGAATTAACTGAGATTTAGCAATAGACTTATAACCTGATTTCACAGTATAGATTCCATCCTTTGTGTGAGGCCAAAAAAGTTTGTCCTGAGATGAACACCAAGAAATTGGTGTTTTAATAATCTCTATAGCTTAGGAAGGAGAGATATTATTCCTCAAAATGTTATGATCCCAATCAGAATTAGGACCAATCAACTCACCAACCTTAGACACAGAAGCATTGTTAAGTAAAATCACTCTAGACCCAGAAGCCAGCCAACTATCATTAGTCACATGAACAGATAAACCATTACCAATATGCCATCTGCCTTCTTCTTTCAACAGAGACAGCCCTTGAATCATACTCTTCCACACTCAAGAAGAGTTTCTACCAACTCCAGCATTCCTGATATCACCTCTAGGATAATAGATACTCTTCAATATTTTAGCCCAGAAAGCATTAGGGTTCTTCTCTAATCTCCACACTTGCTTAGTAAGGAAAGCCTTGTTGGTTTTTTCAAAATCTTTGAATCCCATTCCCCCTTCTAACTTAGGCAAACAAAGATCAGTGAATTTTCTCCAATGAATACCTCTACTTTTCCCAAAAGAACTCCACCAGAAACGAGCCACAGCAGATGTTAGAGATGCACAAAAAGACTTTGGAAGAAGTACTTATAAGAATTTAATCCAGAAATAATGCTGCAGTGAATATATAAGTCTTCTAACTATTAATTTTCTTGCATAATTAAGTTGAAATAAACTTTTTATCTTAATATACTTTCCCAAACTTTTTTTTATGAGTTAATAATCAACTACTTATCTCAAATGAAAAGTTTTTATATATTAGAAATTAATCCAAATTGGGCTCAGCTGAAAGCAATCTCTAAATATACATCCGGGGGAGTCTTGGCGCCAAGTCTCCCGCCAAGCTCCCCTCCCTTTTTTTCATTCTTTTTTTGTTTCTTTTACCCTTTTCCCTTTTTCTTCTTTTTTTTCTTTATATTTTTTAGGTAATTTTGAGTTTAGAAAAAATTTAAATTATTTAAATATGCGAAGTTTGCTCGTTCATAATTAGATTGGTGAAAAGAAAAATTAATTTCGTGGAAAATTACGTAAAGTGTGACGCTAGACAGTGTGTTAAATTATGTCGAAAAGAAGTTTAAGAAATGGAAAAAAAAATTAATTGTTCAAATACGTGAAGTTTGTTCCTACATAATCGAATTCGTCGAAAAGAAAATTAATTTCGTGATAAATTATGTGAAGTGTGACGTTACACAATATGGTTTGGGGTACTTTAAGATCCGGAAAGAAACAAATAATTGTTTAAGTACGCAAAGTTTGTTACTCGATAATTAATTTTATTAAAAATAATAATAATTTTGTAATAAAATATGATGCTAAGTAGTGTGTTTTGGGTGCTTTAATTAGGATTCAAAAAAAATTAGATATACAAATACATGGAGTTCGTTCCTCAACAATTGGTTTGGTCTTACCAAAAATTAATTTTTTGGTGTGTTTTGGGTTATCTTAGTGTTCGACAAAAATTTTAATAGTTCAAATACGCAAAGTTTGTTTAAAAAAATAATTTTGTGACAAAATACGTAAAGTACGATGCTACGTAGTGTGTTTGTGGGTACTTTTGCTTTCGGAAAATACTACTGTTCAAATACTAAAAGTTTGTTACTCGATAAATGATTTAAAAATCAATTTATTTTTTTACTTCTTCTGTTTATATTATTTAGGACCATATTTTGCTGGATTTTAAAAAAATAATTTAAAGATGCTTCGGAAAAAAGAATTTAAAGACCATATTCCTTCAACTTTGTATAGTTACTTCTATTTTATTGGTGATTCTCATCCAACCTACGTTTTTCACTTTCTCATTGTGTTGTCTTCTTTTCTTTTTAATTATGAGTTAAATTTTTATATTTACATTTGATGAATATGAATTATGTTATTAAATTTTTTTAGACTTTTTCTTCTTATTGCCTATAAATGTTTAATTTCAATGTGTTTGTTAATTAAAAATCATATTTTTAATTATGATTTACATTGTCACATACTTCTATGATATATAATTAATTTTATCTTCACTCATACAATGTTATAATATTTATGTGTTAAATGAAGCTTTTATCCCCCCACCGCCCACCCCACCCCCTTTTTTTTCATATTTTCATTTTCACCCCCATTTTTTTCATATTTTCATTTTTAAGAGTACATTAAAATTTAGGTGAAGTTTGTGGTAAGTAGTGAAGATGAAAACACATAAATTATATATTGTAACATTCAAATATGCAAAGTTTGTGTCTCGGTAATCGATTTGGTTAGGTGAAAAGAATATAATTTCGTGACAAAATATGTAAAGTGTGATGCTAAATAGTGTGTTTTGAGATACTTTAGTGTTGGAAAAAAATTAACCGTTTAAATGCTCAACGTTCAGTCCTCAATATCGGAAAAAAAATTAACTGTTTGAATGCGCAAAATTTGTTTTGGTGAAAAAAATAATCAAAACAAAATATGTAAAGTCTGTGCTAAGTAGTGTGTTTTTTTATACTTTAGTGTTCACAAAAAAAATTAACCGTTCAAATGCTTAACGTTCAGTACTTAATATCAAAAAAAATTAATTGTTTGAATACACAAAATTTGTTTTGGTGAAAACAAAGTCAAAACAAAATATTTAAAGTTCAATGCAAAGTAGTGTGCTTTTTTATACTTTAGTGTTCGTAAAAAAAATTCATCTATTCAAATATGTTATGTAGTGTGTTGTTCTGTGAGATCTTATGTAATGTGATAACGCGTTAAACTAAAGTTATTTGATTATCATTTGTTGTCTATATTTTAATGGATCAATTTCATTTGTGTGCTGATTTTAAAAAAAAATTTAACTATTTGAATTACTTATGTTTGAATTATAAATTGCTATGCTACCTTATTTCCATGGACTATTACTTATGTTTGATTTATAAATTCCCGTTAATTTGTATGCTGATTTTTAATTTATCCATCAAATTTTAATATCACAATAATTAAGTACTCGCTAAAGCTTTGGATGCACGGGTCCCGGCGCTAGTATGGTATATAATCAACGAATTGATTCGTTTCAAATTCAAAATAGATTTACTTCTCTCTGCTACTAGTATTAGTTTTTGGTTTCCTCTCGTACTTGCCTAGTTGGATATTTTTTTTATAAGCAATGTTAGTGGGGGTGGGGGGATGTTAGTTTCCGGGGTTTGAACTCGGGACCTCCCTCTTGCACTCTTTTGGTGCACTCCTTCGATATCCCTTAGCTCGCCAATTACTCAGCTGATATGTAATTGGAAACCAAGTTGCCAGTGGATCCACTTGTTGATCAGGTGGACATTTACACCTTTGAACTTTTGAAATTCACACACACACACATATATATTAAACATTCAATCCATAACAGAATTGGAAATCAAAACTGAATATTGGATTGATCGATGAATCAATTGAATTGAATGAATTACAAAGAGTACAGTAGCTAGTCTTTATATTAGCTAATTACAAGGGGTAAAAAGGTAAAATGATAGCCAATTAATCTAACTAATCATTAACAACTAATACGACAAACTAACAGAAAGTTTAAGACTAACAAACTATATATCTAACTAACTAACTATATATCTAATAGTCCCCACAAGCTAGAAGTTATTCACAACACTTCTAGCTTAACATGAACAATAGAAAGATACATCAAAACAAGAGAAACTTACATCGAGAGATGTCAGAAATACATCAGTAGAAATCAAAGCCATAAGGCAAAAGCTTAGCCACCAATAAGATAGAAGCTAACATCAGCAGATGCAACTGATTCTTCTGAAAAGTCATACACTGATACAGTACAGCCATATAGTACAATTCCTAATCTTGTTGTTGGAGGGAGAGAATCAACAAAAGCATGCAAGGAGCTCTGAAGGTGCTGTAAGTGAGGTTCATCTTAACATTCATATATTATAAGAACAACTGGGGCAGACATTCTGGAATCTGATACTGGAACAAAACCAGGTCTCTTGTTCCCAGTTTGAACAAAGTCAGCAATAGGTGAAGATAGTTCTGGAAATCTGTGAAGATCTTCCTTGCTATGTGCAATGTACTCACCATCACTTCCATTTAGTTTTCGACATATAACACACTGCCACTGGCCTGATCCAAGCAATATGCTGCAATATATATTTGCATATGCCCCACAGCTTTGACAGCAGCCTTGCCATCCGTCCTAGCAGCCTCACAAAGATTCTTAATTGACCACACAATAGGAAACAACACAGCACAGCAACAAGCAACATTACCGAGAAGGAAAACTTGTTTCCATGAAACCCAATCATGGCCATAAGGCCCATTCTCATCAATCACAACCAGTGGAACATGAGACAAGTTGCCCATCAGAATACAAGACAAATAGCAACTCAATGAAAGGCAAAATTTCTGGGAAAAAAAATGTGACTTAATATAGGAACCTTTTGGAGACAATCATCAAAGAGAAAAAAATTCTATCTCTTTGAGGCATTTAAGCAAACAACTTGAATGTTGTTTGGTAAAGAAAACGAAATTTGGTTCAAGATCGAAAACAAAATCGAAACTCGATCCAAACTGAAAATGGAACCCCGCTTCAGATCACAATCATCGAAAATCAAAATGAAAGGAGGACAATGAAACGGAATGCAATACGGCGATGTGTGAAAATGCGGATCACGCAAACGTGATGAAGAAAGAACGCAACGCACATCAACAGCAAAGATTAAGAGAGAACGATCCAAGAATCAAACCGATTCATGAACCAAAAACGCAAATCGAACAGAAAAGCACAAAAGGAAACGCAATCGAGATCAACACTCGAAGAACAGATCAAGATCGCAGATGCAGATCGCAGAAGAAAATGAAATCCAGATCGCAGAAAATGAAAACTGAATTGCAAATCGCGAAATAAAAAATGATGAAGAAATGCGATGCAACAACACTGATCTAGAAGAATGATGAACGCGAAATTAAATGGTGAAACAGAATCGGACGAGGAGAGAAGATGAAGAATAGAATCAAAATGGATTCAAGAATCAGAAAAAAAAAACGAACCGAAAACGAAATCGTAACGTAATCTTGAAACGGTTAAATGTGAAATCGAACCAAGATTAAGATGAACGATTCTGAATCAAGATCAAAGAAGAAGAGAGATTGCAAAATCAGAATCAAAAAAGAAGAAATCGCGATGCGATGATCATGAAATCAGAATCACAAACGGAAAAAATCGGAAACGCGATATCGAATTCAAGAATAAAACATAGAACACGAAGCAAAAGGAAACTATAAAACCTGTGAAACTGATATTGGTGGAACTCATGTTTGAATTTGGAAAATCCAAACCAAAACAAGAGAGAATCGAACAAGAAATTGAAGATCGAAACTCAAGTAGAGATGATATCGAAGAGTTGCAGAGTGCGGAAGAATCTTTAATTTACATCTGATACCATATTAAACATTCAATCCATAACAGAATTGGAAATGAAAACTGAATATTGGATTGATTGATGAATCAATTGAATTAAATGAATTACAAAGAGTACAATAGCTAGTCTTTATATTCGCTACTTACAATGGGTAAAAGGGTAAAATGATAGTCAACTAATCTAACTAATCATTAACAATTAATATAACAAACTAACAGAAAGTTTGAAACTAACTAACTATATATCTAACCATATATATATATATATACTTTTTAGATCTTCTTGCTCATTTTGATGTTTTGCATCCAAATTCGAATCACTTTTCCCTTGACTCTCTCTCTCTCTCTCTCTCTCTCTCTCTCTCTCTCTAAAAAGTATATATATATATATATATATACTTTTTAGATCTTCTTGCTCATTTTGATGTTTTGCATCCAAATTCGAATCACTTTTCCCTATACTTTTTAGAGCTCCACTCGCGTATTCTGCCTTTCAGCAGTCACCCAATGCAATTTCAATCCCACCTTTTTCTCTCAGTGACCAACAACCAAACATCGACGAAGGTGCCTCACGGCCTCGCATTCTCTGTTAGTATTTTGTATATGGCGTCTTCTCTTTCCACTTTGACGTTTTTCGACCACCACTTCACCACCATATGCCTAACGCCAACCTCTTCTCTCTCGCTGTATTTAGATTACGATTTCGGTTTGTTAATTTATGTTTCTCATTTCTCCTATTTAATTAAAAACAATGTATATCCCTCACGTCCCAGCTTTCCAATTTAGGGATGACAATGGGCACATTGGGAGGGTACTATAGTGCCCGTACCTGAGCCTGCACATGTATGGGGAGTAAATTTAATGTCCGTCCCTGTACTCTCTGGGCATTCAAGTGCGCGCACCCGCTATCCGCACTTTAACTATAAAAAATAATAAATAACATAAAAATTGTCATAACTCAATTAAAAAAGTGATCAACTTTTTTTTCAAACCTACTTATTAAAATATTACAAATGATTTTATACAACAAAATAAAAGCATGCAAAATATTAGTATTTTTTTCAATTGAATATACTTAAAATTATAACAATACTAGCTATTTGTGTAATATGTACACGGGTGCGGGTCTTGTTCAAGCTCTAATTTTTTTACAAGAGAGGAATCTCACATCCGCTGTTATTGAGTTGGATTGCCTTTCCGTAGTGAATGGCATCAACAACAATATATCCCTCAATAACGAAGTAGGTGCACTTCTCTCTAAATGTAAGACAATCATTGCAAATTGTCAAAGCTATAGGATTAGCCATATTCGACGGCAAGCAAATCTTGTTGCTCACACACTAGCTAGAGCATCTAGATCGTATGCTAGCTCTCATGTTTTTTATTTCATTCCAACCTGTATTACGCATATTACTGATAATGAAATGAAGTAAGT